>JAOUQW010000011.1:1959292-1976987 GCA_028565825.1 Olivaichthys viedmensis
TCTAAAAACACTGAAGCAGCAAACTTTGTGAAAATTAATATTTGTGTCATTCTCAAAACTTTTGGCCACGACTGTACGTTGCCCAAGCGCAAAGTGCAGATGCACTGATGACTCTTTGGTGAAAACTTGCAATACGTTGGCCATTCTGCTGCTAACACTGGAACGGACACTCCAGTCTGCAGAGGTGGCCCCTCTGTAATAGAGCTAATTGACACCTCCTTTTGGCGGTGGGGCATCTGGGCCAGGATATGGGACAACTTTCTGCCAACTTGGTTTATACTCGACCACAGGTGTGGTTGGCTCAATCCACCTTGCCGGAGATGTGCAAATCTACCCTGCGGAACCTGCATTGTGTGCCTGGGTCCCTCTTTGGGTCTGCTGCCAAGGACGTCCAAGGTGGTTCATTTGCTGGGGCTGTGCAATGGTGTGGCGGATGCACTGTCATGGCTGCGCATACGTCCAGGGGAGTGGCGACTGCACCCAGAGGTGGTAGCTCAGATCTGGATGAGGTTTGGAGAGGCGCAGGTGGACCTCTACGCAAGTGCCAAGTAAGCTTTTTGTTGGTTGTGGTTTTGGTTGTGGTGACAGACAGTCCTCTGGGACAGGATTCACTGGCCCATGACTGATCACACCACCTTTTATACACCTTCCTTCCAATACCGTTGATTCTGGCAACTTTGCACAGGATACAGCAATTAGACCACATGAGATGGCGAGATGGCCAGCAAGACCATGGTTCCCACTGCTGCTTTCACTGGTTGCCGAGACACCCTGGCAGCTTCCCCCCCGAGCAGATCTGTTGTCCCAAATGGATGGCGAGATTTGGCTTCTCCAACCAGGTCACCTGCGTCTGTGGGTCTGGCCCCTTGGAGTGAGGTGATAGGGCTGTGATCTAGCAGTCCAAGAGACCACTCCTGAATGAGTCCCCAGCACACGGGCTATGTATGCCCATAGGTGGTGGCTGTTCTCTCAATAGTGTTTGCCTTAATAGCTGGACCCTGCACATTGTCCAGTTTCTAGGATCTCGACTTTACTTCAGGAATTGCTGAACCGTGGCAGGTCTCCCTCTACGGTGAAGGTGGCAGCGATTGCGGCACAGCACAATGCCATTAATGGTGTCTTTCTGGGGTCTCATAGCCTCATCACTGCCTTTCGTAAAGGGGGCAAGGCACCTTCATCCGCCACGCTCTCCTGGGAGCCCTGTGCGGGATCGCTCTCTTATGTTGGAGTCTCTTGAAGGTCTTCCTAATGAGCCCATGTGTGATGTTGACTTGAAGTGGTTGTCTTTAAAGACTGCCTTCTTGCTAGCAGTCACCTCGGCTTGTGAGTTGGCGAGTTACATGCTTTGGCTATAAGCTTGCGTTGTATGTGTTGGTAGCCAGATTACTCTGGGGTTACCTCGCAGGCTTCAATGAGGTTGAGCCTGTGGGCCGTTCTTTGCTGTGCCCAGTTCGGCACGAACTAGGCACTAGTGGTGTTACGTGAACCGAACGGCGGCCGTTCGAGCCACAGATCAGCTGTCGTTTGCTATGGGGATAGAGCACGGGGTGCTCCCTTGTCTAAACATTGGCCCACTGGGTGGTGGTCGTAATCACACTGGCCTGTACGCATCTGGACGCCCAGCCCCCGCTCTGACGTGCCACTCTACGAGGAGTGTCTCCTCCTCATGGGCCTTATTATGCTGCTCCAGTTAAATCAGTGCTGCTGCTACCTGGACATCGGCGTGTACCGTCTCCAGATTTTACAAGATTAACACCCTTCCCATTCGTGTGAGTGAGGCTGTCATCTCTGGGCATCCTTCAGGTCAGTCCTAAGGTGGGTCCTGCCCTTGTTGGCAGATGTTATCCAGGTGTTATACACCGTTTCTGGCAGTTAGAAGGGGTGAAATAGAATGCTAGTTACAAATGTAACCGTATAACCTCCAGGGTTCCTTGCCATGTGGAACCTGCGCCAAGACGGTTCTAGGGAATGATTGTTGTATGACAGCAATATTTATTGCAACAATGCGTCATACGTCACTACGTGACCTTGTTGGAATATTTCAGCATGAATAAAAATAAAGGGGATGAGAAAGAATGAAAGAAAGAGTTGAAGTGTAAGGCAGAAAATGTGAATGTAAGAGAAAGACATGGGGCGGATAGAAAGGGAAAGAGACTGATGACGATTATGACGTGTGTGTGTGTGGAGGGTGTGTGTGTGTTAGTTACCTGCTTGCTTTGAAGGCTTTGAGCTTCTGGACGAAGAAGGTCTCGAGCACCTCTGCGCATTGATAGAAGGGCGAGTCGCTGGGGTTGTAGTATCTACAGTTATCAAAAATTCTGGTCATATCTGCTACATACTCCGTCAGCTTACTGTAGTGACGCTTCAACAGACGCTCCTCCATCGACGAGAGGTCTGAAAGAAGGGATGAACGAAAAAATGCATGTAGACATCAATGTCACCTTTGTACTGCATATTGGGAACCAACAATAAACTCATCAGAAAGCAATCACAAAATTTCGATTGCCTGTGACTAAGGTGTACTAAAGAGTTTTTTCGGTTATTATAATTCATATTAAACAAAACAGTTAGCACTCTGATGCAGAAACACTAATTCTGTTTGTTTTTGTGAACATGGCCTGGTAATGGTTAAAAACACCCTGAATAACCTCTCCCTTCTTAAGGCCTAACACTGATGTTTTGAGAGAGATGGAGAAAGACAGAGAGAAAGAGAAAGAAAGCATACCGAGAGGCATATCCAAATAAATAGATCACATTCACACCTCACAGACCCAGGCGTCTATGCTCCGTTCTTTGTACTTTTCACCGTCTTCCGCTCTCCCTGCCTCCCTTTATATCTCTCCCCTTATCCGTCTCTCTCTCTACTTCTTACATTTGCTCACCGTTTCTTCTCGCAACCTCCCCCACCCGCACTCTCATTCACACTTGCATGAATGTTCAGAATCTCAATTCAAGAAATAATTTGACCAAAAATTCAAATTGACACATTTTTCTGCTTACCCCAAATGTAGCCGATCAACCAAAACATGTTTGGTGTCTGAAGTTTGTTTCTTTAGTTTTGCACTTACGGTGTAAGGGAAGCTGATACAGTAGCTACCAGTTTTGCCTCAAACCGTGTTGAGTACAAATGTCTTTTAAAGCGAATATGTGATGATTTAGGCATGCTGTTTGCACAATATTAAGCTGGTAACCTATAGGCTTCCTTTACTTGCTAGTAACATTAGCCTCGTAGCTCCAATACAAAATCATGAAACAAAAATTTCCCCTTACATTTGGGGTAAGGGGGAAATTGTGCATATTTAATTTTTGTCTGAACTGTTCCTTTAAGACACACAGCTGGTGGAAAGTGTTGGTTCAGTGTGCCCTGGCCTTCATAATATCCCACTATGAATTCTCATAAGAAAACTTACCCATAGGCTCCTTTATCACTCCATAGTAATCAGGGGCATCGTTGGGGTCCACCGGCTCTAGGAAGGGCCACGCCATTTTGTGAGCCTAGAGAGAGAATGAGAGAGATCGAGAGAGAGCACATGGTCGGTCTAAAGTATTGGAAGCAGCTGCTTCAACACAGAAGAAAATTAAACCCCTTTCATTCCTCAACAGGAGGGCACAGGGGGAAGAATGAGAGAAAAGGAAAGAAGGAAGAAGGGAGGGATGAAGCAGGCAAAAGAAAGAAAACACCCACTCCTGGGAAGCCTTCCAAAGTTCAGGTTAATCAGATAAAGCATGCAGAAAGAATCGGAACCAGATTTGTTTTCTTCTACCATAAGAAAAAAGAAAAAAAGGAAAAAAAAGAAAAAGAAAAAAAAGACAGCGACAGAGACATTGAAAAAACAAAACAAAACAAAAACAGACCTGTAGAGAGCGTAGGATCCTTCGTAAGCCCTCGTAGTCTTTCTCGGTGAGCGGCGTGAGGACGGTCATGGCGTCCTCGGTGGACTGGCACTGAGGGCAGATGTACTCGTCGATGTATGTCGCCTCGCTTTGCAGGATCCCCACACAGCGGCCGTGGTACCAGTTCTGACAGCGGTCACAGCCGATGTAAAACCTAACACCCGGCGCAGTTTAAGCAGTTTTACTGAACACTGATTTTGTTTAAAAGAATGCACTTACTGCAAAGGACATCACTTTGCTACACAGAATTGTTTTTCTATCCAGCGAAAGGAAGTATTGAGTCAGAGTGTCTCTTGGGCATCCTTGGAGCAGTTAGATTTTAAGTACAGTGTTCACAAGATAGTGCCACTGGTAATTCAAACTCATGATCTGGTCACGGGTGCAGGTCCTTAACCACTGAGCTACCACGATCCCCTCAAACAAATCTTGGAAAACGTATGTTCAGTTCTCTCCCTGTTCTGTTCCCCAAACCAGTTTTGTGTTCCTTGGCCTTGTGTGACTCTACACATACAGCTCAGCCAAATCGAGACCGTTCCTCTGAACCTCGCATTGCAAAACTTAGTATGACCTTTCTATGTGAAAAAAACACACTCACTGAGCTTCATCATAAGGAGTTCTGCAGATGCAATAGAGCTCCTCTGTGGTACCCTCCTGCACCCGCTTACACTCTGCACAGATGTAGTCGTCCATCTTCTTCGCCTCCTTCTCTGTGACGCCCACACAGTCACCGTGGTACCAGTTTGTGCACAGATCACAGCCTATATAAAACCTACAACAGCAGAGGAGAGCAAGCGATCAAGCGAGCGAGCGAGAGAGAGAGAGAGAGAGAGAGAGAGCGAGAGAGCGAGAAAGAACAAAAGAATGTGATGGTAAAATAAGATTTCATCATCATCAGATTTAGATGCAATTGCTTAGGCATTAAAATAGATGACCAGTAAATAAAAAGTGTCCTTCCATATTTGCTCTTATGATATTACTATTATTATTATTATGAAATTTATACCCCAAATGTAGTCAATCAGCCAAGACAAGTTTATTTGGATGCACTGAAGTTACGAGGCTATTGTTGCTAACGAGTAAGAAAGGCTTATAGCCTCCAGTTAAACATGTTTAAAATCACCACACTCGCCTTCGACCACGTTGTCTTCAGTATTTCAAACAGACTTGCTTATGTGGTTCCTGACACGATGACAGACTTGTCATATATCAAAAGAGACATAAGGATGTTGCCGAGCTAAAAATCTTTGAAGCTGGAATCACTTTCTTCCTTAGCACAGTTTGGTATCCCTCCACCCAAGCATCTCACTCAGGTAGGAGGTGTGGTGTGAGGTTTACATTTTTGCTTATTCTGCTATTTTATGAAACGGTTTATAAATGGGTGTTACTGAGCCAAACAAGTCTCTTGAGGTGAAAATATAATGATTTGCATGATGCTAAACTGGAGCCTATAGGCATCCATTACCTGTTTGCTCCAATAACCTCGTAGCTCCGGTGCAAAACTGAAGAAGCTTGGGGAAGGGGAAAAGGAATTTTTATTTTTTTGCTAAACGACTCCTTTAAAAAGATTCATTGCACATAATTCTAAGTATTGTCATGCTGGGTTTTTTTTGCCATTTTTTGTCAAACACCATTCGTAACAAACGGTGCTGAGGTGGTCCCAGTCAAATCTTACTTGGTCTCATCGTATGGCGTCTTGCAGACACAGTACAGCTTTGTGTCCTTCTTGCTTTCTCTTGAGATAGTTGAGATCATCTTCTTTTTCTTCGATTTGGCTGCGCTCTCGTCCTCGCATTTGCGTTTGTAAGTTGATGGTGAGGTTGTGCTTGTGACCTGAGCGGCTGGAGCAGCGGCCTGAGCTCGCTCTCTCTCCTGGCAGATCTTTTCCAAATCCTGCTTCAATTCCTCCTACAGAATAATAATAAAAAACTGTATATACTGGATGTCCCTTTAAAGATCTAACTGGTGGCAGTGGGAGGTCTTGCTATGGCAAACTTGCTCTTCCATTATCCCCTCAATATTGCATTACATCATCTCATTACCTTATCTTGAAATTCCTACTTACACCATCACGCCTGGCTACACGGCCTCGTCCCACACTCACCTGGACCTCCAGCTGCAGCTGTTTGTCCAGCAGCGCTCTCTTCCTCAGGATCTCGGCTTTAAGCTGCTCTTTGTGTTTGAAGAGCAGGGCTGAGAGCTTGATGGCCGTCTGCTTGCTGCGTTTCTGCTCCACTGTCTCCTCCCGCTTCCGCTTCTTCGCTGCCTGCCGCTCGTCCTTGTCTATCTTGTCCAGGATGAACTTCATCACCTGGTTACACACGATCATCCTGGAACAACCAGTTTAAATCCAGACTTAATTCTACCCAGAGCGAAGTAATTAAAATGCGAATCGGAGAATACCGAGCTTAAGTTAGCTAAAGGTCTGAAGAAATGCTTCTGCTTCATACAACAGCATATCAAATTAAAGAAATGGTTCGGCAAAAAAATAAAAAAAAATAAAAAATCGAATTTACCCCAATTTCCTTCTTACCGCAAACGTACGTATGATGTTTGCTCTTTAGTTTTACACTGGAGCCTTGAGGCTAATGTAGTCAACAAGTAACGGAAGTCTGTGTCACCCAAAATCTTTTCCGTAAACATCTGCCCCAAACCACATTCAGTTCTTCAGTAATGCCACGCACACTTGCCGATGTGTTTAGGACACAGCATGACTTACTGTAGTCTATAAAAAAAATCAACATAACTTCAGAATCACGTTTTCCATAGCACAATTTAGTGTCATTCCACGCAAGACGACCAGACACAGGATTGTTTTAAATCACATCCCAGACACACAGTAGGCTAGCATAGGCTACAGCTAAGAAGCAAAGTGAGTGTAACATTTTACAAAACCCCCCCTCAGGCCCCGCCGCCTACATTTTCAAGGCGGAATTATGGCAAAAACCTGGTGAAATTATCCGAAAGATCCCTGCTATTGTTTAACATCGTATGTATTTATGAAAGATTTTGGGTGAGACTTCCATTACTTGTAGCTCCAGTGTAACCCTTAAGAAGCTAAACATGTCTTGCATGAAGGGGTAAAATTTGTAAATCTGACTTTTTACCTGGGCCTAAAATGATAGCACACTAAATATTAAAAACGAACATCCAATAGTAGTAGCATAACAGTGAGGAGCCATGCTACATTTGTTTTTATTCCGATGCCAACGTTCTGCTCAAGACCTCAGCTAATTGCTGCTGTATTCGTTAACATTTGGATTCTCCATTCCAGATGGACTTGAAATCAAGACAACAAAAGTAGAAAAAAGTCCCCCGAACTCTTCTGTGCTGAAGGGTTGAAGAAAAAATTTGATCTCATCTCTGATTACATTCATGTTTGGAATAAATATAAAAAGGCATCAGCGCAATGTGATGCAAACAAAACTTGTAAGCATGTAATTTAGCTGACTTATGTTTGTCTTGACCTTTCAGTGCCTTTTAAGTTTATGATCTCAGTCAATTATAATCTGCTCAAATACTCTTCCAAAACGATTAGTCTGAAGGTCATCCCTACAAATGCAGTCCTTTAACCCACTGCAAATTCAGCAATTAAAGGAACAGTTTGGATGACAATGCTAACGTGGCGATCAACGAAATAAAGGCTAAGGAAAAAAGCAATGCTTAAAACCAGGCATTAAATGACCAAAGCTGCTAGAATGGTGGTAGTAGGTTTAGCAAGCCAGCAACAGTTACCATGGCTTTAAACTTTGACTCACTGTTAGCCACATTAACATTTTTAACTATTATAACTAATATAAGTTATGAGTTTTAGTTTAGGCAGGGACAGCGCGAGCGTCCGCTAGCTGGGCGTGTTTGTTACTTTATGTCAAGAATACGCTATGGCGGGTGGGGGCGGGGTTGTGACAGATACTCTTCAATTGGCTCTCACAGCTCTCAAAACACGGCGCGCATGTGGGAAAGAAAGGGAGCCGGGATGGAGGGAGCACCAGCTGTGGAGGTCAAAGGGCAATCGTGATTCCCAGACTCAGCACGACACACAGAATGAAGTGCAGAGAGATGCAGGCCGAGATTCAGGGACTGTAGAGTGCCAAAAGTTGGGTTTCCTCTTACTGTATTTATGTGAAGTTTGCGCATATAAAAACAAACGGAATAGATAAAAAAATTAAATAAAAAAACGAATTATCTCAAAAAGGTTTTTTTTTTTTACACGGCTGAAGTGGAAATGTTGGTGTGTCAGTATTACTTTCGATGATAACATCATCATCATGCCACATGCTCCTCATTACATTTACAATTACTCATTTACATGGGATATGAGTTCACAACCTTCTTGCCTGT
Organism: Olivaichthys viedmensis; assembly: GCA_028565825.1. Lineage (NCBI taxonomy): Eukaryota > Metazoa > Chordata > Actinopteri > Siluriformes > Diplomystidae > Olivaichthys > Olivaichthys viedmensis. The sequence goes on from JAOUQW010000011.1 coordinate 1,967,525, forward strand.
AGCACAGAACCTTGACTCTGATGTAATGACGTAGCTCGTTACACTTGCCGAGAAATTGACAGCGGTGCGGTCGTACCACTACTGTGAATCATGTCAGCTATTAGGAATTTCTACTAAGCTGAACACAAAGAAAGTCACAGCCATTTCAAGAGGAGCCACAAACACAAAGGAATGCTGTCCGGTTCTTTTCTCTACCAGTGTTGACAGTGAACGAGTGTTTGGCGAAGCTTCTCGGGTCTTGTGTTAACATGAAAAGAAACCAACTTGCATGTGAAATAACGAAGACGCTTCTTTTTTAAATAAAGAAAAACCCATTGCTTTACATTTGCACAGCCAAAATAGACAAGCTACATATGTTCAAAAGTCAGCCTTTAACCAATAGCTGTTAACATTTTTTATTAAATCTTTTTATTAAAATGTATCAATCATTTTCTTTTAAGCTGGTTGTTCCCTATGTATTAAACAATTTGAGTACTGTAATGCTTTCACTCCCCCACCCCTAAAAAGTACTTGCATCTGTACTGGCTGATACTTTAAGATTAAGCAGTTGGTACTCGTATCAGTCGTTGAAAATTGGTATCGGTGCACCTCTAGAAGTAATGCAAGATGCTTGGATTAACACACACCAGAGAGAGAGAGACAGTCAGAGGGCAGGCAACAGACACACCACATGGAAAAAGGGAGGCTGACAGTGAGAGGACGGATGACCAGCTAGTTCCAGGTGTAAGTTTGGGTGTGTGTGGCTGGGTGCAACTGGGCTGCATGCTGTGGTCTGGGGTTAATACAGGGCCTCCACATCAACCTGCAGTCGTGCCTCATTCAACGTGGGGGAAAATATGACACATTGCGGGCACAGAGGGGCAGGAAGGGGGTAGAAAATGGAGAGGGATGATACAAAGTTGTGGACAGGAGGCTAGAAGGTATTGCATGTGGGGACAGTATTGGGTCATGGAGAGGTTTCTGTATTTTCAGTACTATGAGACCATTTTTTCCCCCATAGATAAACCTATTAGGGAGCTAGAAAGCTGATGACATCATTCTATACGCAGCAAGGACGCAAGGTAAACAGATTCCCAAACATCGCAGATAAAAACAAAAATGCAGAGGTGTGGCCCGCGTTCTCAAGTGTTGTGCCGAGACATTTTATGTGTACGTATCCATGAAAAAGTGTTATTTCATCACTTTGAGGGTTACGAGAGTCACTGCTTGTGCATTTACTGTCTAGCATCACTTCAAGAATCATTAGTGAAGTTCGCTGGTTAATTTTTTCCTCTCCAAACACTAGCTAGCTACGATAAGCTTGAGTTTTTGAGGACATTCAATTAAGAAAGTAAAGTGACTCAGTCAATTACTGTTGGAAGAGTGAATTAACGAGTGGATACGAAACTACAGGTCACAGTATATTAGAGAATCAGATGGTAAGACGGATGATTTCATAATTCACATTTCATTAAATATAGTTGTTCTCTACAGAAAATAACAAACACCTTCAATTTTGTCATATATTTTAAAGAAAATTATTTTTGAAAGCAGCTAAAAATCAATGCATGTCTATAAGGGACACTTACTTTTGCAGAGCAGTAGCTTCAATAGTGTGCACTCTGTCGCTTTTCTAGGGCGTTTATGTTGGAATTACTGCATTAGCCTAATTGTAATAAGCCAAGTTGTTAAGAGTTTTTATAGTAGGTGCGACACCTATTCCAACAGTTACAGTAGTCCCTCCAGTACGACTGGCAGACAAGTTTTCGAAATCCTTAGTGTAACATGCAAATAAAGAATATGCCATACAGAGTTCTGTTACTGGCCTCGTATCTCTGTATCTTTAAGCTAGAGATACTGCATCAGGGGTGTGTCTCTTTTAATCTGGAGGGATTTATTGTCTGGGGTGAGGTTTACTAATGGAACAATAGGATTTCCAGTAGTGCTAAACTCACCTCTGGTTCTCTTCTCGCTCTGCTGGTGTCATGGCCTTCTTCTGCTTCAGCTGTTCAATCAATGCGTTCTGCTTCATCACCACCTGCAGAACACGCACAGTGAGCCGTCATGCTTTCACACACCCACGGAGTGTTAACAAGCACGCTAGAACAAAGTAAAACCCAAAAAACGCAGACACTATCACATATGCATGCGCACACACACCACTGAAATCCTGGTCTATATACACATACAGTAAATCATGTAAATGTACTCATATGTTACAAAATACATAAACCACTACCTACACATATACACACAGTCTTTGACCAGCTGTGGCTGAAAATAAACACAGACGAGTGACCTAGCTCATGTGAGTCATTGCCACTGTTTGGATGAGAGTCACTCAGTGGTCTCTGTGACGCAGCTCGTCTGTGTGGACTTCCCTCACCTAAAACCTGCATCTGGGTGAACCTGCTCTGACTCTGCAGTAGGCTGTGTAATGTCCTTGGGGTCCTCTTTGAACTGAATCGTATGAACTTGCTTTGGTGCTTGTATAACTCAATAGGCTCTGTGGGTTCCTATTCTCACATGTGCTCTGTATATTTGTTTGACTGAGCTCTGTGGCGCAGCTCGTCAGCATGGCCCTCTCACCTGTTTTTGGATGAGGTCGCTTTGGCTGATGGCCTGCTGCTGCTGATCCCTCTTGGCCTCCTGTTGCTGTCGTTTCTTCTGCTGCTGCTGCTCACGAAGCTGTTGAATCCTCTGGAGCTGCTCCTGGACGCTGGCTGTCTGTAAAGTCACTACGTTCTGGATCTGCTGGGACTTCACTCCCGCCTGGCTCGCTGCACCTGCCTGCTGCTGGATCTGTATGGGCAGCTGCAGTTTAACGGACTGCTCCGGCTGGAACTGTAACCCTGGCACTGTAATGACCTGGGCCCCCTGGTGGAGCTGCACCTGGGGCCTCACCTGCTGCTGTTTTACGGTGACCTGATTTACTGTAGCTTTGACCTGAAGAGGGGTGGGAGACTGGATGGGCATTTGGGCCTTGTGGGTCATCGGTGGGGTTCGGGGGGCGAAAGCTCCGGCCTGCACCGGCTGAGCAGGGGAGGGGGTGCACGTCTTGAGGGGAGGCTGAGTTTGACCTGGAGGAAAACAGAAGAGGGGCAGCATGAGTTTAAACGCAAGTTACAATTATAAGTTAGGGCTGCGTAATCAAATATGAATCAAGATTATGATTACTGCTGCTACCATTTATCGAATCATGAAAATTCATGATTACCCGTGTTACAGGATTTCATTTAGCACTCCTAAAAAACCTTTAACGCTTTTTTCTTCCGCAAATCATTCAAAACAATAAAGGACTGCCAGGAATAGCGGCAAAAACGCCCAAAATCGCCTTTTCGCCTGATGAAGCAGAGCATATCCTCTGCGCTGCAAGTGTGTTTATTTTATCGCTACTGCGATGACGGGTTGTCTTGCAAATACGCCATTTTTGTTATTGTCCATAACACGTATGGATTGTGTATGTGACATCATTGATTTGTGTGCATGTGGGTCGTTTCAGGGCAGAAGTCCGTTTACACGAATCAGAAATAGGGTCATTCGCAGACACAAAGGTGAACCGTGAAGGCAGAAAGATCTGAGCAAAAGGTTGAGCTCGTAATACGAACGTTGCCCGATTTAGTCTTTGAGTCGAGTCCAATTTTCCTAATCTCTTACACACGTTTCCAAGGGCGCTTTCTCACCTATTAGTCAGTTTGCCTAGAGAAATTAATACTCGTGTTTCGTTTTCTAAATCGGTCCTATTCGGTTTCACACTGCACAAATTTGAGTGGACCAGGAAGAGAGGAAAAAATAAATAAATTTTAAATCATAGCGTGTGGCTGGAAACGTACTTACAGAAGATGTACTTTCAGTGGTCATGTACTGCAATAAACACATTCTCACTACAATGATCGGAAGTGGCCTAAATCCACCTTTCTAGAGCGGTCTGATTGTTTTGGTGCAGTAGCTGTGTTCACACCTGGGTTCGATCCAAACAGATTGAATTCTGCATATGTGAAAACTAAATCAAAGAGCCCTGGTACCTGGTGTGGAGGGTGAAGCAGGACTGGGCGTGAATAGGAAACGTTGCACCTGGCCGTTAGGTAAGACGGCCTGCATGAGCTGCTGGCCGTTGGTCGGGATCACGGTCACGCCATGGGGTATGACCTGCAGCTGACCTGCTGTCTGACCCTGACCCTGCACCATCACTGTTACACCCTAGAGAGAGAGAGAGAGAGAGAGAAAGAGAGTCAGTCACAGAGGGAACACTGACAGATTTCTATAATCCACTGAGTGACAAAGAGGGATGTTAACAGGACCAAACACACCTCAGACACCTCAACAACCACAAGCAGAGCACATATAGATTTTGCGCAGCCACAAACACAAACAGTCGTTGTAAGAAATAGTACCAACCTGTTGGCTTTCCAAGGCTGCTCCTTGCTGCTTCTGAGACAAAAACAAACGATGTGAGGGAAAATTAGACCAGCGCACTCCGCTAGATTATAGGCCTTTAAAATTCCATCACACACAAAGGCTATGGAAAAGGTTTTGCTAAATGCACAGGTTGGCCACACAAAAAACGTCATGTGTATTGTTATTAGATGACATTCTGAGGGAAGCTTGTGTCCACCACAAATTGTCCACACCCAGCCGGTGTGGTGGGAAACACCTGTTTGGGAATGTTTGAGATGCCTGTTCACCATTTATTTCGGTACTTTTTTTCCTATCTGACCCAGGGCATCTGTCATGTCGGCTTCTCTTTTTGGACAACATTCACCTCTGAAATAATGTGACTTTTGAGCTTTTAAAGAAATAAGATGTGGTAGATTCATACCAGACAAAAGCAACCTTAATTAAAAATGTCAAATGACTCCTCATGTGATGCCCAGTTGTACAGCCACATTTTAACGTAGTGCTACAACTGTAGGGTTAGTGAGGTTAACATAGGACCCATTTACACCTTACATGTTATCTGGATTTCTATATCTAGATAACAAACGATCCGATCTCGCCCTTGCGTTTGCACATTATGTATATAATGCATTCTTGCTGTCTGCATTGTGATCGGTGGAGTGTGGGACGTTAGTCAGCGGAACATGGCAGAATCACCAGAGATTATTTTACTGTACAGTCTGCACCTACTTCTCCCTTGCTGAGGATGAGATCGTCTTTCACAGTGCGCCGTTATGAGGAAACATTCAAATTATGATGATTTAATAATAATGTATACTGTGGACACGTACTTTCTGTGGAACGCCAGGTCGATGTGAACACACTGCGTTTACACGTTCAGGAACACAATGCGAGCTAGACAACCTCCAGAGTCGCTATAACTACGATGTTATGATAGTTCTGATTTTTAGATCATTTCCAGTTTTCGTTTAAAATTCAGTTTTGCATTTTGTACGAGTTGGTGTGGTTGTTAGTTTCTATTAGCTATTTTTAGAGGCATTTATAGTGAGTTTTAATATACATTTTAGTTTCTCACACACACACACACACACACACACTTCCTGCCAGCCACCATTTTCAACACAACTAGAATTCAAGTAATGTGAGCGCAGAAATACGACAACCTCACATTGCTTTTTTATTTCAGAGGCAATATTTCTATTTTACGTAGTTGTGGTTTTTATTTCATTGCATTTAATTTCACGCAAATTCTTTTTATTAGTCCACTAAAATAACTCTGAGAGCGCTGATCCAATCACATTGTCTTGCGTCTAACATCTGCCTTTCTAACGTTGTGAACTGCTATTCAATCCAAATTCATGTTAGTGCACGGTGTAAACGCGGCTGCAAAAGAACAGGGCGAACAATTTACCACAACTTCATTTAGGTGTGACTATAGGAATCAGGTGTTGTCGATTCAGATTTAGGAGCTGTGCAAGGCGGTAGATCTGCAGGAAAAGGAATGGAACTAAACTGCGTAGGCAAGCTAGATTACAGAACAGGAACGGAAATCTGCAGGAGTATAGCAATGAAACGCTGCAGTAGGGTTTGACTCCTCTGATTTGTAGTTTGACCCCGACTGTGGCAGGTGCGTGTGGCTCACCTGTGTACCCTGACTGAGCTGGCTGAGCTGGGCGAGGGTCAGTTTCACCTGACCCAGGGTTGCTCTGGGGCTGGCGGCAGTTTGCGGGGTCGTGCCCCGGACCTGGGTGCCAGGCTGTCCCTGGATGATCTGCGTCATCACCCTACCAGCTTGACCTGAGGGGAGAGAGGAGCCCGCATACAGTCAGATGAACAGACAGAAGGATAGAAGTCACACTTTTAACTGATGTTAGATCAGTGCTATGGGGAGGCGGGGGTCACCTTGTTGCACCACTATCGGGGTTCTGAGGATCGTTTTCCCCAGAGAGGCTCCTTGCTGCGTAGGAGCTCGTAACACCGTCATCCCCGTTCTTAGCTGTCCTCCGGTTGTGATCACCTTAAACGAGAAATTATTACATATTTACTGTAATGTGTTTGTTTTTGTAATTTTCGGGGGGAAAAAGCTGAAGAAGTCAAAATAAAGGCGAGTGGCGGAGTCAAATGATCAAGTTTGTGAATGGCTGATTACGCGCAAGTTCCCCCCCTTGTTGACCTATGCACAGCAGGATGTGCATCTACAGGGTGCAGTCTGATTTGTGAAAAAGAGAAAGAGTATCTATTAATTTCTGATATGTTTGTGTGAGTGAATGTGTGTGAGACAAAGCGTCCGTGTGTGTGTATCTGTTGTGTACGTCTTCCGTTTGTTGGATGTGATGTTATCGGTCTGTGTTTATAGAATATGCGCTCACGTGAGCGTGTACTTTGTGCGTAATTTAATTTGTGATATGAATGTGAGTGAAAGTGTGTGTACATGTTGTGTGCGCGTGTGTGTACCTGTTGTGTGCGCGCGTGTGACCTTTATGTTGAGTGTGATGTTAATTGAGATTGAGGTCTATTGTTATGTGCGAGTGTGTACCTGTTGTGTAGACATCCCTTGTGTCTTTGGTGTGATGTTGATTGTAGTCGTGTTGGGTTGCAGTTTGGTGATGGTTTGCTGGTTGCCGGTGGTACCAGATGGAATGATGCCAACGACCTTCTGCTGTACACCTGAAACACCGAAATCGAGACACTCATTACAGACATGCCGCAACCAGCGCCATTTGTTACAACAGTGTTTTTCCAGCCCTAATCCTGCAGACAGATTGCAGGGGGACCAGCTAGTAATCACTAGTTACAGAAAATATCAGCATGGCATAGCAGAGGACTGCGTCCCCTTTGGTTGTACTTATGTAGCAGTTGTCTAGCTGTGAGCACACACACACATGATTCATTTTTTTAATTTTAGGTTTTCAGCTTTAGGCATTTATACCTGAAGAAATGCAATGGTCAATCGGTGCACCGGTCTTAAGATTTACCATCCAGCTACATCGATGGAAGACAGCGTGCATTGGGCAAAAGTTGGGAGGCAATGGCGACTAAATGGATCCAGGCGTCTCTGGGTTAGTAAAGTCTGTTATCACACCCTCTTTTTATTATCTTTTTAGTGTACTATAATTTAGAAACGCTAGCAAATTAGTTTGTCCCTCTCTCTCTCTCTCTCTCTCTCTCCCTCTCTCTCCCTCTCCACCTCCCTCTCCACCTCCCTCTCCACCTCCATGCTACTCAGTCCCATTTTTTAAGCTTTTCTAGAACATTCTCGGGATACACCCCATGATAATCCTGCCAACAAGCTCCAGTGTATCATGCTTTAATCCAAGACCACCCATGCACAAAAGCAACTATAAAAGAAACTGGATTAAAGAAAGCCTCTGGAGCATAACCAATTCTCCTGCAGTGGGTTATCTGTACACCCACACAACGCCTTTCAACGTATAACCCAAATTTTAAACAGTCAGCTATGGGTAAAACACGTCCTGACCCAGTCATGCAGTGCCTTACCGACCCCTGGGACTCAAACCCGAACCTCGGCCCCGGCGTTCACCTCTGTACCCCAGGGCAGTGCTTTGACTTGGTGATTCACTCAACAGAGCTCTGAAAGGTCTTTTTTTTTTTTTTTTTTTACGTACACCATGACTCAATGGACCATTTGTACGGTGGGTCCCTTTTACCGTCCTTTGATGGTTGACACGGTAAACACCGCCAGTGGAGGTAAACAGGCCTCCTCAAAGAGCAAATGAGATCTGAGGAGGGGTGGGGCACAGCAGAGAAACCTATGAATGATGCATTAATTCAGTCAATCAATCCATCCATCCTTGATAGGAACGTTTCACCTCATGTCTTACGTTGCCTGGACAAAACCAGGCAAACATAATTCAGGTAAACTAAAGAGTGTATTCAAAAAAGTTTAAATCTCCAGCGGTATCCTCCCATCGCATCCTTTTCGGGGGTTTAAGAGTAACCACAAGTCATCAATTGAGAACCTTGAAAACGCCCCGTTCCAGACCGAGAGCTGAAGGTGGCGGCGGGGTGGGGTTCACCTCCGTCCTGACATCAAACGGCCGCTCTGTGGATGGATGGCGGGTCGGGAGAGGAGGTATGCGACACTCTCTTCTGACACGGAAAGAGCAGAAGGAAACTCTCTATGCGGCCTGGGCTACCTGCAGCACACTCACCGGCCCGGGGGGAAACTCGTTTTCATGCCGACTTCCTTCAGTGTCTCCAGAACAAACAGCACTACCTGAAACGACCGGACTGGAAAAACACACCTCTGTGTGTTACAAGCTTGCGCTCTCTCTTTCTGCGTCACACACACACGCACGCACTCTAACAAAACACACAACTCGCCAAGCAGGAGCCGAATTTTTTTAGAGCAATTTAGAAGTTCCACTCTTAAAAGAGAGAGCACTTTAAGAGCAGGGAGTCGTATTGTAAGATGCACTGTGTGAATATCACCATGTGTGTAGCACATCGGTTTATAAAAGTGCGATTTATGGGGAAAAGCTAACAGATTTAATGATCCGAGACAAGAATAATCACCATGAAGTGAAAAAAAAAAAAAAGCCATTGAATGCATTCCTGTTTGAAGCTACGGCCCGTCATTTTAGTTTGTCCCACTGTCAAAGTTTTATTATGTCTCAATTTGATCTTGATAAGAAAAAGAAAAATTCTTTGTTTGTGTGCACCAACAATAAGATAATATGGCTTTTTGTTAAAAACATGTTTACATTGTCAACAGGCATGGTGATCGTGCCGATACAACATATTGTGATATTCAACACACACAATGTTGTTATCATGGACTTGTGCCGATAATCGGTTAAATGATATATTGCGATATCCAGTAAGCACAATATGGTTATTACGGTTATTATGGACACTTCTAAATTTTTAAATCTTTATTTATGGTTGTGTTCCAACTTACAGGGTGTGTATTATTCTCAAAACCTGTGACATGCTGTTTTTTTCTTTCTTCCCATCCTCCCCCCCCCCCCCCCCTCTTTTTCTTTCTCCCATTCTTCCCCTCCTTTTCCCCGTACAATCCTCCCCCCCCCCCTCCCCCCCCCCCGGTGTTTTCACCTATCAGGAT
>JAOUQW010000011.1:2015865-2047908 GCA_028565825.1 Olivaichthys viedmensis
AAAAAGAGTGAAACAATAATTACAATGAATCAGAACAAAAACAGTAAAAATATACAGGAACCTAGATAGGCCATTTTGTCAGCGGAAAAAAAGGATGGCACTTCATTGTGGACGAGGACACTATTCGGAAAGGAGGCCGCCTATGTAGGCAGCATGACATCACCAGAAATGCATGGCTAAAGGGAAATAATAAAAAAAAGCTTGGTCCTCTCCTTTAGGCTCCTTTAGCCTGGGCTGCAAAGCAAGACTGGAGAAATGAAACTCAAAATCAGAAATCGAAGATTAGAATTCCACTTTAGTTAAATGGAACTAAATGGAAATAAAGAGAGTTCCAATAAGAGTAAGATGAAGACGCCTGAGGATTCTAAACCTGGAGAAATTCCAGAACTGGAGATATGAGATTCCGTTAGGCTTCTGTTGTTATGGCTTCTGATTTAGCAACAGTTACCAGAAATACGAGCTTCTGATCAGAACGTTCAGGTTTTACTCTGCTGTAATTCGGCATAGGCCAATAATTGGTAATACAATATACTGCAATATTCAACACACAATATTATCATGGACATGTTTAAAATCTCATCACTCCCCTGCTTTGTGTTAAGAAGGAAGCTGCCGAGGTGGGCTGAATTTGAGTCCGTGTTATTTTGGAAGGTAGCAGAAGGACAGCTGTATTCTAATGCTGGATAAATTTGAAGGAACGTAGCATGCAGAGTTCGAATTAAGTGTGGCCTCGGGGCCACAAGTCCTCCTAGTCATCTCTAAAATCAGACGAAGGAGGGTCCACATCTTGTATTGTATTAAAAAATAATTGATGTGCTACATATTGGAAGGTCATGTCTACTCGTGTTCAGCAGAAATTTGACTTCTGTATCTGTATATTAGCTGTCTGAGAACAACAGTGACATCATCGGCCTCGGGCTGGAGACTCTCAATGAACAGCACTGTCAGGAGTATAATTCGAACACTGACCACTTGTCCTTTTTAAGCAAAGGCAATCCCATGATTCTGCTTTAAATGCTTGCTTAGTGATTTTTTGTTTGTTTGTTTTTTAAATATTGCATAATATTGTGGTATCATAAACCATAATAAGAGGTCAGGCAATTAACTTCATATGGAATTTGGATATCAGCATGTGCCTTGTTGTAATTACAAGGTAGAAACCCATACCAGCATTCAACATTTTCCAACTTGAGAAAGTAAATACTCGACTTATGAGCACATTTGGGCAAATAGGAAATGTGATATAACAGCCGAATGCAGCAGAAAGTATTTAGTACAACTTAGACAAGAGATCATTGACTGATTAAGGTACTTCGAACGCTCCAATCATCGACTGCTTCACTAAAATTAGATGAAAAAAAGAAAAGAAAGAAGTTAAATAGGGGCTAATGCCTTTGACTGTCAGATCTATATCAGGCCTGATTAGATTCCGGCGACTAAATTACCTCACTGCTACCGATAGAGAACAGACCACAGAGGAAGTGAAGAGCAAAACTCAAAACTTTAAAACAAAACTCAACTGCAACCACTGTTTATCAAAATGTACAAAAAACTAGCATCTCTCTTAAATAAAAAAAAAAAAAAAAAAAATCTCTCTTGAATCTTTTGCTTCTACATGTTACCCCTTCAAACAAGGAAGAGAAAAGCAAGGCTAGCAAATCTAGGAATTTCATCTGGCTCATTTTCATTTACCTTCCAGGCATTAACGTATAACATTGTTCGCAGCTGAAACATTTCAAGCAAGAAAAGTTAATATAACAACCTTTGACAAGCAAACAAAATATCTTCACGGGAGATTTACTCCAAACTTTTCCACTTCACGTCCACATGGCAAATCTAAAAACGGCTGAAACTGTACAAAAAAAATATTTACAAACCCAATTCGGGCAGAAACAAGTCCCTGGCATCATGGTGCAAAAGTACATAGATAGTGCCGTGTGTATCAGATCACATCTGCTGAGGTTCAGGGTTTTCTTTTTAAACGCTGGGGTTTCACTAAATGTTTGGACACAAGGCCATTGTAGTTGATGGTTAATAAACATGGCAATTTTCTTAAAGCCCCAATTAGAAACTGCTGCAACTCCTACAATAGCACAAACCGATGTGTGCTGACATAAAATGTTCATATCATGGTAATTGTAATATTATCACAATACTGTATTTTAACAGTGACTAAACATTATTCTTCAGTTGGGGCAACAATTCTGTTCTTCATGTTCTCCCATGGACTAAACAGAATTATGGGATTTGCCTTCTCCGATAAGGACAAAGCTGCCTTCTGAATTTGACAGACTATATCTCAGAAGCACAAGCGCTGCCCAAAAATGCTGCCTAGCTAGGCGGCCTCCTCATAAATAGAACACGTGTAGTGACAATTTCTACAATAACAATATGGTGCGTGTTGAATAATGCCTAAAAATGTCTGGTTTGTTTTCTGTTGATACACACACAGCTAATCCTGTGACAACAGGATCAGAATTTTAAGAGTAAATGTTCCATGTATTTGAGAAACGTTATTTGTGTTCAGTGCTTTTACTACCGATAAACACTTATATGTTGTTGTTTTTTACAATTTTTTGCAGCCAGGGACCCCTTTTTTGTGTAAAAAGGAAAAATCACAGCACAGTATATGAATATAATCTATATAAACATTAAGCACATTAGTCCCATCATATTTATTCATTGGTGCAACGAGAGCTTTTTATTCATGAACTTTCCTCCCACAGAACCCAAACCAGTTACACCGTGTTTCAAAAAGATTGAAAACGTATATAAACAGCATATAAACAAGCATTTTTCTTAGTTTTTTTTCTAACTGCTGTTAGATTCAAGTTGACATAATCTCTGCTTGTTTTTAGCTTTTTATGATTATGAAATGAACACATTAATTTAAACCCATTCAATTCAAGTGACCAGTCAATTAGGCTTCTAACTATAATAGCAGGTGATGGAGGTCCACGACTGGGGGTCCACGCACCCCACTTTGAGAACCACTGGCTTATATGATAAACTGTGATATTCAAAAAGCACAATAATGTTATCGTGGACACTTGAAAATAGCGTCACCCTTTGCGTTCTATTTGGAAGGAGGCAGCATTTTTGTGCAGCGTTTGTAATAAAGTCAGCAAGGCAGCATAAGGACAGACAGAACTCTAGGGTTCCTTATTTTGGACAAATTGTAAGGTCAAAATGTTTCCATCTTAGGGAAGAGAATTCCATAATTCTGTTCAGTAGACACATGGTACGTTATCTAACACTTTCTTACTTAAAACAGGTACACTCTTATAAAAAAAATTATAATTATTGACAAGGTACAATGCATCACTGGGGTAAAACCCTTAAAGGTGGGGGTCAGTGATTTTTAGGTCAGAACACTTTTTGTAACATTTGGCGAAGTTCTCATCACAGTCCAATGAAATATTTGCCCAGAGGGGAAAAAACAAAACAGAAAAAACTAAATGATGTGGACCACCGACATCCAACCAGTCACCACAGGGAGGCGTCTCTACTTGCCTGGCAATTCAGAAAGCTTCCCTCGTGTACTAGCAGTCCGGTGTTCTAGCCTAGGCAGTGCATACCTGTGTTTTAAGGGCGTGCCATTAAAGGGAACAGTAATTGTATTGGGGTTGTATTAGTTTTGGATTTTAAAGTTTCAAAACAGTTCGCTTCAGCTAACTTCCTCCAACATCACTAGCTACGTCATTTATGTATGCATGTCATTTGTTCCTTTAGTTAGAGAAACATAATTGCACATGAACTTCTTTAAGGTACATAATCGGACCTTAAGGACCAATGCTGTACCTTTGAGGGCACATTTTACATTTACAGCTTGGTGAACCAAATTTTTTTCGCTGACAATGTACAAGATGTGGTCATATTTAATGCAATATTGGGATAATACTGAAAAACCATGATAAAGTTAGGAAATTACCATGATATAAAAACTTCATAATCGGCACATGCCTAATGCAGAAAAGAAACGTTACATATTTTGTATGTTTACACCTCTGTAGCCTAATTTAAAGAGAAAAAAAAGCTTGATCATCAGAACTAAAAACAGAACTATTCTCAAGATGAGTTTAGGAGGGTATTAAGGACTCAAGTAGCAGCATGGTAAAGTATTTTTTTTTCTTTTTCTTTTGTCAAAAATGCGTCACACCCTTCTTCCCAGGCTATCAAAGAAATTGAGATACAAAAAGAGAAAAGTAACAAGAAAAACTACATAATACGATCCAAGAATGTTTCGTTTTAAACATAATAGAGACTTCTGTATGCAGACCTATTGATTGATGTATTTACACGTACATGCAGAGGCACTGTTGAAGCCGCTGTTTAATTCAGAGCGTGCTCAGTGCGCTTTCGTCTATATAAATCTAACTGAACTCACATTTACCAGCAGTCCCTGCCTCTTAAATGCATATACACAGGACTTTACTGAGCCTGTGAACAGTCCATGCAGCTTTTATTGAACCCCATCTACATGTGTATTTTAAGGGGAAGCAGCAGCTAGTTCAGAAAGCGTTTTACGAGTGCAGCTAAGAACAATGATGTCCTTGAGTCACATTTTGTTTCTCCTGACTTGCACCAAGAACGTGCACAACCTTGCCATGTTGAAAAAAGAAACAAAAAATGAATAAGGGTACTCTTAAGCTATTTCCCTGTTCACGTCGGGTATTATTATAAAAGCTGGAAGCAAAGTCATCAGGCATCCAAAGACATCAGCAAAGGTTAGACTTATTGATTTCATTCATACATGCAGACAATAAAGTCTTTCTGTAACATAGGCATGCTCACCCCAATGAACATCTAGTCGAGATTTCAAATAAGGAAAAACAAATATAATCGTGAAATCCAGCAAATCTATGTTAACTGTAACATTGACTATAACATTATGCCCCTAAAATACAGTCGGCTAGGTTTTCTACCCCATGTTCTATGAGCTTCCCTTACCCCTTACACTCTGGATTTTCATATCTATGACTACAAGTTCTCGTACTGTTGCTTTGCATTACGGTTAAAGTAGAGCTAATCTGATTACAACAAATAAAAAGTCCATTAAGACGAATCTGGCCTGTAGAATAACCCTGGATGGCTGTATATATGAATATCTGAGAGAGAACATTGTATATTTCCTGCCGTGGCTTTAGAAAGGCTGGCACATATGAAGACCTGAGATGCATTCTGATTGGGCGGATTTTGCACGCGTGTGATTGGACAAACAGAAGTGAGTAGAAAGACTGAGCGCTACTTTGAAACAAGTTCTTTTTGAACTCGAGTCATAGAGTTATTTATCTTCCTCGACGTTGTAAGGCGCCATTCTTTAAAGATGCAGTTTGTAATTTTTAAAATTATTTCTAGACCTATAATAATGATACAATTTCAAAAGGTACCTTAGAAAGTATTGAGACTCACAATACTGCCACGAAATGGATCGCAATAGCTTCTTTGTTTGAAGCTTCCGTTTACATTTTTCCCCTGAAAGGCAACCCATGATGCAGTTTCAACGGGGGGGTGTAGGAGGAAAGGGGAAGGCATGTCTTGTCACTGCAGTTGCAATTCACATAGCAGGAAGCGGAGGACTCTAAAAATTACAAACTGCTCCTTTAAAATGACATTTCATGTTAATCCATAATCCTAATCAGGGATATCTGCTTTGCGGTCACTAAGGCAACCATATTTAAGACACAATGGGTAGTCACCTAATCATATTAAAAAATTTCATGATAAAATGATGGGGAAGAAAATATAACAGGTACTTTGTTGAGCCTTCATAAGTAGCCAAAACTTATGACAGAAAAACCCCACCTCACAATAACTGAATGCAATGCAGACGTTTAAACCTTTCTGATGTTTATGAGCATGAGAAAATATAAACTGTTGAGTCAGCGGCTACCTTGAAGGCAGGAAGCCCATTTACATGGTCAGAGGTCTAACCTGCCAGGCTATGACGTCTGGAAACTGGAGTCTTTTAGGAATTTGCAACAGGAGGAATTGGAAGGAGCGAAGTGAGTGAATTGTGTTTACAAAATCCTGATTGAAGGAAGAAGTCACAAGGAGGCATGGCACAGACTGAATCACTCCATCTGGCTGGATGCAGGGCTGAGGGGGGAGTGGTTCGGGCCTGGAGCAGGCTCCGACTGGTCGGGTTCAGGCAGAGTGAGGGTTTCGGGGGCGGATTTCTTGCGAGGGCGCTCTTTGGGGACGGAGAGGAACTCTGGGGCGTCGGTGTAGAGCGGGGTGGATGGAGCGCTGGCTGGACCGCTGGGGGGCAGAGACGAGAGCGGCGTCTCACCAATAGAAATGGATGGAGAAAACATGCCGATCTTCTCGTTGGTGACCTCCTGGATTCTACGCTCAAACTCTCTCACCTCATCCATTGTCATGTCTTTAAAAAAAAAGAAGAGAGAAACAAAGACTTTAATAACAGAGATGATCCTTTTTATGGAATGAATCTGGCAAATCGATCTGCTTCACTTAAAGTCTGTTTGAATAAATCTGTACATTGCATTTTTCATTGAAACGTTTCTTTTGTGTTTTTTTTGGTGTGGTTTCTCTTGAGCTTTTATTTAACTACATTCCGATCGTACTTCCCAAATATTGATGTTGCGATTTTCACCAGTCCGCTCGCTCAAATGTATTCCCTCAAATAGATTTTAATCGTAAAAACACATTTAGAAAGTTTAGGGTGACTTAACGAACCCAACGCATCAAAGAATAATAACCCAAAAACAATAGTCGTTACATTAAACAAAATAAATTATGTTCGAATCCGCATAGGCCTCTGTTATCGTCTGGGTGTCGGATATGGAGTTTGACGATGGCTGAATGTTGAGACAGTTCAAGAAAGTGGGAGGGTCTCAAAATCTGTGATTTTGTTGGAGGTGAATTAGTGGAGTCTTTGCTATATACAGTGTCAATAAGGGCTGAAGGGCGGATCTCACTGAGGAAGAATATATTTAAAAAGAAATCCACACATACGCTGACTTTGTCAAGGATCCCTAAGCCATCCAGAGATGGAGATGAATTGGTGGAATGCTCTTGCTGCTCACGGCAAACTTTAATGTTGGTTTTCTCATGCATTTGATTCTCGTACTCCCGAACGTCGTCCAAATTCATATCTGCAAAGGCAGGGGGAGGGAGGGGGCAAAAACCATGGGCATCTTCGGTTAGGAACACTGAGGATGGTGGTGTCACAGGCTTAGGTTAAGAGTTTTAGGGTCAAAGGTTCGAACCAGGAGAATGAGCGAGGAGAATTTGCGGTGGCAGTTAGTCAGTGATATAGGTGAGAGGATGCTAGATCTAGCTTTTCAAACCTCGGGATGGGCATCAGCGGGAAAACTATGTGAGAGGATCAGGGTGGAAAGGAGCGAGAGGAAGAAACGGTGAATTGGGCAAAGGTATGCCAAACCCGAGGGTGCGGATATTTACCATTCCTTAAACTCAGCAAACAGGACGTTTGGTAGCAGAGAAAACAAAGGACAACATTCCCAGGCAAACAAAAGAAGTGGAACATGTTTCCAAAGACACATTTCCATCATGCAAAAAAATATGTTCGCATTCAATTAAGATCAGAGGAAGAGAGAAAAAGATTATAGAGCATTTCATGGACAGCATTTTATTTGAACACTTACCGGCTGGAGCATAACCTATGCTGAAACAGGCTGCCATTCAGGCTCACTCTTTCTAATAGACTCTGCTATCTTATAGCAGTCTCAAGTGTATAGCACACACACACACACACACACACACACGTCCTACTATCCTTGTGAGGACCTTCCATTGACATAATGATTATTGTAGCTCATTAATGCTATGCTACACCTCCCCTAACCCTAACCTTAACCTCAGTAACCAAAAGGAGATCTTTTGGCTCTTGTTAGTTTTTAAAATAAAAGCTGCAGGTTTTTTTTGTAAAAAAAGCAGTTTTCCTCATGGGGACCAGCCAAATGTCCCCACAAGATCAAAACTGTGTCATTGTGGGGACATGTGGTCCCCACCAAGATATAAAAACATGCACAGCTATTTCTGCAAACCTCTAATAAGAAAATGAGAGTGAGAGAGAATCAGATGAGTAAAAAAAATACAATAAAGATCAATACCAGAAAAAGATGCACACACACACAAACAGGACACCACAGAGAATATGTGTTTCATGAGATGCAGTAAGATCCACCAACATCCAGAGATGTTTAGCTGTGATAAGGTGTTAAGGCCAGTCACATAATTAGTACAATGCAGCCCTGCCTCAAACGTACCAATCCACTCATCCACCCAGGCAAAGGCCTGCCTGTGGCCCAGCAACAGCACATCCCGCACCACCTATAGAATAAGGAAAGTAAGGGAGCAAAAGGGGAACAGAGAAAGGGATAGAGGACAGCTGTGTTACACTAATTCCAAACTCTTCTATACTACAGTACCGTTCAAATTTTTAAACGAATACTCTTGAAAATAAAAAATCCTTTCGTTGCTGATACATGTATGAAATGAGTCTATGATGCAGGTAATTTTCTAGGTTTGAAATCATTTGTGGGAAGCTGTTAAAAAAAAAAAATCATAGATGTGTGCAGAATGATGAATATTGCTGTAATAATAATAATAATAATCTTTTTTATAGCACATTAAAAAAGAAGAATTAGCCAAAAAAACAAAAAAGCTCCTAAAAATAATTGAAAGATAGGAATTAAATAATACATTGATTAAAAAGTTATTTAAAAAAAATTAATGAAACATAACTGGAAGACAATTCATTAAAACCTAAAGCAAATAAACAAGTTTTAAGCTGCTTTTTAAAAGTGTCTATTAAGGGAGCCTGATGGACCCAAGTGGGAAGTGAATTCCACATTCTGGGATCATAGAGAACTGCAGCTTCACTGAATCTAAAGACCGCACTGTAGATGATCACAAAATGACTGAGAAAACTGCATAGCCCTGAAGACGACGTGATATTAAAATGAATATTCAGAATCCGTAATCAAATCTAAAGGTGGATACTCTGTGAATAAATGACTATACATAGATAAATGCAAGGTGTTATTTATCATTTAATAATTTAATGTTTTTCCCGAAAACACTTCAATAACCAGACACCTTCTAGTAACTGGTTTATATGATTTAGATCTACGTTGTGTAAGGCTTTACTGAATGAAATAATGAATCAAATAAAAAAAAGTCATTCCAAACTTATCACTGGTGGTGTATCTATTTAATAAAACACTATATATTCTACACAAACATTGGGTATCCAATAAAAGGGCCTCGTCTTGTACCTTGTGTACAAACTGTTCGACGCGCGTCTGGAGGCCCCACACCTCGAACTTTATGGAGACGAGCTTGTAGGAGCACATGATGGGATCCTGCGTGTCCCGCCAGCCTTCCTGCAGCATGCCGCGAGACGTCTTCTCCGATTTAAAATAGCGCAGATCCTGCATAGGCACGCATTTTTACTGATGATTAGTTCTTTGTATGTTTACTACTGGCTCTGAGTGTGTATGTGCATGGCAGATCAACCTGTGGAACTGACTATTACAACAGGCTACTTCCTAGTTTTAAATTTATGCATCCTCTCGAACAGGCTGCCGACACTTTCAGAGCAACAGAAAGGCACTTGGGAGAAGGCGGAGGAGCGTGGCAGTTCGGAAAAGTTGCTCTCCAAACCGAAACGGCTGACCCACCTTCACAGTGATTGCTACGGGCCAATGTGTGAATTGAATGTAGGGCGGAAACGGACGGTAGCTCCGAGTTTGCATGTGCAACACACTCCTCAAACACGTTTATCTGGGTCTTATCGAATTTATCAGTTTAACTGCATTTCCCATTGCGGGGTGGAAGCGTTGTTCCTTTTTTAAAATCATGTAGCTTGTAAATGATTGAAACTATTTTAATGACCGAGTAGCAGAGACAAACATGACATCGTTTCATTTTCTTTTAAAAATGAAATGATGATGTGTTTGTCTATGCTACTCGGTCATTAAAATTGTTTAACAAGTTGGATGACAGGAGCCGCTTCTCTTTTCCAAGTCAACGCAACGGAGCTGTTTCTTATAAAATCAGTGTTTAGGGACTTGTAGATCCCCGGTAGAGTAACTTGTAGCTTAGCGACAAGTTGTGACGAATCCCCCCCGTCTCATTTGTTTTTTTTTTTAAGTATGATGAAAGGGTTTTAAATCAGTTTGCTCAGCTAACCAATAAGAGCCAGATCTGTCTGCTTTTTTTTTTTTTTTTTTTTTGGAAAATCGGTTCAGTAAAATTTTACTCTACCTCACTCAAACATGTTATAAACATGTTATAAATTTGCTTACAATTTCTAAATTGTTCTACCTTTATACTATGATGACAGGCATTAATCCTACAGAATGAGTTTTCAGTGAGAGAGTCAAAGGAGCTAAGTATCTGTCTTTTATTTATTCACAAAGAAAGAAAAGGCTCTTCGCATGTCTGTGAAGGTCACCAGTCATCCAGGTCATGCTGAACGTCTTCCCTTACTGGCTAGTAACATTACATGTCTTTGCTAACTGACTACATATTGGGAACATTGTGTACATTTCATTTATATCTGACCTATCGCTGTAAAATGTACCTGGAGCGCGTCAGAGTGTGAACTAAACTCTACATGGTGGCAGATTGAGACTTGGAGTTGGGCGGCTGCGTTCTCCCTGATTGCTACATCATGTTTTTTTCTAGGATTCTATAACCGCTGCTCTTCACTCTCTCTACATCTGTAAGGTAACAGGATTTACCCAGTTAATCCTAGACACACAGTAAACGCTACTTAATGTTATTTGGCATTTAAAGCAGACTCTTCAGACAGGTTTTGACTGCTCACCTCCGACTCCTTGTAATAGCGCTCTGGTATCTCATCATAAGCGATGTCTACGAAACACACTTCTCTCTCCTGGTCCTTCAGCTCATTTTCAAAGATCTGCGCGCGCACACACACACACACACACACGGGACATACAAAGGACAGAAAAGAGTAAAACGGAGTAGAATTAATATAGTATACATTAGTGCATTAAAGTAACTGGGGCACCTAGAGAGTAACCACAGAGAAACATTTGTCAGTGTAATTAAAGTAAATGCCCCGAGCTATATCCAGTTAAAAGTTCCATTTAGTCGAGATCAGAAATATCAACTCCAAAAAATGACCTTGATGCTGGTACCACATTAAGCACAGCAATGCTGGTACTGAAATAATAACATGGTAGGAAGAAGAAAAAAAAAAGGTAAATTGATTGTAAATAATAATAATAATTAAACAAAAAGACAGACATAAGAGCGAATAAAAAATGTAAACGCTCCAGGCATATAAGCAATGTATGCACAAAAATACAGAGATTTTGATGAAGCATATTACACAAAACACAGCTTACATGAAAATTAACAACATGATTTGGATTTTATCGATTTTTACCCTCTATTACTAGCAAAAAAAGTTGTTGTTAAAAAACAGTTGACATCATATTTGTATTTTCTATTGCTACGTGTTATTACGGCATGTAATACTAGTCCTAGAAATACTAGAAATAATGAAAATTGTTGTAGTCGTTGGGTTTTTGCTCGTCCCTAAACTTTTCACTTTTTGATGCTCGTCACTAAGTTATAACTCCCACACCACTAAATACTGTAAACTTAATTACTACGTTACAATGCGTCAGGAAAGTGTACAGCATCTTCAGCAGCAGGTTAATTGGTACCGGTACTGAATAATTGCATTTGGTGCCTCAATACCTTCGTATCCTGTGCAGCCCTACAGCTCATTAACTCACTCTTGATGAGCTGGATCCAGTGTGTAAGAACACAGGAAACTTGAAACTGTGCACGGTTACAATTACAAATACCCAGCCTTGAGTTCACTTCATCGATGCTTCCACTAGAGGGAGATGTGGGTTAAGTGTTCGTTCACACTATATACTTTACGCAAGGCATCTAAAAGGGGAATGAGCCTTTTAGTATGAATGCATCTATAACTACTACCCAATGTACCAAGAATGATTTTAGAAGTGCCAGGCTGTAATAGTGTCAGTGGAGGCAGTGTTATCAAGTTATCTCACTGTGCTTCGGGGGAGGACAGACGACACAGCCACAGGCACGGAGAGAGAGCGAGAGAGAGCAGTGAAGACAGTTAGACAGGTTCACACTGCCTGTAATGCTCACAATAACTCCCATCTTTTGTAGTCTTTGTATGCGAGAAAATCACTGGTTATAAGCGAGGCCCCCGCAAACGTGACGTTAACGCCCACTGAGCTGAACAGTAGGTAGTCTCATAATCCCAGAAACTCTAACAATGCTATGTGCACTGGGAATAAGCCTCCGTTTTCACCATGCA
Organism: Olivaichthys viedmensis; assembly: GCA_028565825.1. NCBI lineage: Eukaryota > Metazoa > Chordata > Actinopteri > Siluriformes > Diplomystidae > Olivaichthys > Olivaichthys viedmensis. The sequence goes on from JAOUQW010000011.1 coordinate 2,028,191, forward strand.
TCAGTAAGCTCGCGTTGTCTGTGTTACTTTGGACAGGAACGACCTCAGGTTTCTGAATACATTCCATCACGCTGTAGTAATGTTGTAAATTCCGTGAATGGAATTTACTCTGATGGTGTCATACACTCTGATGATTCAGACAGCTTCAAGTTATTATCTAGTTATGTTCTTTTTATATTCAGGCGTGCTTCTCTTCATGCCATGTGATTACCTTTTAATGTAAACCAATGTACCTTGCAAATCTATTATTATTAGTGGGTATTATTAGGTATCATGACGACATCATTTCAAGCTTGACTGACTGCCTGATTTCTGACGGTGTTTGTAGCAATCTTGTGGACTAGCATTTAATCTAAGTGTTTAATTTCTGTTTCTTATGTTATTCTAACAACCATCTTCAGTAGTATCCATCTGCAGTCCTGCAGACAGAGTCCCATTCTGGCCCCAGCTAGGGCATAAAACATGCATCTAATTATGCTTTACATTATATAAAGTTAGTGCATTATGTTATTACATATGTAACTACAGAAAAATTCTCTGAAAGGTCACGTAATTTAATTTAGCTAATAAACCTTTACTTAATGTTAATGTTCGCTACCTCACCTATGTTAGGTATCTAGCTAACTAACATATATTGAAACACCCATTTTTAGGTAGTAAACTAACCTTATATAATATAAACATAATTATGGGATTACAACATACCTCTTATGCACAACCTGGGGTTTCCATTTGCCTAAACTGAGGCATTGTCTAACCTGGGGTTTGGTCTGTGGCTTCAACACTTTATAAAGCATAACTGCCTGGCAAGCTTAGCCGAGATAGCTAATTGACTTACATCAGACATCTCAGACATCGTCTTTATTTGACTCCGGTGCATTAAACAAGCTTGTAATTGTGGTGATAAATAATTGTAATTTCAATATTGAGCAAAATAATTGCGATGATCATTTTAGCCATTATTGTACAGCCCTGGCTAGATGCTTAGATTAGATGCCGCCTCACTGGTAAGCCACTTTAGATAAAACCTAAATGAACAATGAACAAATGTAAATGTAAATTTAAACTATTGCTGAGGTGTGTTTAATGTCAAAATAATGCTTTGTGTCCAACAGATTGGCGATCGTGGCGTTTAGCCTGAGGGAGGCCACTGGCCTCTTTTAAAAGTGCGAGACAGTAAAAGATCTGTGAAAGGGAGATGTTGTGGGCTGGCGGAGCTCCGCTGTGCGTGAGAATCTCTCTGGTGCTGGCCCGACTGCCCTCGACTCTGACACGGAGAGCCCCGATCAATGCCTGAGCTATCAGAAGATAGACTTCCCACATCAGAGAGAGAGAGAGAGAGAGAGAGAGAGAGAGAGAGAGAGAAAGACAGACTGAAAGGGATGACAGAAAGAGTAACAAAAAGGCAGAGAAAGAGAGAGATAGAGAGAGAAAGAAAGAGGATTGTGTGTGTTTGACCAGAGAGCTTTGACCGAATTTTTATTTCAATACGGGTGACATGGCGTGAGAGTGTGAGGGAGAGTGAGATATAGAGTAGGGTGGAGGATGTGAGACTGCAGTGATCAAGTTACATTAGAGGACAAATGTGACACTTACTTACAGAAGGGAAAAGACCTCTTACGGAGGGTCAGTGTGGGACAGTGTGTCTTTTGCTCTCCCCCTTTCTAATGCTCTCTCTGTCACGGTTTAGTTGCGTTGACGCAGGACACAGGCACAAGCCGATCTTCAAACAAACACATTTATTGACTGAACATTTAAACATAAACCCACGCGACATGAAAACACGTGAAAAACTAACAATCAGGTACAAACTGGACAGACACAAGAGGGCTTTTTAAACACTTACTAATTACTAACAAACGACACGCAGGTGGGGACAATCACATGAGACAGGGAATCACAAACACAAACGGTGGGCGCGTGGCGCACGTCGCCGTGGCAACCGCCACGATGACAACTTGAGCAACTAAAATAATTTACATTTCATTGAAACAATTAAAAATAAGTGAACAGCAGGGAAATTAGGAGTATCGCGGTCTATGGCAATGTCTGTGCTGGGTACAGGATTTAACTTGTAAAATTCTCCATGCTTGTTGTTATTCTTATGCCGTTCATGAGTAAACTCCCACATCTGAGTACGCAACAGATTGGCACTAGAAACCAGTAGAAACGTGACCATTTCAAAAGGTTCACTGGTTCCCTGGTTCCCTGAAGCAGCACCGGCACCTTGTCGGGTGAAAAGGAGTAACATACACTCTTACACCTCCTCTCGCACTTCTGATTTGTTTTCACTCTCTCTCTCCAAGGGAGATAATGATTACAGAGAGGAGTAATCTCTGTTCATTAAGACAGCAGTGATACGGATAGAGCAGAACACTCACTAAAGCACACCGGAAACGCGGTTACCCAGCATGCACCAAGTCTGCTAGTGTTTCAGCAGTTGGGGGAACTTACTGAGGTTTTTAAAGCCCATCAACACAGATGGAGAGAGATACACTATACACACAGACGGGTTACAAATTAAAGGAAAAACCTGTATAAATTAGTGGAGAAATGAGTGCAGATGCTCCCAGACAGATGTACTGAATGATACAATTAAGCAATGAACATCCTACCAACTTCCTACCATCATCTGTGGCGTGTATAAATATGCTGAGCAGGGCCAGTTGACTTCGGTTTTGGATCAAGATGGCAAGAGGAAAAGATCTAAGTGACTTTGAAAGAGGGCTCATTTCTGGGGCACGGATGGCAGGAGCTTCAGTCACAAAGACTGCTCAACTGGCCAATGTTTCAATAGGAACAGTGACTAAAGTGACATCTGCATTTCAATCTATGGGAAAGACAATAGGGTTGGAAATTGTGGATGAAAGCGCAGAATCAATGACGATGATGCTCGTGCATAAATGCGATAGGTCAGGAAAAACAGAAGAGCAACTGTTCTAAAGGTGACTGAGAATGTCAATTCAGGACGTGATCAAACCCGCAGCAAGAACAGTCCATCGACAACTACATAGAGAGGGATATTATAGTAGGGTTGCAGTGCATAAACCCCTCATTACAAAGAATAATGCACATTTGAGAGTTCAGTGGTACAAAAACCAACTGCACTGATCTACAGAGATGTGGAAAAAAGTGATATGGTCAGAGGAGTCATCCTTCACCATATTCTCGACAAGTCGGCTTGATCCCTACAGTGAGGGGGTCTGTTATGCTGTGGGGGGTATTTTACTGGCGTGGTTTGGGTAGCTGCATGTCTACTTGTCCCCTTAGAGGTAAGGGTCACTGCAAATCAATAAAAAGTTACTCTGCCTGATCACCTTTATCCTATGATAACATTACTATCCTGATTGGAGTGGTCTTTTCCAGGATGACAGTGCCCCCATCCAAAGGGCATGAGGGGTCACTAAATGGTTTGATGAGTATGAAAATTATGTAAATCATATGCTATGGCCTTCACAGTCACTAGATCTCAACACAATTGAACCACTCTTCACCACCATCATCAAAACACCAATTGAAGGAATATATTTTGGAAGAATGCTGTTCCATCTCTCCAGTACAGTTCCAGAGACTTGTAGAATCTATGCCAAGTAGCATTGAAGCTGTTCTGGCTTCTCGTGGAGGCCCAAACACCTTACTAAACCACTTTATGTTGGTTTTTTTTATCTTTAATTTGTCGCCCGTCAAATTAAATGTAGATGTAGTAAAAATTGCAAGGTAGGACACAGAGAGAAACAGGACGTTTCGGACAAAAGTCCTTCATCAGATCAACATTTATTACAAAAGTACACTGCAGTTACTCCCTGGACTTTTCTTCAGACATATATATATATATATATATATATATACCTAAGTACACATAACTATACATACTGTATACATACACATATACTGTATATACAAGCACTGCACTGCGATATCAATATTTATAATAAATCTCTCAGAGGATGACGCCAACAGGAGCAAGACTATGGCTCAGTTAGGCAAATGGCTACCTTCGGCCTATGTCCTACCCTGCTGAAAAATTCAGCTTGGTCTGATCAGCTACCAGCTACCAAAACACAGGCCGAACTGGTCAAACCAGCTTAACCAGCTAGGAATGTATTTTTCAGCTTCAGTTGTTGTTGCTGCATGTCATTACTGTAAAGAAATATCATGTGTGCATAGCATTTTTACGTGTGTTTTTTTATTTATTATTTTTTTTGCTGCATGTCCTTACTGTAAAGAAATATCATGTGTGCTTAGCATTTTTACGTGTTTTTTTTATTTTATTTTTTTATTTTTTGCTGCATGTCATTACTGTAAAGAAATATCGTGTGTGCATAGCATTTTTACGTGTTTTTTATTTTATTTTTTTATTTTTTGCTGCATGTCATTACTGTAATGAAATATCATGTGTGCATAGCATTTTTACGTGTTTTTTTTATTTTATTTTTTGCTGCATGTCATTACTGTAAAGAAATATTGTGTGTGCATAGCATTTTTACGTGTTTTTTTTTATTTTTATTTATTTTTTGCTGCATGTCATTACTGTAAAGAAATATTGTGTGTGCATAGCATTTTTACGTGTTTTTTTTATTCATTTATTTTTTGCTGCATGTCATTACTGTAAAGAAATATCGTGTGTGCATAGCATTTTTACGTGTGTTTTTTTATAAAATTTTATGAATTTTTTTTACTGTAATAATCTTTTTAATCTATAATCTATAATTCCTCTCCCCATGCAGCACATGAATCGCAGATGAATCGTGAGCTAATTGATTTGCGTCAATTGGGAAGGGGGAGGAGCGTGTGCGCGCGTGCGCGCGCGTTGCAATGACGCCCTCGCCCCGCGCGTGGCCTTCCACGTGACCGGGCTCTACGTCACTGCCTGCGCTAGGGAACTACAAGATGGCGGAGAGTGCGGAACTGAAGGTAAAGACGCTGCGCTCTATTTCCACATAGATTTTGTGCGATGAGAAGCCGCGTCGCGGCCGTACGAGTGCATCCGATAGTGACTTACAGCGGTCAGACTTGACTTTGAGCTGTGTGTGTGTGTTGTTTCCCCCGGCGGACGGAGTAAAAGTTAACATTAAAGACTTGTTCGCTCGTCGGGGATTTTTTTTTTTTTTTTTTTTTGTTGTTGTTGTTGTTGTTTGTTGTTGCCGCCGGAGCTGAAAAGAAAAAAAGAAAAAAAAAGAAAAAAAGAAGCGCCTCGCTTTAAAACATGTTATTGGCCGAATCCCAAATCTCTCCCTATTGGAGCTGTAGTGCGTTGCCATGCCATTATGTCACGCCATATCTAGGTGCACTATCGAGGGGAGAACGGAGCCGTTTGGGATTCGGCCAGTTGTTGATGTTGAGCGCGCGCGCGCGCTTGTCCGCGGTCGCTCCTCTCGGGCTAACTGCCAAGTTCTTCTCCTTCTTCTCCTCCTCCTCCTTCTTCTTTTCAGAGAAGTTTGATCAGATTAGCATGTCGCTAATCATTCGGGACGCCCGACAAACACGCGTTTATATCCCGCCGGGCTTTTAACGCGCTGTTTTTACGATATTTATTCACTTTTTAAAACCGGTGGGATGCGATCGTTAGCTGTTTGGCTAACGGTTACTAACGTTACGCTACTGCTCGCGAGACGGCTCCATCTTGGGAGACCGCGTCATAAGAGGGAAAAGAATAAATGACCAGCAAAAAAAAAAAAAAAAAAATTTTTTTTTTAAATTATTTATTTATTTATTTATTTATTTTTGTAATTTTTTTTTTTTTTTTTACTTTCTGCTCGCACGAATATCATATTTTCTCTTAGTGATGTCTTTTAAAAAAAATTAATAATTTAAAAAAAAAAAAATTTAATAAATTTTTTTTTCTACCGGCTTTTCACTGCAATACAGCCCCAAAGTGCACGAGCACAAGAAATAGTTCTAACCAGACCTTTAATAGAGATTAGGCTAATGATGTTATCTGCACGTGCTCTTTCTTTTTTGTTCATGAACGTGACCTGGTGTGCTGGTGGGATCTGGCCTGATCTGGCCTGATGGCTGATGGCTGATGCATTTGGCAGGTTGAAGTGTTTAAAACTGGGGGGAAATGCCACTTTTTGCTGCATCAGGTGAAGAGCTTGAGGTTATGCATGAAACGTTTCCCTTTTTTCTTCTTCCCATACTCAGTGTGGCGACCTGTTTCAGCCCTGAACAGGTGGTGAAGGAAGTCTGTTCATTTGAAGCTGCAGCATTTCAGTGTGCAGATGGGAAGCGGAAGCTCTCCTACACTTTTCCTCATCATGCACGGAAACAGTTGGTGTGGGTGTGTGTGTGTGTGTTTCTGGGAGCGCTTGCGCACGTGTGTGTGTGTGTGTGTGTGTGCTTTTGCTGTGCGCTTATTTGGTTGAATTTCTTTATACCGTTTAGTCAAAATGGCCTTTGTTCAAAGTAGTCCACTGTGCGTGTTTTTGTAATGGTCCATGTCCTTCACGTTGACCTAGTACTGTTTGCCCTTGATTTTTCGTTTAGGCTGGTGTCTATAACAAGCGGAGCCATATGGGGAGATAAGAGAGGACAGACTAGTCCGTACCTTCATCATATTCCATACATAGTTTTCTGAGGCCTGAGTCGGTTTCTTTCTACAACTGATTCAGGCGTGAGCAAAAATCGATCTGTTTCACCAAATTAGTGGACTCCGTGTTGACGTTTTGTTCATCTCTGGACGTGGAGGACAAGGTCTAAGGCTGATCGTCGGGATGAAGTGTTTTGACTTTGCCCACAGATATGTCTGCCACGAGTAGAAAACCGCAGCACTAAATTATCCACGTGCTTAGGCAGTGTTATGAAGGCATAAACTGTCCAGCCCGAGGGCTAAATGCAAGAGCACAGTTTAAACTATGTCGGAGCTGAAATCTGAATCTGTACTCGGTCATAATCAGTCATACGATGGAGCGCTATATTGAATATACGCAATAATGTCATGCTTCAAGATGTTGTCACTACTTCTGTGTTTCATTTGGGAGGAGGTTGGGAGTTAGTTTGGCAGCGTTTTGGATGATGAGGTGAAGTCTGTCTTGAGGATGTACAGATCCAATGCAGAGTGTCTGTCGGGGCCGAGATCTGCCTTTCAGATTGGATTTAAGATATTTTCTGATTTGTGTGATGCTGACTGATCCGATACAGGGCACGACATGTCATAAAGCACTTCGCCATTGCACGCAAGTCTGCAACAGAAGCTTGCAGAGTCGACTCAGTTGCAGTGTCGGCCGATCTCTGAGCTCTGTTATTGGTATCGTAAATGTGAAAATGTTGGACCGGTGCATCCCTAGTTCGTCCCATCAGAGGACGGCATAAGGACAGGTATCTTTTAAGGTTCCTTATTTTGGACAAATTTAAAGCCAGCATTGTGTTCTCCTTGGAAAAGGCCATCCCAGTATTCTGTTCACCTGACAAGAGTTCCATAAAGGTTTGACAAGCACGATGGAGAGAACCGTCTCTCCGACTGAGGAACTGACTTTCTACTAATAGTAATTATTTAAAATAATACATTGTTGTGATAATATTGTGAACCGTGGAAAAAAAAAAAAAAAAAAAGGTTAGGCAATTATATTATCATGGTATGAATATTTATTACGAGCACATGACTAATCTACATGTTCTGTCTCGTTTTTCACACACATGCCAGTCATGATCCATGAAGTACCTCGTTAAATGAGCTGTACTTTAAACGGTATGTGGACGATGGAGAGAGGGGGAAGGTCTCGCTGGTATTCAGAACATACCCCCCCCCAACCCTTTAATGCTGATCTCATGAGATTATTGCATTGTTTTGCTCTCCTCAACCTTCGTGCTTCATGAAGGAATGAGGTTAATATCAGTGCACCCTCCTCCTCAACTTGACTCCCTCCAGCAGGCTCTGCGTAGGTGTGTACCAAACAAACTCGTCCATGATTCTTTCATTATTTTTGGGAAGTTGCAAGACTTAATTCCTGTCTGTCCAAATCAGTGTTTCTCCAAATGTCCTTTGTGTAAGATGGTTAAAAGACAACCGTGTGTGTGTGTGTGTGTGTGAGAGAGAGAGAGAGAGAGAGAGAGAGAGAGAGAGAGAGCGCTGATGCTATGAGTCCAGACAACACAATCACTCAGATATCGAGGCTGTGATATTGTGACTAGGGTTGGGCAGTATGGCAAAAATACCATATCACAATACCCATCTCAGAATTTCGTATTTCTAACAAGGTGGCAATTTTTTTTAAAGAACCTACCAGAAACGTTGGTTTAAACAATATATATATATATTTTAATGTCTACAGAAAGAAATCATTTAACAAGTAAGTAGATGGAGGGGAAAAAAGCCGCAAACAGTCGGGAAAGAAATAGATTTTAACATCCAATCAGCTGTTTTGCAGTAGCAGCTCAGTGGTTAAGGTTCCAGCCTACTGATCAGAAGGTCGTGAGTTCAAATCCCAGCATTGCCAAGCCGCTACTGTTGGGGCCCTTGAGCAAGGCCCTTAACCCTTGTCTACTCCAGGGGCGCCGTATCATTGCTGACCCTGAGCTCCGAGGCCAGCGTCCTAACAAGCTGGGATGTGCGAAGAAAAAAATTTCAACTGTACTGTACCTGCGTGTATATGTGACAATAAAGGCTTTCTTTCTGTCTTTATTCTTTAGTGTTACTAAAATAGTAGTCTAGCGAGCCAGATTTCTAGCTCTCGTTAGCGCGTCTGGTACGGTTCACCAGTAAACGTGGCCAAGAACCGCCTACTTTCACAAGACGAGGCCGTTTCACTGACATTGCAAACGGTCAACCATGTTTACTCGCCACTAACTGCTTCAAACACAATTGCCGTCAACTTTTTTCTATATCTTGCTTCGAAAAGTTCATTGTGTCACAGTGTTCAAAAGTTTGTGTTCCTTGTGGAAACCGGTGGATGGAAGGGCGGCTTGCCAATTAGATTGCAACCTTCAAAATTATGACGCACAATACTGTCAGTTACCTTGTGAAGTAATTACCGTGGTTTCGATGTTATATCGCCCTGCCCTAATTGAGACCAGCTCTGTCATATGTTGATTTGAGATCAGTGTTCGTGGAGGCATGACTATAAGTTGCTCTGGTACTTCAAAACTGTCAGCTCACTGCTCACCTGAACAGACCAGGGCTCTTACAATCGTGCAATATCTTCAGAAAATACTTTCATTTGTTCTCTGTGTTGGCATCCGTTTCATTTGCGGTGGGAAGCATTGTTCTTAGTATGTCTTGCGAGTTTTAATTGTGCATATTTGTCTCCAGCACACCCGTTGATGAATTAGTCATGAACGATTGAATGAAGCCGATGCACCAATCAAACACAGAGGCCGCTGCCCTGCCAACGCTGATGGATGAACGCAACGTTTTGTGTTTCATATTTCATGTTGCACTTAGCGTCATGAGTAAATAAATACATTCATAAAACTTGTGCCGCATAATTATTTTTTTTAATTATTAATTATTACTTGCAAGTTTACGCAATATATCCAAAAAAATGGCATTTGGGCACTAATTTAGAGATGATTTTTTAAAATTCATTTAGTATTTTTTAATTTTTTAAAATGTATTTTTCAAAGAAGTATTGTGTTAAAATGAAGCTACACAATTACAGCTTCAAGAATAATAAGATTTAAAAAAATAAATCCTTTTTAAATACAGTACTGTGATATCATAAAACATGATAAAAGGTTAGGCAATTATCTTGAGATGAAAATGTAATATTGGCACAATGCTTACGGTCTGCCCACTCATACTGAACTGAGATCAGTGTTGTAGGTCCGTCTGCCCACTCGTATCAGTGTTCAGAAACAACAGCTGCAAGAGAAAGTTTAAAGAGGTGCGTTCCCATCTAGTTGAAAGGAAAAGGAAATGATTCGGTATGTAATTCTTTTACCGTATCAGTGTTTTTTTTTTTTTTTTTTTTTTTACTATTGTGCATTTTGTTCAAAAGACCATGTTTCTTTTGTTTTCGAGACTTTTAATCCACATGTGTACTCGTTTGAACCACACATTGATGCATTGGCTGCTTTAAGGGGATGGATTTATTCTTGTGTTTATTACATTTTTTGTTTGTGGACCGTGAAAAGGAACATCCAAACAAAACAAAATAAAATACATTGGACAGATTCATCACTATGCTTTGTCTCTTCTGCCTCTCCCTCGCATTCTCTTGCTTTCTCTCTCTGTCTCTTTCTCTCTTGAACTCTCTCTCATACTATTCTCTCTCTGTGTGTGTGTGTGTGTGTGTGTGTGTCCTCACCAGATGTCCTTCTACCTGGCAGTGGTTTCTGTATTAATTTACTGGGTTTAACTCTCACTGATTTTCACAGGGAGATCAAAAATGCAGGATGTCTGCTTTTAGATCTTTCACTCTGTCCTTTGTGAACCTGTGGCTGTAAAGCCCTGATTTGTTCCACTCACTGAAATTATTCTCTTCTGTTTCACTTCAAGTCAAGTACAAGTAGGTTTTTATTGTCATTCCTCCACATAGCTTGTATACATTGAAATGAAATGTCGTTTCTACAGGACCATGATGCAACACGCAACAATACAGCAGCATGCTATACAGGACTACATAAAGTGCAAATACACAACAGTGAGGACGAGTGCAGATATACACTATACAATGAATACACAGGACAATGAATACGCAGGACAATAAATACGCAGGACAATAAATACGCTGGACAATGAATACGCTGGACAATGAATACGCTGGACAATAAATACGCTGGACAATAAATACGCAGGACAATAAATACGCTGGACAATGAATACGCTGGACAATGAATACGCAGAACAATGAATACGCTGGACAATGAATACGCTGGACAATGAATACGCTGGACAATGAATACACAAGACAATAAATACGCAGGACAATAAATACGCAGAACAATGAATACGCTGGACAATGCACGCTAACTAGACAGGACAACAGAACAATCTTGGATGGGGTGTATAGTCATAGTAGTATGTGACTTAAAAACTAGAGCAAATAATTGTCTGTAAACTATATTTGACTGGAGAAAGTTACTTATTTTTCTGGATAATCAAACTGGTCCTAATCTTTGAAGCACACTAAGAGAAGTGACTCTGATAATTACTGGTTACGATGTCCTCAGAAATGTGTAGTCATTCTTTCTGTCTTTGCTTCTCTTTTTGCGGTTTCTCTCTCTCGTTTATATTTTTCTGTCATTGTTTTCAGATTTTTGCTTCGTAGCCCCAGAATATATTTCTGTGCTACAGTATGGCACCTACCTCAGGTGAAACTAGTCAAGAGTGTTTGTAGAGGAGTCTTTTGTTTGACTGCCATGATCCATTAATTGTACCCTTATAATAGCATATTTGAGTCATCACGCACATCCTGGTTTCTTAGTCAGTATCACTAGTAGTTTATCACGATTTTGTGGTACCGTGTTGACTTGATGCCATATAAATTTAGACCACTTCAAAGTGATAACATTGTTTCAACATTTATCTTGACTAGTCTATGTTTTGTCTGAACACTGTGGGAGAAAATGAATACATGTTGGAAAGTTTAGGAAGTGAAGCCAGGGCGTGAAAACTTTTATCATGATGAAATCATCTGGAAGAGCAATTGTAATTGTTTAAAAAAAAATACACTGCACTTTTTTGTTATGACAAGTGGTTAAAGAACATAATGAGTCACGCCATGACAGCACAAACCTATAGGCTGTCATCAATCATAATGAGTAGTAACGACATTAACGTTAACATAATAGCTCAACTGGCTGAACAATATGTTCTGACAATTATTTTTCTATGTTGGGACTAGGACTTATCAAATACCTTTAAAAAATTACATTCGAATTTCAGTTACGTAAAATATTTCGTATTCGAATATTAATTAGATATAAAATCAGCCGTTAGACACGCAGACATTCACGTTTGTATTGCATAAAACACGGGAGGTGAAAACTGACCGCTTATACGACGAAATCCAAACAGTTTCCACACGGGGGCTTTTCGGGTGTTTGGGAGTTATGATGTCGTCACATTTATTATTTAATTTACAGGTTGTAACGTTAGGGCTTCCCGTTGATTTAGCGGCAGCCACACTGCCGAGCTGGAAAAATGGTGGTAAGCAGAGCTCTGGGTTCGCCTTGTGACAGACCTGTACTGACCCCTATTGACACGCCTCTTTTCCTACGTCAAGCATTTGGCCAAAACGTTTGGGAAACGCGTTTTTATGGACTTGTGTTCGACGACTGAAAGTAAAACATGGGATTTAAAACATTCGAATGTGGATTTTCGCCTTCGAATGTGTAAATATTATGTCAATTTGAATCGTACTTAAATAGTGAAATTCGTTTTTGACAGCCCGAGTTGGTACCATAACTCGCTTTGCCAGAGGTGGGGGTGGCTCTCTGTTTGAGTTTCCACTTATCAGTGCAATAAACTTAGCATGCTGAGATAGCTATAAAATGAAGGACGTTCGCCCACGTAGCCTTCTTGGCTGAGAGTGAAATTCAGGACACACTTGTCTGAAAACTGCCAAAAACCAATACCTTTTTTAAAAATTATTATTATTATTATTGATTTTTGATTAGTGCCTACACATTTAAGGTTGCAGGATGGATGAATATTAAATCTTGTTCACTGTAATCCAGTCCCAAAATGTACCTTTGGACAAATTAGAACTTCAAGCCCAAGGCCATTTTTTACAGCTCAAAGTGATTAAAAATAGCCCAATCACAGGGGGATTCTGCCTAATATGGCAACACTGAACAAGTTGTTGGAGCTGATTGCAGGGAAAGGAAACAGCAGAGCAATCTGTGTCTTTTTAAGCGGCGTTTCCATTTCTCATTATAGCCGAAAGGATTTGTAAAGTGTTATGCGTCGATACATTTTATTTCATCTTAATAACTGGAGCTTTTACCATCAAAATCTTCACCATTTTTGCTCTTTCAGTTGAAAACCGAAAATGTAATTTGAAAATTTCGACGCATTCTGAGATTAAAGGCTATTTTTGAAAATTGTACTGCATTAGCCTCACATTTTGCATCGAATTAGGGCTGAGCGATACAATAAATGATCTCACGATACACTTTTCTGAGATATCGTGGATACCGTCAGAATTTTCAAAAACCACAGAACTTTTATATCACTGAGTATCATGATATGATATTTTTGCCATATCGCCCACCTCTAATTTAGGTGCAGCAGCGTATAATGTCGTGCAAAAATATGCATCTGACTACCAACCAACCAACTTGGCCTCAAAATCGCTCCAGAGAGCAATTTGAACTGTTGTCAATCATAAGAGGCATGATAGCCTAGCTACCAAGTAGACTGATGTTAATTTTAACATAATACTTAGCTAATGTTCAGCGAAACCGTTTTTTGTTTTTTTTACTGTAATAAATCTCATTATATCAGCCTTCCTAGTGATATAATGCTGCAGTATGTACATTTTTGGGATTTAGGGATTGGGAGACGTATCGGGTGAAAATATAATATGCACACTCCTCCACCGTGCGAATGAATAGGCTGCAAATGTGTGAAAGGGGGGGATCCTCCTTAATCTGGCAATGTTCTGGGTTTTATGTGTGAAGGGGCTGAAGATTCTCAGAGCACAGGGCAGTCATAACCCACTTGAATTGTCGGCTCTTGCTAGCGGAAGCCATAACTGGCCATAGACTCAATATTAAACCCATTACCACCACCATCAGTCGTGAACTACAGCGAGCTTTGAGAAATCCAGCCCCTGGTGAGACAGATGTTGGACAGCTGCTGCCAAGCGTCATTGTTACTTATTACTTTTTTTTTTATCATCTTGCAATTGTCCCAAGCAAGAACTTGCGTCGTCCTGTGCTCTATTTTTTTAACAGTCCCCAGGGAGACGTTGATTTCAAATTCTGCAAGTTAAGGTATTGGAAAAATATGTTACATTGCAGTAACAATGAAGTGCAACAGAGGCATAAGTTTAAGGGTGTCATTTTTTTGGGGCGCGCACAATAGTAGCCTTTGAAACCAAATCTGTAAAAAAAATTAAAGAAAAGGTGAAGTACTTATTTTGGCCTAGAAGAGGCATTTTAGCTTACTGAATGTCTGACTAAATGACTGACTGTTCCCCATTGTTGAAATGCAGAGAAATTTGTCTTCTTAGGAGGAATTTTATATATATATATGCTTATTGTTGCAATGCAGCGTTGCTTCTCACTGTCTTTAATTGGGCATTAAGCGGCTCTGGTTTTCTCATTAAGCGGTACTTCATGGTCAGAGCCACATAACGCCTGATTAAAGACGGTGGTTAAACAAAATCAATTAATGTAGACACGAGTGTGCCTTCTGTTGATAAAGGTATCTGTAAATGAAAGCCTTTTTACAGGCTCTTTTTTTAAATGTGCGATTGACAAAAAACAAACACCAACCAGAGTAAAAAAACAACAACAAAATAATTCAAGTCACTTTGATTATTTTGAAAATACTAGGACATAATTTCAAGAGCAATAATCTCATTATTTTGCGATACGCAGCCATAAATTTGAGAGACTTTTCTCGTTATTATGACTTTTTTTTTCTTCTTCTTTAAGTGGTGTAAACCGGCCTCCGTAGCCCCACGATTGGATAATTCAGAAGCCAGATTGTGGAAAATGGAGATGAACATGGAGATGAAGAGATTTGTTGGAATACAGGTGGGGAGAAAATAGCGGGCCAAATAAAGATGGACGACGGTAATCGCATGCATGTGTCCTTATTAAACGTTTATTGAAATAGTTTAGTCATGCCAAAATAACTGAAACAAATCAAAATCATCAGAATGCTTGTTTTTCATCCAGACTTGGTTTTATAAACAATTTCATCCTTCCAAACGCAAACAGAATGATCCTTCTTGCTACAGACTTCATTGTGTAAATAATTACGTCCTTCCGTAGGGTATAAATCATTACGTCCTTCCAAAGAATTTCCTTCGGAGACTCTGAAAATGCTTTGATTGAGTGGGCAGAGCCACTTTAGCACTTGCTCATCTGTTATAGTTTGCAAATGCCATCAATGCAGTTGTCAATGTTTCCAGTCGCTTGAAAAGGCTTGTGTGACAGCTTTAAGTTGCTGGTGTGTAAACACAGGCCCAGACTGAGATCCCCTTACTGTTCTAGGAAACCAGACTGAAACCCTGCTTTTCTCTCTGACTCGCTTCAGGGGTCTGCGTTCATAAGCCAGCGCTTCTCGTCGTCCTCTTACCGCTGTAGTGCATTTTTACATTTACATTTTCACTTATTTGGCAGACGCTTTTATTTATTTAAAGGGACTCGCAGGTGAGGTAGAATACAGCCCAAACACACGACAGTGACGCTGCAGAACTGAGCTTTCACCAACTGACCTAGTTGTTAGAGTAATAACAGAGTCACAACTAAACACGAGGTTGACTCAAAGTACAGTTCATTATATCTTGATACAATAATAATAGCAGGATACTAGGGCTGGGTCATATGACCATATGATATTGTTTTCGTGCATTCATGATGCACTTCTCTGAGTATCGTGGGTATCGTCTGGTGTCGGTGCTTTTATAGCTCCATTTTTACCGACTAACAAGTAACTGATTGGATGTTAGATCTTTTTTTTTGTTTGTTTTTTTAAACAATCGTTTCATTTTTTTTCACATTTTCATTGTGAAATCCTGAAATTTTTTGGTGAATAATCGGAAATATCAACGTTTTCTGAATATGGCTGCACTGTTTGTTTCGGTGACGCTTTGCTAGCTAAACTGAATACAGATAGATAGATACAGTCGATGTACTTTATTGATCCCCAAGGGTAAATTTAGGATATAAAGATGCATATTGTGGGTCGTGAAAATGTCATCCAGCATCGCCATGTCATTTTTTAATTTTTTTTGCCATATCGCCCACCCGTACAATACACACTGGTAACGATCATAGAGTGTAATATGTAACCTCGTGGAACACCTCAGGTTTACCTCAAAAGGTAACCGCATGGCGAAAGAAACCACACCTAGGTAGACATGTACATGCATACACACTCAGAATGGCAGTTTGTTGTCGTTTTCCTCAGCCCTCTCATGTTCAGGTGGAAATTTGAAACTTCTTCATGAATGAGCGGAAAAAACAACAATCAGTGTTTTGAAAAATTTGCAATCAGCATGCGTATCCTGTTCAAGACTTGTTGATATGTTTAAGCTATCATTTGCCAAGAATGAGATGTGTTTAATCCCAGATACCAAATTTGGGATTCCCAGTAAAATATTTTGACCGTCCCAAATTAAGCCCAGGGATTTATGAAGGCTTTTATTATTCCCCCCCCCCCCCTTTTTTTTTTTACGCCATGTTTCTCTCGTTTTCCGATTTCCTGGCTTTCCTGGCTTTCGACTGCCGCCATTATTTGTGAAATCTCGTCACACGTCTGATGAAGGTGTGTTCACACTAGTGCTTCTCGGTTATATGGGAAGGGTAATCAGTTGAATGGTTAATACCTGTTTCCATGTTGTTAATTGCTCCGATCCCATCTGTGTTCTCTACAATGCAGAAACGATGGGACTTTACGTATACAGCGGTTTTTCTTTTACCCATAAAACGACTCAATTTCTTCTTTTAAATATGCCAGAGGGGAAACTAAGCCATCCTTTCCACCGAATGAGAACACAGCTAATGGAAAGGGCTCTTGCGGACTCCCAACTGAGTGATTGTGGCGTGTCTGGGAGTTTAACTCGTGTCCTATCCATAGGAAGGACACGCCACCTCAAGGATAGTGTTGACATCCTGTCCATATGAATCGAATTTGTCGCTCCAGGTAGTGTCTGTAACTGAGTTGTGTGTGTATGTATAGGCATGTAAACTCGTCCTGTGTGATCCAGAGGCAGCGGAGAAACAGCTCATGGAGTGTAAGAGCCAAATGCAAGGGTTTTATATGGGCAGAAAGGATAGTTTTGAAAGGTAAACATCCCATCAAGGGGATCTGATTTTCCATCCCTCTCTTTTTTTTTTGTATCAACACTCAAGCATGCAGTGTATTCTAGCTTTCAGGAGGTTCTCCTTAATTATTATTGTAGGTTTGGACCAGTTCTCTGTCCTGCACAAACACGATTTTCTTTTTTTAATGCAGAAGAGTTTCTGTTCTCTGACTTGGTGCCGAGATCTTCATGAGTCAATCGGGTTCAATTACAGTTTCCACCCGTTTAGCGGCGAATGAAATATTTGTGATTGGTGTGGGGAATGTTGCTAAAACAGCAGTCGTAAAAAAGAATCATATTTTATGTATGTATGAAACACATAAAACCTTTTCCAACCGGATTCAAGCTACGTGCGTATGTGCTTTTCAAACCTGATCGAATAAGATTTCTGGACACGCAACCGGACGTGGCTTTTTTCTTTTTCTTTTACATCGTTGTGTGCGCTGCGCTTCTTGGCGTCGGAACAAAAAAACGTGAACGTAAACGAGCATGAAGGCAGGTCAGGACAGGAGTGCAGTGACAGGAGCAGCGAACATGGCGTACGCCACCGTCTTCAGTTCATGTGGGTGGTGTGGGCACAAAATGCGTTCTGAATTCGAGACTGAAAACATCGCCCTTATGTAAAACGCACTCCACGGCCAAATCTCCATGTTGGAAGCAAGCTAACTAGCTAACTGAGTTGTTACTATAACAACCAATGTGAACATGCGACGACAGTCCGAATCACATTTGGTCACTTATAATTTGCAGTGCCGGGACACTCGCTCTTAAAAAATAATTTCAGGAATAAATCAGTGTGAACAAATGCCTAAGGTTCCCGTGACCAGGAGGTTCTGAGCTTAAATCTCAGTACTGCTCTAGAGCCACTGTTTGGGGCTCTTGAGCAAGACTCTATAACTGCTCAGCGATATGCTAGATTGTAAATAGATTGTATTCTGCCTCAGTGCACGTTAAGTCACCTTGGATAAAAGTGTTTGACAAATGAGTAAATGTAAATGCTAATGCAAATCAGGCACTCTGGTAAAGCCTGTGATGAGGCCTGTTGTGTCGTGCTAGCGGGCTGCAGTGCGCTGATGTGAATGTGCACTGTAGGAGCGTGGAAGCCTGTGTTGTGGTTTTGTTTTATACGCCGTGTTCTGCTTTTAGACTGTGCGGATGCGTGTGTGTGTGTCTGTGTGTGTGCGTGTGCGCCTTTGGTACTGTGTTGAAAAAGCACAATGCACCGAGGTATGTGAGTGTTGATCCACAGCCAGCGAGCTGCAGGAGAGAGTGGGGGAAGGGCAGACGAACGAGAGAGAGGAGGAAAGCAGTGAGACAGGGTATAGGAAAGAGAGCACACAAGTGTGTGAGTGCACAGCAGGAAGAAATGGTAGAGGGAGGGGGAGAGAAGTGAGACAGTAAGTGCAGGGAGAGAGAGAAAGCCGAGCGAGAGAATGAAAGAGTGAGGCGGAGAGAGAGATAGAGAGAGAGATAGATGGCGGCGGTGGAGCGAGTGCTGAAGGCGGAGCTTGCACAATAATCACAGTCTGGGCTTGTGGCTACAGAGAGAGAGAGGTGGAGAAGTGAGGCTGCGTGCTCGTGTAAGTGGGGGAGGGAAGTGTGCACGTGTGTGTGTGTGTGTGTGTGTTTGCGTGTATTTGTGTGCACACATGCTTCAGCCACATTAAAAGCATCTTGTAAAGAGGAAAGGTGGAAGAGTATTTGCTCTCAGTTAGTTTGTGTGTGATTTAATAGTACAGCGATGATGGAGCTCTGCAAATCTGGGGCCATGGTTAGAGTTTCTGACACACACACACACACACACACATACACACAAGTCTCTGGACTAATGCATCATCTAAAACATTAGCGTCTTAACCGGCAGTGCTCTGGATTTTGTTCTCATTGCATGTCATTTACTCTGTGTAGACTTTAGCAAATTGCTGGATCAACTTTTCTGGCATTTCAACTCCAGCTTGCGTTAACACACAACCCACTCCCGGAAAATTGCCAGAACATTTTACAGGGGCAACTGCATGTAATGTAAATTGTGCATTTAGTGAATGCACTACTGTTTTCCTTCATGCAGGTGCGTGCCGGCAGTCAGCTGTAGTCTTTGTGCCGTGCTTTAGTGCGGCTTTTCACATCAGACATGAAACACCGCTGAGGCACTGGGAAGCGATTATCAGTCGGCCTTGGCTGGTGCTAAACTCTCCAAAGTCGGTTCGGTGTGTTCAACTCAAAGTCACATGTCTTCTTCCTCCAGCAGTCAGTTTTCTGTTGGACAGAGTGTTAACCACCAGCATGGTGAATCCTTAGAAAGTGCACGTCCTAATGTTTTAAGTCACAGGTTCTCTGGGTTTCATCATGTTCTATAGGAGGAATGACATGTTCCTTCCCTTCACACCACAAATGCTGCGTGGCAAATCTCTGCCATTTTGTGACAGAGACGTGGACAGCCACAGCAAACTTCGTTTGTGCGCTCTTGTTGCTTGCTAGCTTTGCTTGCTTCGGGTTCCTGGACTGATTTTCTGGCCTTAACAGCCAATCTGGGAACTCTCTCTTGCCAGGCTCAGACACAGGTTTAATGCTCAATCAGCACTGACGTACGGCGACGAGGACTGCCTCGTGATGATGGCGTTAGTCGCCAAAAACTATAGCCGATGGTCAGTCGACACTCGACGGCGTCCAGCGGTCGACAGATGGCTTCGTGTGTCAGGGCCTTTACAGCGATAAGGGTGTGTGTATATATATATATATATATATATATATATATATATATATATGGACACTGATACTCATGCAGCTCAACAGGTT
>JAOUQW010000011.1:2076871-2105232 GCA_028565825.1 Olivaichthys viedmensis
CCAATAGCCTTCGTGCGCGCGACGTTTCCAGAGGAACGCAGCTGCCGGAGCAACAACGCACGCACGCACGCTTAAAGTCTCTTGTTGGAGCCTTTATGAACGGCCAGTTGGTCTAAAGAGAGTCGCTTTTGAAATTATTATTATTATTTAAAAAAAAAAAACACGTTAGCCACTTTAAAGCCATTTACCACTGAATGATAAAGAATGATAAAGAACGCCGAACAGTCGCAATGTAAACAGTTATTCCGAATCTCAAGTAGGACGAGTCTGGGGGGAAAAAAATCCCCGGATGTAAACAAGGCACTCGTGTTGAAGCTCGGCCTTGTTTACTTCCCATCAAAAGACATGGCACAGGATAGTCATCAATTTAAACCAACTACAATGAAAAGCAACGGACCACAGAGCGCCCTCTGCTGGCTGAGGACCGTAAACACGGCTAAATGAGCTACTCTTGACTATTTACTACACGGTGTAGTGATGCATTAACTCTTAGCATTAAAAAATTAGGCTGATATTAACCAACTACAGCAATACGTTGTGTTCTACATGCACACACGGGCTATAAGATGAGTATGTAACAGAAATTTCATACCTGGTTCGCACGCCCTTGTACACTGTGCTATATTAAAAATGTACTAATAGGATTTTAGTAAGCAACTGAAGTTCTCTTCTGTTCACAACACATCAACAGAGGGATAAATAAGAAAAATCTTTATTTCAATCTTAAGAAAAAAAAAAAAAAAAAAGACAGTTCATACAGGCTTAACATTTTAACAACCAAGACAGACACTTCTGTAAAAGAAAATGTATGATGGCAAGCAAAAGTATACAAAAAACAAGCTCGCATTTTTGCAACACTTGGTTGGAGACGGCGTATATCGTGGCCAAATGAAAGGAACTAACGAATCTCACACTAATACTGTGCTGATTTTGACACAGTGTGGCACACTTATTGGCATACACAGATTTTTTTTTGATCCAGTTCTAAAACTCAATAGATATGATGAATCGTTAGTTTTAATTATTGATAGGAATATCAAATTACACTGCTCTCCATTGGTGATTCAGTAATACAGATCAACCTCCGGGAGTGATTAACGCTGTTCCAACTCCTGACAGCCAACTACATTTAAGGCAAAAGTCAAGCAGAACAGACTCCTTTCACTGCTGATTAAAGGAAATATTAAATTAAGTAATGAAAAAAAAAAAAAAAAAAAAGAAAAGACATTGTGAATATCTGAGAGAAATCTATGGCAGCAAACATGGTTCCTCCCTGTAAACAAGCAAAAAAACAAAACAAAATTTAATTCCACTGAAGGAAAAGCGTCTCAAATTGTGGCATGTCAACACCCAGCCTGCACCATCGGCATCGTGTTTATCAGTAGTGTGTGGAGTATTTCAGCGTACCAGTATTCATGAGAAATGCACAGCAGTATCACAGTATAATTTTACAATACTTCATTTCTGTCATGCAGGTGACAGCCAACTAGTGTCAACGATCGGTTATACGATACAAATCGATCACAAATGTTCAACACAATCTTGTTAAACAAAAGCGGACACTTTATAATATCGTCCATTTGGGTGGAGGCCATCTGGGGACTGCATTTGTGCTCCGGAGATAAATTCTGCCTCCTTCCTCATTATGGACAGATTTGAATAAGCATCGCATATGGCCTTCATGGCTCAAATGAATTGCTGCAGAGATTCATTTTTACAGTTAATATCCTTCTCAACAAAAACACAAAGGTAAACATGTAGCCATTTTCTTCACCCAGCATTGTGATAATATCATAAACCGTGGTAATTGGTTACGCAGTTCTCGTCACATGCCAAGTTTCAAATTTCAAAGTCAGAGTTTCCAATACCATTATGGCACAGCGGTGACTAAGACACCAGTGAGTCTTTAAGAGGGCTACCATCTTCATTTATCGGCATTCCTCACGCAATGTTGGTTTTGCGGAAAATAAGCCTCAGATGTACAAGGTGGAGGGGGGGGGATTAAATAAAAAAATAAAAAATGGGATTTTTGGCATTCTAACTTTTTTTTTTTAAATAACAGTTTCGCTTTTTAGTGCTTCAATGGTTTCTCCTCCAAAAATGAAATAGAAAGTGGTTTACTTCATTCAGACTATTCAAACAGACTCCATACACCTTTCGCATAGGATCTGGATTGGGAATGTCAGACATTTAAAAATAAAAATCTATTCCTATTAGGCAAATTGGCTTGACATACAATCATATTGCAGGAAAAGAAAAGAAAAGAAAAAAAATTCTCCATAATAATAGATGCATACCCATTACGTATATTATTTCTTCGATCAATAAAACATCTTCATATGTTCTCGATTTGTATCAAATAATAAACTCTATAGTAGCATGGAAGGCATACACTATGCACGGCATACACTATGCACGCACACACAAATATAAAAGTCATACATTCATTAGTATCAGACCTTCTGCATATATATTTTAGTACCCTTATTGATTGGATCAACATCGTCATCATACACTCTCTCACAAACCAAAATACACACACAAAGGTGGCACTGAGCTGTACGATGGTTCCATGACTATGTTCTACATCATTACCCTAACAGTGAATCAAGTTTGTCGTCCTGCATTGGCTTTTTTTGTGGCCCAGGATGGATCATGTGACTTTTGCCTCATGATGCACATCTTCATCCTTTTACAAAAAACTAAATATGGTCAAGCACATGAGCAGATCTGGAAGAGAACGCTGGGTGCACCATCCCCACCCCAACTTGCACCACAGTAGTCTGAATGCCCTACTAAAGCGCATCGTAACCAGAACCCTTGAGTGACATCTAGCTACAGCCCTGCAAACCAGGCCCCATTCTGGGCAAAGCCTCAGGTTGGGCAGAAGTGCGAGTCAACGCAAGAAAGGTTTGGAAGTAGTATGGGAGAAATGAGCTAATGATAATCAATGTTTCTATTAACGTTAACTTTTGTAAAAGCTTGTTGATGAAATAAATTACATAATGCGATTACAGCATACCTTTCTAATCAAAAATATATGTTTTACATTATATACAGTTAGTGAACTCACTGTTTAACTACAAGTTGAGGTTTCGGTTAAATGTTCGTTAGCTAGTTGGATAAAGCGTTAGTGAGGTAGCTAACATTAGGTGGACGTTTGTTAGGGGAAATTAAAGAAGCAGTTTGTAATTTTTCGAACCCTCTTCTGCCTGCAAGGTGAATTGCAATTGCATTGAAAACAATGCCAAGCCTTGCCCCTCCCCAAAACTGACTCCACTCACTCTGTTAAAACTACATTTGAAAAGGGGCAGAGCTGTGCAGATCTGTTCTGGGTGAGGGCGGAGCTCATTTCTGGGCCATAAAAATGTAAACAAAGAAACTAGATCCATTTTGCGGCAAGATTCCATATACAGCTTCTCTAAGGTATCTTTGAATTCTAGTATTATTATAGGTCTAGAAACAATTAAAAATTACAAACTGCACCTTTAAATTGCATGACATTTCATAGGTATAGGTATGTTGTTATATATCGTCACTGTCCAAAGAAAGACATGCATCTCCACTTTGAGTTTTTTACTTTTGATCATATATGGAATGTGGGTAAAAACCTCCATCTACCCCACAGCAGTTAACATCTAAATGACCAATAGAAAAGCTGACAAATCACACCGTCAATTTCGGATTTATTGTGTTTGATTAATGATAAGAAAAATTTGAATTTTGGAGATGCACGTTTTTCATTGGATATTTATGTTTTATATTCATGTTGGCCAACTTAAAAATCACTCCTTTGACGCGAGTTAGCTAGCTAATGTTAGCCTAGTTACACGATACTATACTTTTAATTTTGAAAGAGCAATTAAATTCCGCCCCAAGTAGTGGCTTCTTTCACCCAGCCTGGGGCTGCATGGCTGCAGCTAGATAATATTGAAACCCTTGGGTGTCTTCATATACTTATTTATATTAGTGTAATATCACAGTATTTGGTTTTTTTTTTTTAAACAAGCAAAACCACATAAATCTTCCCCTATTAGCTAGAAAATGCAGCTCTCGATTTAGACAGTGAAAAGGCTCAAAGTGAGAAGGTGATCTATAGCAATTACAAACAGGTAGGCTAATAAATGCCACATCACGAATGCAGCTAAAAGTGTAAACCAGTGAGAGCTGGTAACACTTATGATTATAATAGTAAGTACAGACCACAGACATTGACAGAGAATTAGCAAAGTAGGGCCGCGTGGCTGATAGTAAAACGCACAGCATTGTCCCATTAGGCATGTGCCAATACTTATTTATAATAATTGTTTTGAATTGTCCACAATATCACGTTACACTTATATTGTGGCTTCTTCAATAAAATTACGTGCTCAGAGGAGACACTCTGGTCTATTGTGATATGAAAAATTTATAAACTCGGCACATGCCGAAGCCCAAGTACCTCAGCCGGCTTAGAGCGCGTGTGCATTTAACGCTAGACCATTAAATTAAATACAGGGCATTAGGTCACACGCAATTATATACCTACAGACATTCTCGCTCATAACGCTCACACACACAAAATACACCGCATTATCCCTTCTAATAACCTCCTTTGATGTCCGATGTGACTTCA
Source organism: Olivaichthys viedmensis (assembly GCA_028565825.1). Classification (NCBI taxonomy): domain Eukaryota; kingdom Metazoa; phylum Chordata; class Actinopteri; order Siluriformes; family Diplomystidae; genus Olivaichthys; species Olivaichthys viedmensis. The sequence continues at coordinate 2,081,487 of JAOUQW010000011.1, forward strand.
TGCAAGTACTTCATCGAGGGCAGTGTATTCAGGCACAGTATTACGGCTGCTCGTGAAAGCTGATCCAAGATCAACCAATCCTACCAAAGATCTAATCATTTAACAAAAATCACATAGCTGAGGGTCACCATCACAGACTAAAGAGGCGTTACCCCAGTGTTTCCCAGCCCTGGAGTCCAGCTGCACCACAGTTTTGCGCTTTATCCACACGCTTGAGCTCAGGAAGAGTTTGATAATTATCAGAGGAGCTCAATCAGATGTTTTTCAAAAGAAAAAGAAAAGACACCAAAATGTGCAGTGGGAATCCAGCATAGCACAGGTAAACAAGGCACAACCCAATCAAATGCGAATCTGTGGAAAAAATCTCCACAGGTGTTCTATGTACTAAATCGTAGTTAAGTGCTTCTCCAAGATGGAGTTGAACACCTTTGCTCTGCCACACTTCAGTATAAATCACAGCTTCGTGTGGTGACTGTCTACGCGCTCATAAATCCAGATTTTCACCTGCTTAAATATTCGCACAGTCCCCCAACTCTTCCTTCATCGCTGCATGTCGTCTTCTTTCCTGTATCGGATAAGCCGTTTATCATGACGGAGACCGCGTTATCCAACAAACTATATTACCCATTATTCTTTTTCTCAAGTCCGCCATCTCCCACACACACACTCGACAATTTGTCCTCACACGTTTCTTCCACAGGAATTAATTTCCTCAGTAATAAAAAGTAATTAAAGCAGCATGGTTTTTGTATTATTCACATTCTCTTCCAAAAAGCTTCACCCTGGTGGAACAAGAAGGATGGCCCAGCCGGTTTGAGGGGCTATCCGCTCACTTTTACCCACCACACCAACTTTCATTTGGCCAATACTGGAACTAGTCATGGTCCTTCATGGCCCCTCAGAAGGAAGAACTTCAGCCTCGGGGGCTGTCGTGTCCACCTTGCCCTCGGTCAGCGTTGTGTCGGATCGCGGGTCCATGGCAGAGTGCATGGCGGTGAGCCACAAGTCATCCATGTTTGGCATCACGAGGATTTTCTGTGGAAACGGGAGCGTGCACAGGAATTCGAGTGAGTCATGGCTCATATTTCTCAAGACAGAGGTAACAGAGTCAGTTATTGTATGAGCATAAGGGGATAAATCTTTAAAAATTTTGATAAACGAGGGCGTTTTAAAAAGCACTCTATACCAACATGGTAGAAATCAAAAATCGCAGCAAAACGGAATAAAAGACAAAACTTTAATTTCTCACGTCTTGAGCGAGACACCAAACTGAAAGCTTTTGGTTTGCACCGATTGTCGTGCTTGTTCACACATCTGCTTTAAGAGTTCATTCACGATCTTGTAGGCTTCTGAACAGCATCTAATGCACCTGACCAAAAAAGTGGTACCGATCCTGCTCGAGCTACGGTGGGAACATTTGATTCTTCTCAAACTGCTGTGTAGAACTGGTACTAAATAAACTCAGTGTCCAAAAAATGTGCGAGTTTTCTATTTTGTAGTCATGTGTAAAAGCATAGTGCACTCATGAAATCCCACAATACGTTGCAATAGGTTAGTGTTCAAAACACTGATATACAGTATATATTAGAGACCTAGATAGCTTATTCGAAGTTTACTCTGCACACAGTGTCATCACACTGGTCTTCACTCTCGGTGCTGCAAACATGAATGGGAGTCCTTAGACCAAACAATGCAGATAGAACAAAAAGGTCAAGGAGCGTCACGTCTTCCTGGGTCACTAACAATGGTAATGCTAGACAGTACATGCACAAGTTAGTCAATCTGTAGGAAAAATCAGAAGTTTTCTACAGAAGAAAAAAATAAATATACATCTTCGACTCGGTCACACATCTTAAAGAAAAATACCTTCAAAAAATCTGAGAAAACAAATGAGATTTCTTATTTCCATTGATTGGTCTTCAACATGTATATCAGCGGTTTGAAATGATGTAGCCCAGCTGGTACAGAACACTCGTCATGAACCATTTATAGGGTACAGGGAGTAGGGTGCCATTTTTGACATAAGGATTGTTGTTGCAATTGATAATTCTAAAATGTTTGAACTACTCCATTAGTTCACTTGATCCATTCTGGCGTTTCAACTTGATCACAAAGGTAGAGTAAATAAATCTGTTAACATGCAACTGTACGAAAAGAGTCCTCCTTAAGCCTTTACCTGGAACTCCTGCTCCAGTTTCTTTTCTATCCAGTCGGTTACGTGTGCGAGCGTCACCTCTCTCTCCCCCAGTTTGGGACGAGCCTTGAGCTCCAGCAGAGGAGGACTGCGGAAGCCGTACCTGAAACGCATAACGCTCCGTTTAATCTGCTACGGTGTCCTTTAGTGCCCCTGTAGTGCACGGTTTAGTGTTAACATACAACAACACACCTAAATTAGATCAGTAGCTCATTAACAAGGCCTTGATGTGGCGTATTAGAGCAGAAAAACATGTGAATTATGAGCAGTGTTCATCCGTCCTGCTCTGCGCTACATTGCACATTACGCATTTTAGAATTTTCACTGTAGTCGCAGGGTCAGTCCACTAGGTGGCATCAAGGTCAATCTATCGACTACTTTTAGTATTGCTGTTACATTTGCATTATCGCCATTTATTTGTGCATTAGTGAGTGATGGAGCGTACCATATCCTGTCAGTGGGGGGAGGTGGGATGTTGACGGCCAGCGTTCCCTTACACTCCTGAAGCTCCACTGTGAGCAGAAGCGGTGTGTTCGACACTTCCTCCATCTTCTTCTTAATGAACTCGGTCTCCGTGGCCTTCTGGAAGTACTTGTTCTTGGTTATCTTGTCCACAAATCTCATGATCTTATTGCTCGGCCTTTGGACTCCAGTGTATCTGGAAAGGAGGAATTTAACTGGTTAAAAGGAACTGTTTGGTCAAAAATATTTACACAAATGACCCTTACCCCTAAAACAATAGATTGGTTTCCGAGGTTTGCTTCTTTAGTTTCTTTAGAACTACGAGGCTAATGTAGCTAACAAGTAAGGAGACCTTGTAGTTCCCACTTTAGCATCATGCAAACTGCACGTAAAATTAAGTAATCTTAAGTAGAATGATGCTGTATGACACTTATCTATAGAAAATGACAAAAGGACGTTGCAAAGCTAAAAAGGGTGTTTTTATTTTATTTATTACAGGTACAAACTGTGACTTTCAACTACAAAGCCATAATATTACAGATACAAACTGTTACACGGATACACAAGTTTAATTATTGAGAGTATGAACTGTGATGCATCATGACAGATACTATTAGGACTTAAAGCACTCATAAATGAAATTTAGAGGATTAAAGGAAAACTTCACCTAAATTTTTTTAAAATAAAATAAACATTCTGGTAATCTCCTTAGTATAATGTTAACTGAAGCAATATAATTGTTGAAATGATATTCATTCACAATGTTTTCATCCCCTGGGAACGGCATTTACCCCCTGGGAACGGCATTTACCCCCTGGGAACGGCATTTCCATCCTGTTTATTTATCTTATACCAAAGAGAAATCAAACCTAGGCACTCAGACAGACAGACAGCAAGGGAGATACACAAGTGACAAACTCCACTCACCCCTCTGCACCCGGCAGCAGGTTTTTATCAGCAACGTTCTCCGTCCCATCGTCCTCATCGGAGGAGCCGGCGCTGGACGACTCCTCATCGCTATCCGCCAGGCAGTACGTACGTGGCCTGTGCCTGAGAAAGCCACACGCATACGGTTAAGCCCACAAATGGGCTGAAAACTAACACGCAGACAGATCCTAGACCAGTCCACATCTTTATTCTGTTCCAGCAACCAACACTCGGCGTAACCGAGTGGTCTATAGCAGTTGATTAACATCTCAGGTGTTTCTGGCCCTCAGGCGAACAGAACAAATATTGACTGGCCAGGATTCATCAAAAAAGTACTGTATTGGGGACCACTAAACCAGAAATTAGGACATGACCCGTTGTGTGCTCAAGCGCAAGGAGCATGCGTAGAACGCAATCCTACTAAACACAAACATGCACATACACAAGAGAATGAAGCACTGCGTCTTCAGCCTGTACCTAAGAGTTGTGGGTAATAATAAGATATGAAGTAAAGTCCACTGTATGGAGGGTTGCAGGAATTCAAAAACACTTAAAATGCATTTTCTAATTTTTCTAAACTACACAGTTTGTCTACTGTGCCACCAGGGGGCTCTATTGAGAACCCATTATTAATTAACACATGCATGATAGCAGTCAGTTTAAAGGAACAGTTTGGTCAAAAAAATAAATAAATAAATAATAATAATAATAATAATAATTTACAGACAGTCACCCCAACTGTAGTCGATCAGCCAAGACATGTTTGGTGTCTGAACTTTACTTTAGATTTAGGAGAACATTGGTTAGCATTGTGTAAATTCGATTTTTTTCCACAAACTATTCCTTTAATGCAACATTCACACATTTGAATTCCCCAACATGATCACGTGTCCAGGGCGTTTCAGCAAAGTAAAAACTCACTGGCGTCAGAGTGAAATGAGAGTATCCAGGTCTTTACACTCGCACAGTTATAATCCTTAACAAAATGGTTCCTTTGTCTTAATCCTTATGAACCTTTGACAAACATGCGAATTTTTCGCAAGTTAGAGCTGTTTCTGTTCCTGCAAACACAAATAGAGGCCAAGCTAGAGCTAAAATGGACTTAAGAAAAATAAATACATAAAATAAAATAAAATAAAAAATTGTTCAACTTAAGTTCAGGGTTTGATCTGCGTCTGATTGTTAATTTAAATCCACTCCTATTCCTGTTGGGTTTTTTATATGAACTGAAATGAACCCTGGTACAGAGGATTATGGGTAAGGCATAAGGGGTCACTAAACAGAGGTTAATAAAAAGGAAAGCAGAAGTAACATGCCAGGATGCAGATTTAAAGAGGAGCAGAAACACCAAGACATCCACACAAAATGAAATATGATAAATATATGTGACACATTCTTTTGTTTTGACCAAAGTCATGATGGCCGATTTGTGTAGAGTCTCAGATTCCATACTGTGTCGATATTATTTAGAGATTCAAACAATAAATATTGATAATACTGGTGTCACCAGAAAGCAGAGACTTTGCCCTTTACAGCCAAACATTCAAAGTGTGCCTCTGGGTCAAAAGTACCTCAGAATGATGGAGCAGGTCATCTCTGAAGTGTTTCTGCTTCCCTTAAAAGACAAACCACACTAAAGCAGCTACTCGTTGACAAAATCTTCCAGAAGCAGGAGTGAGAAAATTATTTTTTCAGAAAAGATGCAGATTTACTCACCGAAAGAGGGACAGACGGACACAGACAGACAGACAGGAGAGAGTGAGTATAGGGAGGAAAGCAGACTAGTTATTAAGTCGCAGAAGATTTAGCACACAATTAACCCTTTCAGCCCACATTAAGGACTTTAAACACGTGTGTAAATTGCAGAGAGACAAGATCACCACAAAATCAACTAGTTCCTTCGGTCAGTCAGAAGGACTCCGATTGGCTGTTGTACAACCTATCCGAGCCAAAAGATTCGAAAACGCATTACCCTGTCGGCTGGACAGCCGATCTGATAGGTTTCTGAAAAAGATGCTATCATATTTGTCATCCCACCACTAAACTAAATTTCATTGTGTCATCTGTATTTATTTCTTTAGCAAGATAGGTCACTGTATAAAACCCAAATGAGACACTTCCTAAAATCAATAAGGGGTTTAAATTAGGGATGGAGCGATATGAAAAAAATAACAGTACGATAGCCATACAACTCAGTATCTCTGAAAATGTGAAGCCGTAACGAGAGGATGTACTGAAAACAGAAGAACATTAAAATGCCATATAACAGCTGCAGCTGAAACGCAAAGGTTCAGTTATTAAGCTACGGAAACAGCCAGAATACACTCCTCAGCTAATTAGCAAGGCCTTAATGGGCTGAATTTGGGGTGTTAAAAGAGGAAGAACCCGCAAATCTCTGTAGGTCTGTGGCCCTCCAGGAACCGAGAGCCTGCTGGTGTAAAAATCGAGCTGGTCGTACCCGTCTTTTCCAAACTCGCCAAAGGCCTCTCCTTCCTTCCCCAACCGCGCCAGGTTCATCTTCGTCTGAAGAGTCATGAGGAACGAACCCTTATAGGAGACCTCCACATCAAACCACAGACCTGAGGGACAGACAGGAAAAGAGAAGCCTTTAAGAGGGAGGAAACAGCTGGACATTGATTCATGATCCTTCTGGCAATCAGAGGGGGGTCCTGTGTGTGTGTGTGTGTGTGTGATATTTGAGCTGTATTTTGTCCCTGTCTACATCATGACAGTTTGCATAAAACATAAGTGTTTCTCCCCCAGCAGGCAGTTAGGCAATCACTGAGCCTTGAGCATTTTAATAAATTGGAAAGTGGAAGTTTAAACAACAAAGATGGAGAAAGTATGGAAATGATTCAATGATAATCGATGTATCTATTCTTGTCCTATTTTACTTATTTATTTTAAAAGATTGTTGAGGAAAATTACATATCTTACATAAAAGATCTGTTCAAAAAAAACAAAAAACAAAAGTACAGTTAGTGAATTAACTGTTAACTACAAGTTTCTCAGTTGCCAACGTTATATTTGGGCTAACAATGCTAGCCTATTAGCTGGCATGCAAAATAAAAGAAAAAAGAAAAGAAAGAAATGACTTGTGATGTATGCACCGATTCTATTTTTGTGTCTGGACAGATTTTGCTGGTTGGAGGTAAAAATTATGCTGGATTTCTCCTATCATCTCAGTTTGGTACTGTTCACCATGACAGTGAGAAAACATACTTTATTAAATAACGCCATCATGTCTGCCACTGTTGTCGTCGTTTCCCCTCGTCATTGCATGGTTAAAAGAATCAGAGTAGTCACACTGGGACATACCAGGTTTTGCAATCGCATTAGTCAGAGCAAGAGGAGGCCAGAGAGGGGTCACGGGACGACGCCTACACTTCTGAGCAACAGCCAAGCAGGACTAAAACAGGCTGCTTTATAATGGAATATTGTGTGTGTGCGCGTGTGAGAGCAAGCTTAAATGACTGGACTGTCTTACATTTATGTTAAATTCACTCTAACAGTGACATCATTACATTTTAAAAGAACAATACAGTAAGTGAATATACATTATTAAAACTTTACATTTCCTGATTTTGTTAATCACATGACATCACAAACTTCATGAGCAATACCAAAAAAATAAATCAGATGACCAAATGACCGTTATGGGTATGGTGTCACGCACACACTGACACGGTCACACCACATCAGGAACCACTCGTCTCGCACACAATTACAACATTCTCACTCAGCAGGTTATTAACAAACTCCCATTAGTGCAGCGAAGCAGATAAAACTTTGGTAAAAATGCAATTTAAAGAAGCACACTTTATAAGACATGCAGCACCATTTATGATAAACATAAATGAAAATTAAACAATTAGTAGAGACTATAAGAAATGATGCCCAACAAAGTGTTCGATATCCGAAAATAGGAGACAAGCAGAGTTGGTATTTTATGATAGGAAATGTATGGTGTTTAAAATTTCCTAGTTCCTCCTCGCCCCCACATATCAATATACCACCATGATTGTTGTTATGGTTACCTCTTGCAGGGTGTTCTGTCGCTCTGTTCTTGTAGCTTTTAAATGAAAACATTTCAATACAATGTAGCTTTTAAATAATTACTTTCTGCATAATTGAAAAAATATATATATTAGTTTAACTGCAATATTGGCCTTGCCTAAACTCTTATTTATGCTTGTCATCATGGCTACATTCTAACATGATTACATAGAATCAGGAGCATTGATTTAGAACATTGATTCACAATTTGAGTGGATCTGCGATAGAGGAGTCTTGATAAAAGAAAAATAATGCACATCTGCCAGGCAATCAGAAACTAGTATTCTTTTGTCCAGACTATAGTAGTTTGCCGAATGTGTTCTAATGCAGACAGACTGTCACAAAACCACACCATGTCTGATCTCAGCTTGTGCACTGGAGGTGTCCCATATTTGTAATGTTCTTATTTTTAAATTTCATGAAACCAAGGAAATTCTCCATCTTTTACCCTTTTATGCTTCATGAACTTCCTATAGTATATTAAATTTTTAATTAACATTTGCTTATAACAATAGACTGTCACAATGTATTACAAAAATACAGATTTAGAGCTAGATCTCTAATGAGAGTCAGAGGTGAGGTAAGGAAAAACTCCTTGACAACATGAGGAAGAAACCTTAAGAGGAACCATACTCTAAAGGGAACCAATCCTCTATTGGGTGACACCGGATAACACTGGATATCCCACAATGAGTCAAACATGACAGTCCTCCAATATGAAAAACCTTCAGATTTTTCTCTGGGGATCATATTTTATTCAGCACTCGCTCTTTAACATGCTGCCCAGAAGAATGACCGTCACACACAGACACACACACCAGATGTGGGCATTACAGTAGGTACCACAGGTGTTATAATTTTCTTACTTTTACTAAATGACTTGTATTCATTTTATTCTTTTCTGAGTTTAATTGTTCGGCCTGTTTGTCATGGGTTGTTTTTTTTTTGCACATTGTAAAGTGCTTTGAGCTGCATTTAAAAATATATAATGATATATTAAATATTATTAATACAGATAGGAACACCATCAATGTGAACTGCTGAAGAGGCCAGAGATGGGGGTTTACGACTAGGAGTGCGGTTTATATCAAATACATATATTAATGCAAAACAGCTACAGGTCTCTGTGATGGAAGACAGGGAAGTTTAATTCAACATGGTACTAATGACAGGCGCTTTTATATGATGTACTATAGCCAGAACCCAAGATTTGACCAATTATGTATTACTAATAATTCGACGACATTAGTAACAGGAACAGTTCGGCCAAAAATGAAATGTACACAATTATTTCCTTTACCCAAATGTAGTCAATCATCCAAGATTTGTCTCTGAAGTTTGCTTCTTTAGTTTTGCACTGGAGCTGCGAGGAGAACGTACCAAACAAGTACGTTCATCTTGTAGCCTCCAGTTTAGCATTGTGCAAACTGCATACGTAAATCACAAACTCGCCTCACACCTTGTTGAATTGTTAAGCAACAGACTTGTTTATGTGGTTTCTGACACTTATCTATAAAAACGACAAAATGATGTTTCAGAGCTAAAAACAGTAGTAGCCACTTTCTTCTTCAGGACATGGTGTACAATTACTTCGTACAAGCATCAGACTCGGGTAGGAGGTGTGGCCCAAAGTTTAAAAGTGGAATTGTATGACAGAACTGATTCAGATGTTAAATTGATTTGTACACCTAATTTAAAAAAAAAAACATTCTGCTATTTTATGAAACTGTACAAATGGCATTACTAAGCCATTCCAGTTTTGAGACAAGTGTGAAATGATGTACATAAACAATGTTTTGGTAAATGAAGCCCCAGTTCCCCTCACCAGACTCTCTGTGGAAACTATAAATAAATCCTCGTCTCACCTTGATGGTCCACTGAGGGCTGAGAGGCCCAAAGGATTTTGGGAGTGCACGCGCCCATGTCGAGCTCCGCCAGAGTCAGCTCGTTCATGAAGTAAGGCAACTGGGGAAGCACGACAAAAATCGATTAATCATTCGAAGCAACCAGGCAAGTGCAAAACATTACAAAATCAATTAAATCAAGTGTTCATAAATATATTAATTGGTAATAGTATTATTCCAGTATATTACACACTGGCAAAGGTCAGAATCACGCAGCGCTCAGTCTTAAGCTACACAGCGTGACGATTCTGAACACTCAGCTGTATTATAGACTATAAACCTTAATGGCCATCCTAGATTTCAGATCAGCAGGAGCTAAGCAGGCTTGCTGAGAAAGAGCCAGAGGCTATAAAAAAAATAAAAAAATAAAAATGCTTTGTGGCGCCGTTTCAAGTCCCAGAGGGTTTCAGTGAGACAGCAACAACAGGAGCATTTATTTTGTCTTGGCCTTATGTTCAAGGCTGGAAACAAACCAAGATAACACTCTACAGTCACTGTGGACCTGTTCCTGAAACTGCTCGAGTAATTTTAGAAGTTTGCAACACGTATTCAAATGGCATTTGGCCTCTAGCATGGAATAAATAAATAAATAAATAAAATAAAGGGGGAAAAAATTTGAGCAGCTCAACATTTTGAGAGGGCAAAAGCTTCTGAATAAAATGATTATGTGGTACTATTTGACCCAAACCAGATGTTTAACATATACTGTTGCCACCCCGTGTAAAAACGTTCTAAATCTGTCACGGCATCTATATAATATGATTTTATTTTTGTGGTGTTTCCCTCCACTTGAGAATGTGGCCTATTACAAAACTCACACTCACTGGTATAAAAGACCTTCACTTGAATAATAGGATAAGAGAACATGTACACCCACAATGTTTTTTTAAGTTTAATTATTATTATAATTATAATATTGTTCGCATTTTTTATTTTTTTACCACCTGTTCCCCTGCCTGTAAAGAAACCTTAAGTGTAAGAAAGGCACTATATACCATAAATTCTGGACAATAAGTCAGTAAAACTGCACTTTTGCCTGCTTAAAGAAAAGAAATCAGTATACATGACGTTTCCTCATACAAGACACTTTGAATATACCAGGCATTTCCATTTTACTGTTTGTACTGCCTCTAAACAGCACATTAAAGATCCCTACTGCTATGGGTATTTTTTAGTCCTGTAATCCTGAGATCACACTGGCAGCAATGTGATGTGAAGGAGCGGCTGAAAGTCGTTGGTGATTTACAGTGACAGGAATTGTAGCGAATTGGGCGGACCAAGCAAGCTTGGAGAAACGTCTCTGAAACTGTATGGATCTCGGGTGAGCGTTAGCTTAACTCACTGTATGAACGCTGGTGCACGTGTTGTTGCATTTTAATTACAGTAAAATCATTTACTTTGCTTGTGAATATTCGCTGTTTTGATAGTATAGGGATGAAAACTAGTTTATTAAGTGGAGTTAAATAAACATATAACATGCATCGATCGGTATAAAAATCACGATCCCGCATAAGACGGCCATTGTACTAGCTAGGCGCTACGAGGGAAACCATGCAACTAACCAAGCAGTCAAGTTATGCTAACTAGGAGTTAGCCATGTTTAATTCTCAAACCTTATAAATTAGCACGACTACGGGATTTTCAACGCAATGTTACCATCACTTACACTAGCGCATCATCACATAGCCTCCTCATAAGTAAAGTGGCACGCCTATCGTAAAAATATTACTCCATACACAGTGTAGTGACATGCAAGTCGTAAAACCTGTCACCGTTACGGCAGACGGGCATCAATGGTGGTATTATTATTATTTTTATTTTTTATTAAGTAGAATCTGAATGGGTCACTCAACCTGAAGTTGCAGGCAAGCTTAACACACTCACCCTGATTTTACTGAGCTTCATCTGGATCTTCCTGGACACCCAGTCAACCCAGTGCTTCTCCCTGAGGAAATCCCACGCGATCCGGCCAATCAGAGCGTTCACCCAGCACACAGGCGCCTCCTCCTTTTCTTTTACTGGGCTTCTTGGCAACTGATCGAAAGACAGGGTACAGAATCATTAAATGTGTTTGGACCTATATGATCACTTACTGAGCATCAGGTTTGAAGAAAAGGCACAAACACACACACATTTTTGCACATAGACCAAACACACTCATGTGACTCTTTACCATCATGTTTGTCGGGGGGGAGACAAAAAAAAAAACCCCCTGATATCACACACACCCACACCCACTAGTTGTTCCGATAAAGTTTGCCTCTGATTATTTACTTACAAATGTGGCAAAAAGAAACAATTTAAAACAGGATCAGGAAGAAAACGAATTAAAACAAAAATAGATTTTAACATTACTCTGGAAATTTCAATATTTTAAATGGACCTGCTCAACTCTCAGAAATGCGCAACATGACGAATTATCTTAATATTGAGCTCGCATCACCCAGCCCAGCTCAGATGCATGTACACATTCACAAACAGTATACACACCTAAGCAAATCAAACACCAAGACACATACGCTTGTCCTCTTTTCCCCCTGTGCAATACCTTTTTGCCCACCCCGGGGCTGCTGTGTGGGCTCTCTTCGGGGCTGATGTTTGAACTGCCCGCTTTAGGAGGGCCGACGTAGTTGGCCATGTAGGTGCTGTATTCCAGCACAGGCTTCTGTTTTGCACTTGCGCTCGACTCTTTCTTAGCAGCCTGAGATAACAGCAACTCATCCAGACTGCCTCTGCTACTGCTGCGGCTATGGGACAGCGCTGGAGCTACACGCACACAGGGAGAACGTACACGGAAACCTTTTATTATCGGCTACAGCTAACTGCATTATAAGTCGTATCACTTCCTGCGGTGTGGACTCCGTGCCTGTACATCCATCCATCCATCCATACAGGATGCTGTACATATTCCAGCCATACATATTCCGTGTTCCCTCCAAAGCCACGACCCCAAAACACATGCACGCACTTGCAAATTGTTTACATAGTACTGAATCCCACTGTATTGCATTTAAACAGCTCTAAATCGCATTGTATTGAAATGCTGACAACGCTGACACAAACCTTATATTAACAGCTACAGTAGACCATTCACTTTAATTACTGTGGGTGGATGCATGTTTATATTAATATTAGTATTGACAGAGGCAGGGAGAGAGAGGGGGAGAAGGGGGTGGGGGGTAGGACTACCAGCAGCTCATGCACTCACAGCTCTTGCTAGCTGGCAGGATCACAGTCTTCTTAGCTGCTTCATATTTAAATTTTGAGGCTAGAAGAATTCTTCGGAACCACTCCTCCTTTTCCCTTCCTGTCCTTCCGAATAGGTAGACGGTGGGTGGTTCGCGGCCCGAACCCACTCTCCCTCCTTCCTGTGAGCCAACGACGTCCTGATTCTCCTTCTCTTCTGCAGCTCTGTCTCCTTCTGCCTTGGACATGAAGTCATCCTGCTTGGTCAGCTCAATGCATATCGGGTACTTCTTGTTCCACACCCGCTTTCTGGCGAGACTCTGGGGCACCAGGGACACCTGGAGCAAGCAAAAAGACCAGTTCAAATCAGACCGGCATCTGAGCCAGATAAAAAAATAAATAAAAAAATAAAATAAAAAAAACTCGGGCAATCCCAGCATTTCAAACCTTTAGCACTTCCCCCTCAGAATTTCACCTTGGTGGAATTAGCAGTCACGTTCTTTTTCAAAAACACCTAAATTAAATTAAATAAACTACACACACTCCTCCATGTGTGCTGCAAGTAGCTGGGCCAGGAGGGGAAGTCGACGAAGGCATTTTAAAAACAGTATACCTAGAAAAGTAATATTGGCCAGCTCTTTCACTTGTATAGTTTCTTAACTAAAAACTCGACAGGATTGTAAAAATCACCCATGGCATCCCCAGACGGACAATTAAAAAAGTGTTCCCAAACAGACAAGATCATCACAGGAACGTCACGCACACACACACACACACCTTGCTGTCTGTAAGGTCGTAGATTTTCTGGCTGATGTAGGTGACATCTGGTTTGGGCTCGTTGTGACTGGCCCGGCGGGCGATGTTCCTGTTGGGTTTGGAGATCCGCAAGGTCGAGCCCTCCAAGCGCACAAACACAGAGTAGGTCAGTGTCGCATGGTACGTTTCTGGGTCGTAGTTATGAATCTCGTTCATCCAACCCTGCAGGAAGAAGGAAAGCATATTTACATTTCACTCATGCAAACAGTTTCCCAACCAACCACAAGGCTAACTTGCTAACCTCACAGACTAAGCCTAGCATGTAATCGGAAATCCTTTCTGCTATACACGAAATGAGCTGCAAGCTGAAATGACCGTTTCAACAGCCTGGAGTCCACTTTACACAGACGCTCCTCAGTGATCATGAAAACCAGCTAGTCAAATTGGAGCAGACATGGCAGTTAATTAACATTTATGTCCATTGCCTAATTAATGGAGAAATGTCACTCAGCAAAATATATCCACACATCTAAGCACAGACCATCCTTTCACAGGTCTTTGAGTCAGAGGATTCTAGCACAATTCACATCTACCATCTGCAGATATAATTAACCAACCATTAATGCTGTAAGGAGCTGCAATGAGATTTCACTACAGCATGACGGATCTTTGAGAGTATGTGTCTAAACACTCCCACACATGCAAATGACATTTCTCTGGAAGATGTCTATAGCATGTAACGCACAACTGTCAGAAACAAAGCCGCTGTCCATGAAGTCAGCACATGGCAACAGGCCTCTGCAAAACCAGTATGGGCACATTTTTATCATGTTTTGCTTAATTCTATACATAACAAATAATCCGTGTAAAACAACTCCTCTCTAAGTAAAATCACCCTTCACAGCCACTAAGACACATGTCATAGTCTCTAGATTTGACTGATTTAGACACCAAATAGAACATACAGAACAGGAACCAAATGTTCGAGTGGTTTTGTAGACCTGTTCTGTTTTTTTCCCCTCCCATTTGTAGTTAGCCTTTGACCTTGCATTGACGCTTGCTCTAGTATAATAGTTATATCATAGTTGCAGTCACCTTTTTTTTTTTTTTTTGGTAATGGAAAGATTTTAAATGAGCGTGGAAAGTAAACATTATTCATTTAAAAATCATTTAAAAGAACAGAAGGTGCACACATGCCAAATAGGCCATTTACCTTGACAGTATAGTATGGATATTTATGGTTGATGATTTTGCTCAACATTAATCCTCTTTCTCATCCCGAGGCAGGGAGTGGAAAACGACCCTTTTATCATCTAACGAGAACTGAGCGTAGGCATATCTACGAGCTTGTTTAAAATTACAATCAGGTTCTAGAGCAACGTGCCAGCTCAATTACTGAATTTCATTAAATAAAGAAAAGAGGAGTTCAGAGAATACACGGATGTCTGAATGCCTGGTGGTTCTGCTCAGAACTAAAAATATATATTATTGATTAACAGAGTACAACAAAAACTCTTTGGCTTTACAAATCTCTTGACTGCGGATATTTGGGGCTGATAATAATGGAGGTCAAAGAGTAGAGACTGTTCATTCATTGAAAGAGTATTTTATATTGCAAATGCTCCCTTATAGTAAGCAAGACAAACAATGTGCTGGGACAATCAAATGAGTAGATTGCTATATGGGTAAAAATACATTTTCAATACTTACCTTGAAGATGCCGGGCTCTTTGATATCCAACTGTGCCACGTTCCATAGATCCCTCGGCTCCCTTGGACGTCTAAACCCTGGTTGCTTTGAGCCCGTTAGCCACACTACACCAATGGCTAGCATGAACCCTAGTGCTACACCCAGCAACATTCCACCAAGGTAAGTGGGCAAAGGTAGAACAAAGTATCCATAGATGATGACCGTCAGAGCTAACAAAGTCTTCTGTGGAATACTATGTGCAGGTTCCAACTCCATCTCATCTTCACTAAAAGTGTTCGTGCTCTGACTAGCAGGCAGGGAAGCAATGTTCCTAGTCTTCGTGTCCTCAGTATGATCAACCTGCACCTCCGTATCCAGACAGAGGTCAAAGTCGTCACTGTAAAGTTCACAGAACTCTTCGTCCTCTTGCTTGGCCAGTGTCGACATCGAGCACTTGTCCAGTCCCAGAGGGAACGGACAAGGTTTGGCCGTCTTGCTTTCAGCAGCTGAGGCCAGCTCAGTTGCATCTGGGGTAACACCTTCACCACTCAGATCACCTTCCTCTTCCTTGATACTGTAATTGTTGCTGCTTTCCAGATGGTTATTTAGGGCTGAGAAACTTGTCAATTCTGAGGCACTGGACGAATGAGGTTTAGGTCTGTAAATACTGGAGGCTTCATCTCCAATGAACTTGCTAATTAAGTGCAAGGGATCTGAAATGGCTTCCGAAAAACGCCGCTTTGTGTCCTCGATGCGTGCCTCTACGTCTGACACTTTGAAGGAGAAGGAGCGGTTGTCTGGTGAGGTTAATGGAGATGATGGAACAGTTTTGGAGTCTTCTGAACTAGTTCGAGGCTGGGTGAAATGCTTAAAGAGATGCAGGTTGAGGCGAGAGTCTGAAGGGCGGATCGACCCTGCAGGATCCTGGGTGGTGTCTGTGGACTTGACCAGATTCTTTATCAGGTTTCGATGCCGCAAAGGAGGAGCGGGAACTCCTTCCCGAGGCTCCAAATCTGTAGACAGAGACTTCATGAGGTTGAGAAAGGTCTTGTCCATTGAGGGAAGGGACACAGATTTGGAAGGTGAGGAGTTGGTGGAGCCTGATGAGGATCCAGAACCCTTTGTAGGCCCAGCCAAGGCTGAAGCAGAGCAGGTAAAACTGTGTTCCTGGCTATTAGTGTTCTGTTGACCTGATGTGGCTGAAAGGGACTCAACGGGAACTATAGGAACATTATTGACTGACTTAATTTCAGTTTCTCCTTCAAGAACAAGGTCTTCACTTGCTTCCAAAGCTGTTACGACTCCTTGACTGTTCACCATTGCATCGCTCGATAGGTCTAATGGTCCAGATAAGTCCTCTTCCTCGTCATCCTCTTCCTTGCCCATTGCCGAGAAATGGATGGTGATGGTCTCTCGGGAGTCGGAGCGTTGCACATTCAGTTTAGGAACAGAAGATGGCCTGAAGGCCGAGATTAAGGGTCGATCAGCATGGCCATCCTGCCTGCTCGTCATTGCGGTGCTCCTGTAGTCTCAGAGCCTAGATAGAACTGGTAGACAAGAAACAGAATTTACGTCAAAGAAATCTACTAGTTTGCTTAAGAAAAAAAACAGTGTTTATAAAAGATTATATTAACACGGTGCTTTCGTGCAGATCATGATCGTGTAGGTTAACCTCTTTGTCCGAGTGTGCAAATGTTAATATTTTAAAAAGCAATTCCAGCGATTTTGTACAGGTTTGTTATTTGGTAAAAGGCAGCACGATCAAATAAAGGTAATAGTCATCCTTATAGAGTGACTCGAGAAATACCGCCACTTAAACCAGGGTCAGTTTATCGATCCAGAGTGCACTCACTGACAATTTTAAGATCGTATTGCACTGAAATCAATCCTGAGGTCAGGAGACTATGCTGTTTTGGACTGAGCAAAAAGCACAGAGGAGAAATCGAACAGCTCTGGCTCGACTTCTGTGAATATGTGGTGTAGGTTCAGGACGAATAGCAGTTTGAGTAATACCCAATGTGATGCTGTGACCTTTGCCTTTCAATCATTTTCCCACACAAGCAAAATCTCACGCTTAAAATTTTTCTTATGGCAAATGTTCTTTGCAACCCCTATAAACCACAACATAGAATACAAAGAAAGCATGTTCGGAGTTCGTATCCATCATCTTTCTCTTTTCCACTTGGGCAATGCCCACAGTGGTAAGGATGATGCTAGAGCCCCTATATAAAAAGACAACAGTTATGAGGGGCTTTGAGGTTTACTGGTATGGAAAAAACATTAAGAACTGTCATTATGTTGGGGGAAAAAAATGATCTGTCTCTTTTGCCATTATTTCTCCATCTACTGTGGGACTGTGCATGATTTTTAAAAACTATAAAAAACCCTTAAAAGTATGTGAATTTACTAATAATTGTCAAAGTGACACTAATCTCTTCTGAAGCACAAACCACAATGGGCATTATAAGAATTATTAAATTAAGATCTCAAATGCCTTGGGATCTAGACTACCCACAGAGAGGAAGATATTTATTATTTTTTCTTCTTTTTTAAACATTTTATATAATTATTGGAACAGAGAAACTGACTTGGTTCTAATGCATGTCCTTCAACAGCGTTAACGTGAAAGCCTGACAAGACAACGAGGAATAATAAACCAATTACTTAAATCAGATAGCACAGTTGTGATCCTATATGTCCCGAGTCCAACGCAGTGCGGCAAGTGTTCTGCTCAAACACACCTGATTTTACTCATCACTTAAATGCCCAGATTTGGTAAGTGTGTTAAAGCAGGACCATTACCAAACTGTACTGGACTCTGGCCATACACGGCAATCATACCTGCCAGAAACGTACAGCAATGTAGCAGAGATTTTTGTATTGTACAGCCTGTAGTTACTTTTCTGCTGCCAAAAAGGGGTCATCAACAGCTGTGTTAGGAGGCAACATAATTGACAAGATGCGCTTGCAGCAGCTGTGTTAGAAAAGTCGTTTCTTTGCAGGGATATTTGCTATGGTTTCAATTTTTTTATTTGATGACAGTATCCGATGTGCAGAGACCTTTTGTCTAACGCCCGCCTGATTCAAACACACTGTACAGATTTCGTTGGCACCTCCGTAGGCACTCTGGCTGAGCCGATCACATTCCAAATGAGTGTTTAACGTGGTTAATTGCGTGCCGATCATGATCGGATCACTGAAAACACACGTTAATGCAGTGTGTGAACACTTTATTTAGTCTCAGACACCTTATTTTACTAAAACACAACTGTTACATCCCATCGAGAAATGAAAAAGACCATTGTGATATAGACCGAGTCAGACTGCATGACTCGGACCATGCTGTCTGGGTGACGGACTAAACACTTTTCAAAACACCCTTATCGTCCTTTGGCCAGAGTGACGAAAGCAAATTCATTTGAGCAATATCACATGATGGAGGGAGCAGTGGGTCACGAGTACAATGACACTATTCTTCAGCTATAAACCGCCACAAGCTGCTAAAGCACAGCCTCATTTACACACACTGACACGGTCTAAGCTGGCCTTAATTCTGTCCATCTCTTACACTACCAAGTGCACACACACACTCACCTTAGGTGCTGCCCTACAGTTAATTTACAGAACCAAACCGCAATTTCATATTTTGATCATTATTCCTAGCTGGATGAACTATTTAGAACCACGTTTTGTGATAGAACACAGTAATATTTAGTGAAGTTGTAACTGCCACACTCGCAAAAACGATTTAGAAAAAGATTTAGAACATTAGTACAGTATTTTTTCATAGATTTGATATAGTACATTGTTTATTGTCCATTAACTTTTGTGCATTTCAGTAATATAGGTTGTAAATATTCATTATTTGGGCCACGTCTTTCTTTTGCAAATTTTTCCACACATGCTGTCAAAATTGACACGTTAACTTTTGCGATTAATTTGAAGTGTTTAACATGTTAATAAAACAATAACGCAATTAATTAATTGTTTATCGGGTTGATGTACATTTTGAGAGAGAGAGAGAGAGAGAGCCGTTCAGCTGATCATTTACGTTGAGTTTTTTGTTTTTATGATTATGGGATCTGGCGGCTGAAAAGAGGCGGGGAAAAAAGAAAAAGTGAGTGGCTCGCTGAAAGGCACTACCGTCTCCGGCGTCCTCCTTTCCTCCCCTGCCACCTACCAGTGTGCTGCAGTTCTCATTTCTGCCCAATGTTGAAGGCCTTGACGGTTTTGAAACGTGATTGCACTTTCTGTAGTTCACAGGAGTGTTACTTTTGTGTTCGCAATTAAAAAAGATGCTATTTAACAATAGTATTTGATTTGATCTACTTCCTTTGTGTTGATTCTACATTAAAATTTGATGGTTGATTTGGTTTCAAATTTAATTATCCTTCATTTTCAAAAGAAATATTTTTAAGAAGTACGAAAGTGCGATCAATCGCAATTCATTACAGCAAATCATGCGATTAAATTTGTTAATTTTTCTGAAATTGATCGACAGCCCCAAAATAAAATACCTTGCAGTAGGCACAAAGCACAATTCTTTTCCCGTACACACAAACGTAGCTTTTGAATGAACACTAAATTTAAATCTGTACATCTCTCCCAGCATGGCAGGGTCACTTTAATTACTGCATTGCCTTAATCTGCTGCCTCTCAGAGCTCATTATGAGAGAAAATGGGCTAATTTACAAACTACAAACCACCACGGTTCACTTCAGATAAAACACGCACAACCCCCAAAGCAAACTCATTTCACAGACGATACAGATCGCACAGACAACGCTTGTTAAAACTAATGCGCACTAATGACCTCAGATAACATTATAGCTGACAAAACAGCATTTGTCTGGTATTCTACGTAAAGTGCACCGTCAGGTTCGAGTTACAGGCAGAGAGGATGGTGGGAGAGCAGATGGAATGACAAGATTGAAATTTTGTTCCCCTTATCTGAGAAGTGACAGGTTTGTGAAGTAGTATTGTGAAACTTTTCAAGCGAAAGTGTTGATCTAGGATTAGCTTCCACCTGTTTGAATAACTGCACTTTCACTTACAACCCTGTAAAACCTGAGCCTAAGCCTAAAAGTGGCCTTGGGTCATCTCGCCATCATCCATGTTGCACATTCAGCACAAGATCAGATTTTCAGTTAACAGTTTTTGAACACATACTTTATGTAAAAGATGAAAATTGTGTGCAAAATTTTTTTTTTTTTTTTTTTTTTTTTTTTTTTATAAATAAATAAAAACCCACCACAGGGAACATTCCAATTTGAATGAACATGTATTGGTTCATAAAGTGTTTTATATTTCAAATTACGCTAGTTGTCCAAGGTCTATATTAGCATTAAAATTAATTGATAGATGTAATATTTGAATGCATGTTATACTGCAACAGACAGACAGAATCGATACGCCATATTATTGCGTATTGCGTAAACCACAGAGGGTGAAAATTGTGTAGCTTCCTTAAGCAAAAAAATCATGGAGGCATAATCATAATTTCATCATAAACAGTCATTTTTGTTGTTGATATTTAGCTACATGTTACATTTCTTAGGCAACAGAATTTGTTTAAGTGCAGCAGCAAAGTCTGCTTTTGTCCTCATAACCACCATACGCAAAAGTACTTATTTGCAGTGTTGCCATTCTCTTGCTGCATTCGCTTTCCCATGACCCAGATTTCTGTAAAGCTGGCGTATGAAAAGCCTTTTATGAAAAACAGTAAACAAATAACAAGGCACAAATCGGATCCCAGACCAGCAAATGTGTTCTAAATGTTGCTAATATATAAAAAAAAAAAAAAAAAGAAAAAAAAGAAGAAAAAAAAAGATCATATTTCAGTGAGATTATGGTGGCTGTACCAGAACCAGTTCTGTGGTTATTGTGATTCAGAGTGAGGCACACAACACATGGCCTCTGACTACAACCGCCAAGCCTTATAAAAAAGTGTCACACGGCATCTTTCCCAATAACAGCAAAGGGTGCAGTTTTGTTGCCGTTTAGAGCAATCGATCTGCTTTTCTAAAGGAAAAGCTTCTTTTTTTTTGTCCCCCACTTCCAAACAAGTAACAGAGAAAAAAAAAAAAAAAATTAAAAAAAAAAAAAAAAATTACATGACAATCCCATCAGTAATTGACCTACTTAAAAAAAAAATTGGCAGGGTAACGGGGATCCAGATGTGACCCAGTTATGACAGGCAGAGTTCAAGTGTTTGTCTGAATTGTTATAATTGAGGCGATTTGCCTGCATTTTAAGTTGTTAGAGATATTAGCACCTGATACGTTTCAGTGGAAAAAAACACATTTGACCATGGAAAATACTGATCAGGGCCCACAATGTGTACTGAATGTGGCCCACAATAATCACGTGAGCTAAGGTTACATCCTGGTATAGTTTGATGGATATACTGAATAGACAGATAGTAGACAAGACAGAAATGGACCTGCATTTAATGTGGGTGCTAAAAATCCCTTATAACACGATTTTTAACTACTGCTTTTAAATTGGATATTTGCTTTGTGGCAGCTATAGGAGAGAGTGTTTCCAGGCTCCCACGTTGGCTTTTTGTAAAGAACATGATGCAACACGTTGCATATTGGTTCTAAAGCCTGCAAACAACCAGAGGCAAGTGTTATAATCGTTCCAGTTATGTGGAACAGGCAGTGTACCAGCAGGAATATGAGAGAGAGAGAGAGAGAGAGAGAGATGGATTTAATCGTGTGTTAATCTTAATAGTCATCTCTTATGTTAATAGATAACTGTATGAACTAATTCCATGTGGGGAGCCTATTTTGGTGCGTGTGCACATCGACCCTCAAGTGTGCAGCCTGTCAACATACTCATTCCTGTGTCCCCTTTTACAAAAGGTTCTGCATAATGCATGCTTACAAGCCCAGTCTCTTGGTTTTGGGGGGCTGGGGGCCGTCCAGATGTTCCATAACACTCATGATCAGATTTGTCTGATCTGATTTAGAAGAAAAAAAGAAAAAAATAGGTCCAGTGTTTCCTTGCCAACCTTTGCTGCTTCATCTGATCCAGGCTGATCCCAGGTCAGCGCTGTTCATCAGAGATATTATGTAAAATACACATTAGTACTGACCTCGAGTCAGATTTTCTTTTCAAATCCTAATCAATTGATCCGCTTCTCAAAAGTAGGCCTTTCTCATTAAAATGGCCATATAAATGAGTCAGTGTAATTGGGTGGCCTAAGGTTATGATTTGTTTGTGGAAATGGTGCTAGTAGTAGAGACCCATGCACATGATTGCATGATGCTGTGTCGCATCAATGCTCTACAATGCACACAGGGAGCATACAGCCAGTGTGTGTGTTCGTTTTACTCCATTAATTTATTTGTTATACGGCAGTGTTTGCTCCCCTGTACGAAGCCTAATGCGCTCCCATAATGCACTCGGCTGCAGCGTCTGATTCGTCTCCAGTTTAACTGATGCTGAAAAAGCATTCCCTGGGCTAATTACTGCAAAAGTTACAACTCTATCAATAATAATACATTCTCTGCATGTAAAGCATATATAAAAGATCAGATCTTCTCATGATGACATGCTGCTTTGTTAAACCACTGCCTTTTGCATTTCCCCATTAGAGTGTGTTGCCTAGTGAAGAACCAGGTGGGCTTTGTGAAAAGCCACGTGGAACTCTAGCCTCGAGTCAAGTCTCTGCTCATTAACTAACGATCTGATGACAAAGCGAAGCACTCGAGCGGACTAAAAGGACCTCATTGCTTCTGCATGAGCTGCAGCGCCTAGATGCCTTGTGGGGAAACTGAGGTGCTCCGATTCAAGGCTCGGGTTTTTCACTCCGACCACCAGACAGTCCGAGTTCAGAGGTTAAATCTAAAAATGATTTAAGCAAAATATTGATATTAGCAGTTTAATATGGACTTATTATGCAAATGGTATTACTGAGCCAAACAATGTTTTTTTAAAAGGCACCTGGTGATTTATAAGGCTATAAGCTTTCCTTACTTGTTAGCTACACTAGCCTCAGAGCTCCAGGGCAAAACTAGAGAAGCAAACTTCAGACACCAAACCTGTTGGCTGATTAACATTTCACTTTTGCGCAAACTGTTCCGTTAAATTACAAACTTGTTTGTACTATTATAATGGTGGAGTCTAATAATTACAGGCCGGGGAAGGGGAGTCTGCAAAGCTGCTTTAGTCACTATCAGCAGTCCCTGTCAGTTACTAATGCATTATGCTGGGCTTCAATCAAACTTCCACAACAAAGAAAGTAAAAACCGTTTTAGGAGAACCCAGCCTCCAAATTATGCGAGACATGTATAAAACAGAGAATGTGATGGGCACTGCATGAATTTTCTAAGTTGAAAGTCTAATGAATGGAAATGGCTGCCAACATGTCAAACACATGCAGAGCTTTAAGGGTTCCTTACAAGTGACACCAACATAACATTGAAACTCATTATTGCAGCAGCAATGATGAGGGAAAAATAGAAGCTAGAAGTGAATTTCAAAAGTTTCAATCCTGTTTCGGAGGTCTGCAGATAATTCCTTTGACCCCATGGCTTGGAGTTTGCTCTGACATGCACTGTCAACT
>JAOUQW010000011.1:2105332-2116658 GCA_028565825.1 Olivaichthys viedmensis
TGTAGATGTTTGAGGCAAAAAATGAACTCAATCTACTGTAGAATAAGTCTGTAATGTAATGAAACGTGGAGAAGGTGGAAGGGGTGTGCAGACTTTCCGGCTTGACTGTAATTCAAGCAGCTCAGATTTTAGAAAACATGCCACGTTTATCATTTATCCCCATGTCAGTCTTTCATTATTTATCATTGTAAATAATGTATCACAAAACTATTATAAACATGCATGGTGTATGAGGGTGGTGTTACTTCCAGGTGGCTCTTTACATAGCAAACTTGTCTAAGCATGAAACTGGCCATAATAGCCTTAAGAGTTGGAATTAATTAAAAAAAAAACCTGGAATAACAAATTAGAAAAAATTATTATTATTATTATTTTTTTATTTTTTTTTATTTTTTAAAACAACCAATTAATGCGTACATATATATTTATTTTCAAAGCAGAACTAATTTTATACTCCAAAGTGGCATATCGTCTGGAAAATAAGTCATTTAAGTCCCTAAACTCCTGGCTTAATAATCCCTTATTCATCGTAAAGCATATTATTCAGAATCTATGAATTATTTAGTAACTACAGTGAAACTAATAGGAAATGTATGTAGTTACAAGAGTGAGGAATGCAAGTCTGGACCCGCCGACCGTCCGGGGAGTTTAAGGGGTTAAAAAAGTTCAATCTAAAAAAAAAGAAAAAAAAAAAAAAAAGAAGTTATTCATAACAATAAAGTTTGCCTTGGACATTATGATAATATAACATCCTAAACCGTGATGTGAAGATCTACCACTGTCACATGCCTAGCTAGCAGATAGAGACAGACACAACTCAATGATGCATTTTGTTCTATGCAATATTGATAACCATTTTCTGGAAGCCAAACAATGCTTGAGTGCAATTTGGAGCAGAAACACAGAAGACAGGCAAACTACACCTTGAGTCTCTATGCAGTCTTTTTTTTTTGCACTCGTTTTGCCATTTTTCTATATAAACAGCTTTTTCCAACAACAATCACATCACTGACACTTGAACAACTTCTTAATGAGAACAAGAAAACAAAGATTTTCTCCCCGTTACAGGTTACGCAGGTTAGGCAGCATAGTTTTACACCACCCCTCCACGCGCCGCATATTTACAGTTGGTCGCCTGCAAGATCGGCACCCTGAGTAACAAGACACTCCAAGTTGTTGACACAGCTAGAATGTCTGTAGTTTCAACACGAACTCACCGATCTTGTCCATCTTGTATTTAGTTGTGGCTCTCTCACTGCGTGTGTAGCTGTGGCTAGCAGTTCACCTTTTCCTCAGTTTTATGCCTTTTATGTCACAGTTCATGCACGAGCACAGGAGCAACACATGCACGACCCTGGTGTGATTACTCAATCAGCATCGTTAGCGCGTCATATTTCAGCTTTTGCAGCGTGGTGGGTCACTTGCGACTCATTGTCATTGGCTCAAATTAGGTTCCCAGCCCTTGAACGGACCCAAGACCCATTCTTACTCGTAGACAACGTGCCAGTGAGCGAACCCCATTAAAATGAACAGGGGGCCCAATGATAACGACTGCCTCCAGTTCTTCTAAATACCCTCAGTGGTCTCCAAGAACTGGTGACAATCAAGGGAATGGTGGAAGCCTAATTTGGTTCTTTATATGACCATTATTAAAAGAAGTGTAGGAAGTTTTGAAAATGATTGCCGAAAAAAAACAAAAACTAACAAACCCAGAACAGCACCAATTCATCATTGCGCTAATAGTTAAACTCAATTGTAGCTACATTTCTCATTCTAATGCTAATAAAACTTTGAACAGCTTCAGAAGCAATAAAAACACATCGGTTGTCTCATAATTGTTGTCGATGGCAATGTCTGTTGTGTAGTTGCTAAACAATTTGACTTTGTATTGGAAAATGTTCTTAAATTAATTACACACAACTTGTAAAATCCTCCAATGGTTGTTTAAAAAACAAAAAAAACCAAAAAAAAAAAACCACCATGCAGTAAACTCCCAATATCTGATTACATAACAGTTTGGCTGAACCAGCAACAGCACAGGAAAAGAGGAACCAGTCTTGCAGCACTTCTATCACCGCATCAACTTCTTTATCAGCTAGCCTAGATGTTTGGACTGGATTCTGCCTCACTTGTAAGCTGCTTCAGATAAAAACCTCTGCCAAAACAAATGAACGTAGGCTAAAATGTAAAATCAAGAAGCAGACAGAGTCACCTTAGATCACCTGCTTATCACCTGTGATCAATCCCACCACGAGATCTACACACACAGGCTTCCTGCAGCACCAAACGAGCAACTGGAGTAAGTGCACACTTAAAAAAAAGTGTTCAACATTTACCTAAATTTA
The DNA here is from genome assembly GCA_028565825.1 of Olivaichthys viedmensis. Lineage (NCBI taxonomy): Eukaryota > Metazoa > Chordata > Actinopteri > Siluriformes > Diplomystidae > Olivaichthys > Olivaichthys viedmensis. The sequence goes on from JAOUQW010000011.1 coordinate 2,107,678, forward strand.
CTACATTTAATACATTTACTGGTTCATATGCAAATAGAAAGGGCCCCTAATAATATTGCCTGCTTTAACGGTGTTCTATTGTGGCTACCTGTCACCATTTCCTGAGCTCCCTTATAAAAAAATATTTTTATATCTCAATGGAACTTGGGATAAATAAAAAATTAATTAATAATGCAAACTGGCTGGGCGCAATGCGAAATAAGCGACGACAGCACGACATACGTTGGCTCGTGACATAAGCGCAGTTGGAGTAATATGAGGCACTCTGGCTCACATTTATCATGTCAACAGTCACAGAAATGGGATCAGCAATACAAGTTCATATTTAGGGTCCAAGTTTGTTGAGAAGCATCCTCAACCATTGTTTCCCCCAGAACCACCCCTGACCATAATGACAGCTTATCAACATAATCGTCCACCCCAACTAGATATTTTAGTAAAAGATCAGAGTTTAAAAGAAACAAAATAAAAAATAATCATTAAAAATAAAACCCTAGCTGTGTCTCAAATCACATACTATACTATACTAGATTCATTTTAAAAGCATACATAACTGTCTGGTGTATTCACGCTGAGAAATATGAACAAATGTCGTATAGTTAATGTATGTATGATGGACTACACTGTGGAGCGGTGAACACTTTTTGGACTAACCTGTCCCATCATGCACCACAGAACAAAATGGGTGGAGGATGAATTTTTTATTTAACAAACCTCTCCTGTACAACCCCCTTAAATCCATGATCCAAGTCGTAATCCTACATTAAATACATTTAAGTACTAGGTCATAGTGATTTGAGAGGGAAGGAGGACAAATATTGCGCAAGCCAGTCAGTACAGGTATGCTTGCTCTTACGCGTCTTCCTCAAGCTGCTGAATAAGTCTGATGTCAGGAGGAAAAATAAACTGTGCGTGGATTTACAACAATGGCAAAACAACACAAGACAAAGGCACTGCTGATTGGCATGAAACTCTTTTCTTTACACACTTCATCTACTGAGTGGGTCTTTTCATTCAGCTGTAATATTTTGACAGGAAATACGTGCCAGTAAGGAACAGCCCATATCAGGCACACCTGAATTACAAATACCAGAGCAGCAGTGCACACAGTTGAATAGCCAGCAGTGGGATTAGGTGAATCAACCCAGAGACTACTTTATCTTGTAAATTAAAAATAAATAAATAAAATAATAATAATAATTTTTTTTAAAAACCTACCTTATCCTGAGGGGTTTCCTCCATATTATAGATTGTGACTAAATAAATTCAATTTAGACCAAGATGCAATCACCGTGGGCGTGGAGGACAAACTTCCCTATGGGTATCTGAACAAGACATGGTCAGACACTTTGCTTGCGTAATAAAATACAATATGGTCAGATACGTTGTTTGTGCAATAAGCCAACAACGAACTGAAAGAAATCGAAACTCACCTAAAATTTAAATTGCAAGTGCTTTTGGTAGGTCCAGAAGTAAAAGCAACTAAAAATAGCACTTCTACTGGGAAACATTATTTGGGTGCATGCAGGACTAGAACTGCGTGCAAAACAATCATCTGCTTCCATTTACCCCATCTGGAGGAACAGACTGTAAGAACTGAAAACCTCCATGCAAGCAGAAAGCAGTGGCAGGCATCTGGAAAGCTCTGCTCCATCAGTGAGAGAGAGAGGCAGCGGAGCACGGATAAAGCGGCGATGCAGGAGGTTATCTGTTATCCAAGAGGCAGCACGCAATATTAGCACGTTTAAAACCCCTGACTATAAATTAAGAGGTGAAAGAGATTGGAAAAGAGGTGGAACGGAGTAGAAAAGAGAGGACCAGAGAGGACAAGGAGCAGCCAGCCACTGCTGACGCAAACTCGCTTTTCCCTTTTTTTATTGATCAATTAGTAGAAAACATGCATGTAAAATGCAAAGCTCTAACTACATGATGCTCGAGTTCTCAATAAAGCAGCACAAATAGCAAGGCTAACATATCACATCACTGATGAGGACTGGGCTTAAAATACAGGCACGATAGCACAAAAAGCACAATACTGAAATTTGGTCTACTGTGCACATGCCAATAGAGGTGATTGGTTTACATTTTACATTTTGCAGATGCTTTATTTCAGGGCAACTTACAATTGAGAACACATTCCAATCCTTTGAGGATTAAGGGCCTGGCTCTCTGGCAGTAATGTGATTTTAAATCACAATCTTCTGACTATGAACCCTAGCCCTCAGAACCCCAACCACAGAGGTAGGTCTGCCACTAACAAGTGTGTTAACCCTGTCAGACCAGACTTCCCCAGACTTATCCTGCTATTAATGAAACTGTTTAGGCTCACTAAAGACACCAAACATGTATTGACTTAACTACATTTAGGGTCAATGGGAAACCTGTAAATTACATATTTGGCTGAACTATCGCTTTAAAGCAGAGCGCATTACAACTTCTGCAGTGATGTTGCCCTCCATGATTGCAGCTCGACACGTGCTATAGAGCAACAAGTGTCCTGATGTTTCCATTTTAACGTGTGCATTTATAAAACTATAACTGTTGTAATGAAGAACAGTCACATTATTTGATGTTCCTGCAGACGCCCTTCTGTGATACACATGCGTATGTATTACATGTGACTGCTCTGTACTGTCAGAGCCGAGATAATGTGTGTTTAATGAATGACAAATTAATGTGTCATTCACTGAATGCCTCAACCTTTATTTTTCAACTCTAAAACAGCAACGCTACCACTGACCTTTATACTGTATACTTTAATGCTCATGTAGAAACAGAATATAGGTAGGAGGAGACCTGGCTTTGTATGATCAGTAGTTAATAAACAAGCCGTTTCAGAATCCACCTGACCGGAAGCATCACTTTGTGTAAACCGACTCTACGCATCACGGCACCCTAAAGCACCTGATAGCTCCGGGTAAAAGCATTACAGCGTGGCCGTAATTGGCATGTCACAGAAGACTGACGTGCTCAAACAGACGACCTGAGGTTGGACATGCTGGCAAAGGGATTTTTAATCTCGAAAAAATATAGGATAAATAATTAATGCAGACAGAACTGGCAATGCAAAGCCCGTGACGAGTGTGCAGCAGAAATGTTTAACATCCAGCTTCAGCCCCTTTTCTGAAGACTAAAAACCACTTGATGTTTCAGTTAGAAGTGGGTGGTTTGATGATACGTTATCGCTTTTGCCATAAATTATATGGCACAATATGCGGATCATGGGTATAATAAGTACGAACACACTGACCAAACGCCTATTTTATCACACCTGGCATATGCCATATAGCCCACCCCTAGTTTCAGGAGAGTAAAAGAGGCACGTTGTATCTTTTGTCAGTGATTGGGGACAGGTGTAAGGCTGCGTAACCCGGTCAATACAGGTGTGCTCACTGTTCCAGCGAACAGATGGGCCAAAGATGAACTCAGAGCTGCATGAAATCACCAACGGTTTAGTTGTACCACGTCCAAACACCATAACGAATTCACTATGGTTTAGAAAAACCACAATTTCACTGCGACACTTCCTCTGGAAAAGGCAGCAGCCACTCTGACACTTCCGGAAGCATTAACGGTTTTCTTAAACGGCCTGACCAAGCTGGGGCCATTGGCTTGGTTTTGAATTGTAAATGACCTGTAGCCTACTGTAGCGTGGTCATAAGGCGGCCATGTTCAGCTGCAAATGTGGCCCTGTTATACAAAAATCACACCTGGGTGCTGACTAGATGTGCCGATATTAAAAACTGTCATATCACGATAAATTGTCCTTAACCTTAAAATAAACCTATTACTACAGCCTGAACTCATTTCATTAGGCAGCATTTTAACCAGTTAACCTCATTAACCAGTAAACGCAACTCAAACATTTTCCTTAGGTCATACCAGAGATTCTGTCAGCTATGAAACAAAAATACTGCGATGAACATTTTAGTAAAAATAGCTCGACAACAGGAACAATATTTAGGACATAAGTTCACAAACTCGCTTTATCCAAGTTTATGGTCACATAAGAGAAAGTGGTCCTGGGGCTTTTGAACTAAAAGGTGTGCGTTTAGCCCTGCCTCCTCAATTTTCACTGTTTGCCACAATAGTAATTGCTCCTGATTGCTCTAATTGGCTGCTGGCAGCCAGAAAAAGAAAGTGAGACTTTCTGCACTCTAAGAAAACTAAACGTTAACAATGCAGCTGCAATTAAACCCTCTACAATATTGAATTATCAGAAATAAAACAAACATGTAGTGTCTGTATCGATTACAATTTCTATTAAATCGCCCAGCTATAGTCGCTAATCGCCATGTTCCTGGTTACGGTTAATTATGGGACTGTCTTTACCTTATTTTGGGCAAATGTGAAGCGTGCATTTTTGGCAGACAACAGTTCATGACCTCAGTATTAAAGGTTCCATCAGGCATTTTGGTCGAAAAGGAGTTTTATGTGTAATATTAAAAAAATAAACAAATTTAAAAAAAGTTCTATCTCCAAACTCACAGATAAACTTGGTTTTATAAGGTTCCATCTGCCAGCCAATCAGCATTCAGGATGAATACACAACATGGGCAGCTGGGGTCAATACATTTCTAGGTTTTATTTACACGCTGACAGAAAAGAGCAGAGTCAAAACCTCAATATGACGAGCCAGAAGAGAAAGAAACTTTCAGCTGCAGATGTTTTGCAGTGCAAGTGTACAAAAACAGAATTTTGAACTTTGAAGCCCCATATCTCAGAACGACTCTTCACTCAGATAGAACCTTATAATGCTAAAGGTCACAAGTTGTCCTTGTGCTGCCTACCGAATGGGACAAAATCTCAGGAGCACAAATGCTGCCTACCTGGGCAGCGACCTTACAAATGGTGTAGTGATGATATTTTGAAATGTCCATGATGACGATTGTGCCTATTGATGCGTATAATAACAATATATAGTATAACCGATTAGATTATGGGTTCATGCCTAGTGCTGAATCAAGTAAAATCAATTCCTGACTGTTTGCACCTCAGCGCAGGGTTCTTACCCTTTCCATGTTTAAGACTTTTTCCCAGATCGATTTTTATTTTATTTTTACTTTCCAGAAGTTCCATGTTGAGTTTTCTTGCTAGTTGTTGAAGGTCATTAACTGCATCATGAAAAAGGGAAGATACGAAATGTGATCTGCATTAGTGCAGTATAAGAGAACGTCTAAAGACAACAGATTTCGAACCTTTGTGTCTCGACGCCCATACTTTTCCAAAAAACATTTTATGAAGTTCAATCATTTAGAGGTCTGGAAATGAGTGCCTTTAAAATTCCACACCTTCCCCGACTTCTCAGACCAGCACGAGAACCCTGTGGAGGCTTCCGTTTGTGACGCTAGAAACGTGTTTTGTTTCGGGGTTTCCTTTCTACAAAAGTCTCACCTGGAGCTCACTCACTCCTTTCCTTCTCCAGCGTTCCTCCTGAGCTGGGTGACATCCGACACAGACATCCAGCGGAGACCAATATCATAAACTGATAGGGCATGTAGGAACTCCAGTACGCTTGGCACCCAGCCTCAACCCTGAGCCAAGGATGACGACCAGTAAAATGCCAAATCACTGACTAAACGCTGCACACAGGCAGTATCACTTTAAAAAGCTTTAAGGCATTTTATAGGAGATCTGTAATAAGTGACCTAGTGGGCATGTGCAATGGCCTGTGCCTTGTTAACAGTCTTTAAACAGAACGAGAAAAGAAAGATAACCATGATGATGATGCTGCTTTTAAAAAGTTGACTAGCTGTTTGTTTGTTTGTTTTTGTTTTGTTTGTTTGTAATCACCACGTGCCCATCTAAACAAACACCTTAACGCTGCGTTTCCAAAGCCAGACGTGCTGAGCAGGTTAGAGAGAGACCAATAACGAGCAGGAGAAGCTGAAATGTGGCACTTTTTGAAATGTTTAAGCATCGCAAAAGCACCTAAAAACAGATTGCAGGAAGAAAAAAAAAAAGAAGGTCACAAGCATTTCAGCCCCGCTTCTGTACTGAATAAAACAAAGCGCGAGCTTAGTGAAGCCAGGATGACTGCGCTACAAACTAGCGCGCGTGCCTTCGTACCCAAAATAAAACGCGCACGCGCACGCACGCGCACAAATGAAACAGATTAATCAACCTACCGTCCTCATTATCGTCCTACGACAGCGCAAAGAAAAAACCAAAAAAACACTTTTTGTGCTATAGCGTCCGTGGTATATACGGCTGGCACAAATCAATTATAACTCTCAAGAGGTCATAATCCTTCATACGCCGTTGTCAAAGCGTTTTTTTGTTTTTTGTGGGGTGGTTTGCTTTTTTTTTTTTTTCCTCCCCGTCTTTCTGTCCGTCCGAGCCCGCTGACAAGAGGCATTTATTTGTTTTTCTTCCCACCCATATTACAACAAGCCCCGCCTTCTGAGCTATGATTGGTTACTGCTTTATACTCGCGAGCGGTCCGCCTTTTTCCGTAGCGCTCCACGGGTGCGACAGTGACGTGATTGACGTCGCAACTGTCAAATCAGCGAACCGCTCCAGTCCGAGCGTTGGAGCCGAACACTTTTGGCCAATTATAGCAAAAGGAGGCGGGATCTTTTTTCTTTTTTTTTTTTTTTTTGGTGTGCAATATAACTGATAAGAGTTTCTGCTGAAAGGAAACAGCACGGATTGACTCCTCTTCAGGCACAACTAATCGAAAGCGGACGCCGAGAACGTGTCATGTGTCTCGGTAATTGATTCAGTTCTTGTGGTATAAAATGGAGCAATATTTTCCAACAGCTAATGAATGCAGAATTTCAGTGTAGGTGCATGTTAAGTAAGCTTTACTTTTAAATGGAAGTGTAGTTTGAAAATAAACCAATGTGGTCTTGTGTGCATTTGCATATCCTACCCAAAACATTCTGGACCTCCTCGAGGCCTTACACACTTCTTCAGTGCGTGCTTATCTCGTAAAAAGGTTGGCAAAGTCCTTTTCTGGAATCGTGACCTTGGTGTTATAAGGTTCTATCTGGGTGATGAGTCGTTCTGAGATACGGGCCTTCAAGGTTTTCACGTTCCAGCTCGCAAAACTCTAAAGTACTGTAATGTACATTTACAGCTCAACAAGGCCGACACTTTAAGGTTACTTCAAATTTATACTATCAAAATTCTGAGACAATTAGACATTTCTGATCAGTGGCCAAACACGGATAGAACCGTATCACGCTGTAAACTCAAGTACTGTTTGGTTTCATAAGGTTCTATCTGACTCTCTCATTAATCAAGCCCTCAATCTTAATAAATTACTTATAAATGGTAATAGCTCAGCCGGAGAAAGACATTTTTAAGCTGAAGACTTTCTAATGTGCCACAACGTTTACACATTGTAAGACCAGCAAATGCGGTAGACCAACACCAGTTCTGTTTTTGTACACTTGCACCGCAAAACATCTGCAGCTGAAAGTTTTTTTTTCTCTTCTGGCTCGTCATACTGAGCTTCCTACTCTGCTCTTTTCTGTCAGCGTGTAAATAAAACCTAGAAATGTATTGACCCCAGCTGCCTATGCTGTGTATTCATCCTGGATGCTGATTTGCTGGCAGATAGAACCTTATAAAACCAAGTTTATCTGTGAGTTTGGAGATAGAACTTTGTGTTTTTTTTTCTCAAAATTACACCTAAAACTTTGCAAAATTAAAAAATAACACCACAAGAAAATAAAGTATCCCCCAGTGATGCCGTTTATGTGGTTAACTAATTTTCGACCAAAATGCCTGATAGAACCTTATAATACTTATAATACGGTCAATTTCAGTTTAGGTGCATGTTAAATAAGCTTTACTTTTAAAAGGAAATGTAGTTTAAAAATAAACCAATGTGGTCTTGTGTACATTTACATATTCTACCCAAAACATTCTGGACCTCCTCGGGGCCTTACAAACTTCTTCAGTGCGTGCTTATCTCGTAAAAAGTTTGGCAAAGTCCTTTTCTGGAATGTTTTAGAAAACTGCTTTGTTTACTCGACTTATGTGGAAAATGTCATTTTGGTGTTTAACCACGCCCCCTCATTTGATTGACATGGTCACTTTATCACAGACTCACCAGTCAGGTAAAAAGAGTGACCTCTCTACATCTGTTTGATATCCTCTTTTGAACTTCAGCATTCTTCTCAAGCGTGCGAATGCCTCTTCAATATTAACTTGTCCTCTTCTTTGGTCCAATAATGTCTTCCAAATCATGTCACAGTGGGCTTTTTTCCTTTTCTTTGCTCTTGTAATGTACCTGTCTTCAGCCAACGTGTTTGACACGCGCCAAGACCAATCACTGAGAAGGAACCGTCAGACCCCCTCCTTTTTTTTTTGTTAAAATGTGTTCTATGTCATGTCCATGTACTATGTATCCCAGAGGAACACGTGATACACCATTTTCGAGGACCCACTTTATCCTGCGGTGCCCTACAGTGCCACTAGTGGTCAAAAGTTACATTGGATACCTTTAAGTGGTCTAATTTGGCAAGACTGAATAAAAAATGGGATACATTTTAGACATTTTTTATCCTTTGATGTTTTTTGACACTTGGCCTATAAATTATTTTCTGCAAGAAAGTCAAATAAAGATTGGAGGGAGGCCTGAGGACTTAAACACATATCCCTGTCAAAGAAAAAGGGTTTTACCTGTAAAGGAAACGCAAAAAGTACAGTCAGGGCAGCTCTTATTCTGTGCAGCCATATAACACTGCTCGCACAATGAAGCCAAGGTGGGACAGACGTCATACAAGAAGTTCCAACGTACATACTTCTCATCCTTGCATCCTGTTTACATCACTTTCACATAGTATTATTTTAAGCTGTCTTTTAAAATAGATATTTTTGTGTGTTTGCAGGGGCAGAATTAAAATGCACATTTACTGTAGGCCTATGTGTATTTAAATATTGTTGTTTATGTAGTTACATTTGTTGAATGGGACTAGCTGTAACAAAATTAATTTGAGCGTGATCATCTATCAAGTTACATGCAAACG
>JAOUQW010000011.1:2153548-2164187 GCA_028565825.1 Olivaichthys viedmensis
TGGGCCCTTGAGCAAGGCCCTTAACCCTCCCTGCTCCAGGGGCGCTGTATCATGGCTGACCCTGCGCTCTGACTCCATCTTACCAACATGCTGGGATATGTGAAGAATCAATTTCACTGTACTGTACTTGTACTTATAAAGGTGACATTATTATTATTATTATATGGTTGCCCTTGAACATATGGAAGAATGGTGAACAGTTGAAGTGATGTCATGGTTCCACCCAGGCGAGGAAATCCAGGAGTGGAGTCAATGGCTTAAAATAATCCTCCCCATGCATTTGGAACAACGCCCGTGTAGTTTAAGGTGCATAAAATAATAATGAGCAATAAACCATAGGTTTCTCAAAAAACGAGATAAGAACAGTCCATGAAGAGATCATGAATAGCTCAAGAAGGTACAGGTCCATGTGTTATACAAACAACTCTTAACTGCTTCCTGGTGTTCTTCTTCCTCTACTTGTACTACTAGACAGGGTAAACTCTATTACCCCATAGTGGTTGAAGCAGAAATAGCCATAGGAATCTTATGGAGATCCCCTAGTGAACCAAGTCAAAGTCAAAGGGCTTTATTTGTCATGTGTACATTATCTCACGGAAATTGTACAATGAAATGTTTGTGGTAAGACTCTTTTTAAAAATGCAAATATAATAAGAGCACCACAGTTACAAAAACAGCGTAAGGTAAAATAAACTAACTGAAACTAAAAGATAAATAAGAACTTAACACTAAAAATAGAAATCAACAGAGAATGAGGTGCAAACAGAGCTGTAGGGCCAGTGTAAACAAAGCTGTACAATACTGTAGTAGTGCAAAGAACTAAAGCAGTAGCAGCATTGATAAGATGAATAAGTGACAGATGGAGTAGGTCAGAATGTCAAACTGTGCAAGTAGCAGCACTGTTATAAACTGGCTAAGTGGCAAATATACAGATAGATGGAACAAGTGGTCTGAGATGTGCAAATAGGTACAGCAAAGTGACTGCGTGAAACCTGATATTGCAGGGGTGGACTGGTGACTGTTCAGAAGCCTGATAGCCTGCAGGTAGAAACTGTTCAGAAGCCTGGTTGTGCGGGACTGAATGCACCTGTAGCGTTTGCCTGATTGCAGTTTGGCGAAAAGGTTGTGTGCTGGGTGACTGCAGTCTGTGATGATCTGTTGAGCCTTTTTCAGGCTCCGTGATCCGTAAATGTCTTGCAGAGCTGGGAGTCGGTTCTGTGTGATGTGTTCAGCAGTTCTCACCACTCTCTGAAGAGCCTTGCGGTCGTGGGTGGAACAGCTACTATACCATGCTGTGATGCAACCAGTCAGGATGCTCTCTATGGTGCAGCAATAGAAGTTTGTAAGGATGGCAAGGGTCAGACCAAACTTCTTGAGCCTCCGCAGGAAGGAGAGCCTCTGCTGAGCTGTCCTCACGTTCGAGTCGGTGTGGAGGGACCAGGTGAAATCATCTGTGATTTGAACACCAAGGAACCTGAAGCTGCTGACTCTTTCCACTACGGCGCCGTTGATGTGCACTGGGGCGTGTTCTTCCACCTGCGACTTTCTGTAGTCCACGTTCATCTCCTTTGTTTTACTGACGTTTTGAGAGAGATTGTTGTCAGAGCACCACTCAGACAAGGTTCTGATCTCTTCTCTGTATACGGTCTCATCTCCCTTCATAACGAGACCGAGGATGGTTGTGTCGTCAGCAAACTTTTGAAGATTGCGTTGGGGCTGTATTTCGCAACGCAGTCATGTGTATACAGAGTACAGGAGGGGGCTCAGCACACATCCCTGGGGGGCGCCAGTGTTACGAGTCAGTGTGGAGGAAGTGTTGTTGCCAATTCTCACCACTTGGGGTCTGCCTGTCAGGAAGCACTTAACACAACACTTACATTTGATCAGCCCATTGAAAATAGTCCACCTAATGTTACTATACTTGGCTACTGGTTTTAATTACACAATAAAATAGTTTACCTAACATTAATTAGCTAGCAAGCAGTAAATACAGGTGTGCTAGCAAACCTGACTGCTGGTTTTGATTACACAATAAAATAGTTCACCTAACATTAGCTAGCTTGCTAGCAAACTTGAGTAGCTACTTAATATCAGTTAGCTACTGTCGTAGAGCTAAGCAAACTAATTACCTGGCCAACATTAGCACAGTGGTGCATTTAGGTAGCCGGCTGGCTTAGCTAATGTTGCAAAAATATTATATTGCATAATTAAAACCAGTATTTACTGCTAACCAGTATGTTGAGTCAAGGTAGTAAAAATAAACGCTAGTGGTAGTGTCACAATTGCTGGCTATGGCTAATTAAATTGAACTTAAGTTCTGCACTTGTTGACTGGGGGATGCCGGTTACTCTGCAAAGTCAGTGACTGTTGTAGGGTATGGGTAACATAAAATCTATTGTAAGTTTGTCAAAGGAACACGAATGTGAAAGACAGTAAAGGTGAAAATTAATGCGTCCCTTGCCAAAACTGTTCCAACATTTGCTTAAGTTGATTTTGCCATATTCAAAGCACTGTAAATTAAAAAAAAAAATGCATGCACTTCTGTATCAAAGTGCTAAACTACTGCAGTAGCTGCAGCTTTATTCAACACTGGATTGTGAGTAATTAAGAAATTACAAGGATGTTGTGATCTTATTATTTCAATTTGGTAAAAAGAAATCACATTATAAATTAGGACTTGCATACATAGGAGAGGTGGAGTTCCACTGCTGTGCGCTTCACACACATATTGTATCCCAGCACATGTGCATTGGAACAGAGATACACAGTTATGAGTGTTTGTTTCCTGTTTATTGGAGAGAACATGCAGGCCTGCCTCTAATCATACCACCAAACCAGAACCATATGACTTTCTGTTCCTCTCATTCCTTAGCATATTCTCACTATGCACAATTTGTCAGCCCCCCACTTCCCCGTCCATCAATGAAAAGGGACCACCATAGGACCACTGCTGACCAGATATTATTTGGGTGATTGACCATTCACAGCACAGAGGTGAAACTGACACGTGTATGTGGCACTGAGTGCATCAGGTGCAACAGTGTTGCCGGGGTTTTTAAACACCTCAGTGTCACTGATAGGTTGAAAAACAGTTCGGCAACCAAAATTCTCCAGCCAACAGCGGTGCTGTGGTCAGAAACTGACGCTGATGAAAGTTAGAGGACGATCAACATGAATTGTGCATGAAAAAAGATAATCTATAGTCTCTAACTGTACAGCAACAATATAGATGTGTCCAGGGGTTACATTAGGATTTATGAGGTGGAGGTGCTCTACTTCTTTAATGGGCGCCAACAGTACTGCATCTTCAATGGGTGGCAACAGTACCGTTCAATTCATGTGTTTGTTATATGGAGTTCATAACATTGATATCATGGAACTATTATTTAAACAAAGTATCTTGATACCAAATGAGATCAAAATATCGTCTGATTCTTCTCTGGTAAAGACCCATGATACAGTGAAATTTTTCAACTAGCAAAATTAACACATTTTGCTTTAAGGATCAAATGTATATACACAGCAGTTAACAATTGCCTTGACTTAAGGAAGACATTTTACAATTCAGAAATAAAAAAATTTCTCTATAAAGAGATGTTCAATGTCCTGAAGTTTTTATGGAATATGGACCAGAATTAGCATTACACAATAAAATTAGCCTAATATCAGAAAAATATATTATGACCCCATTTCAAAACCAGCAATTCTTTTTAAACTAGTCACTTAAGAGTTGCTTCCTCTGGCCACCCATAGCTCATTCAACTCTCAACTCTGTTTAATTGAGGATCTGATTAGCAAGTTTAATCTATACTGTAATCTAGCTAGATGTATTAGATAGTTAACTAGGTTGCAAGTGTGCCTTTTATCAAAGGTTAATAAAAAACTACTGTATGTATATGCAATAATGCTCATGTTGGCACTCAAAGTAGTGGCTAATACAGAGGAAACCACCATAGCCTGAAATTATTCAGCCTTTGAAGTGTAATATGGCTGATATCTGATGTCAGAGTGGCTAACTGCTCCTGCCTCTCCAGCTATGACTATTCTCTTCCCCCCCCCCTGTTCACCCACACTGCATTCACCAGCACACTGTGTCTCTTCCACACTAGGCTTTGTATACAGTGCAGGCTTTCCCACCGTTAAAATGCACTTAGCACAGAGGAGATATATTATTCATTAGTTGAATCATTGGGCTTTCAATGCCGTTTATCGCTGGTGGGTGTTGGATAAAATGGTTTACAGCTGGATTTTTTTGGCAAGGTTCAATTTCAAACAGGTGCGAGCGTGGTAAATAAAAGATGGCAAAATAAGGATGTGCTTTAGGCCTGTGTGTGTTCAGAGTCAGTGCTGGGAACTCAAAGCTCTCACACCCAGGTGCTCTGGGGAGATTCTGGAGACTATAAACAAAAGGCCTCTCTAACTCTTTGTTTAAGTGTTTTCTTAATGAACCATCTCAGCCGCATGATTATCTGCCATTTAACGCCAGTTTAAATTGATTCAAATTTAATTACAAGCGCCAAACATCAGCCAGTGATGTTTAGCTCTTTCTATGTTCACCTACCTTGGTTTTGTATAACACAGGCTTAGTTTTCGGTCTGGTTGCAAGACCAGGCAAAGAACACTGTAGGATCACTAAAATTATGGCTGTGTAAAGTTTCAGTGCCAGGTCTGGATATCTGGCTATTCTTTTGTGTTTTCCCTGGTCTAACAAACCTCAATTAGCTCATTTGAATCAGGTGTTTTAGATTAGGGGATTGGAGATGATTACCAAATGTAATCAATCAGCCAAGACGTGTTTGGTGTCTGAAGTTTGTGTCTTTAGTTTTGCTCTGGAGCAACAAAGGCTAATGTGTCTAACAAGTAGGCATGGCTTATATCTGCTATTTTATGATACTGCTTATGTACAAATGGCCATGTAGTTTTCACAATGCTAAACTGGTAGCTCTAAGAAATTAATTTGGAGGTATTGGTGAGGCTTTTTTAAATTTTTTAAATTTTTTTTTATACTTGTAAGCTACATTAGCCAGGTGCAAAACTAAAGAAGCAAACTTGAAGAAACCAAACCTGTCTTGGCTGATTAACATTTGAGGTAAGGGGGAAATTGTGTACATTTTCTAAAGGACTGAGCCATCAAGAAGGCAACATTGGTCCTTACCACTGCCTCCAAATTAATTTCCCATCATAATTCCCAACTATGATTGGAAAACAAAGTAGCATAGTTGTGAAGAACTAAAAGCAATGGTAGGTGGGCTTATTATAGTTTTTTTTTTTATAGGGACATAGGGATATCCACCCTTGTTGGTTGCTAAATTCAAACTTAAGCCAGGAACACATGTGTGGTCCTTGATGTAGGTCATGTTGCAAGTAAAGGCACTTGTATTTTCTTAGCATTTACCAGTGACCTCAGAAGTTTACTTATTGTGGCTCGTAAAAGCCTTAGGGTCTTAGAATGGAGCACCAGCTAACCATCCCACCCGCCATTAAACATCATTAGAGAAATAATAGCATTCTTAGATAATCTGCAATTTAGATAAATAACACAAAGAACAGAAGGGCAAATTTAGTATGTTGCTCAAGCGATCCGTGGTCTGTGTCTGTGTGAGAGAGCGTGAATGTGTGTATGTGCACTGTTGAGCGGTGTATGGCCGAAAGCCAGACCAGGATGGTAAGACCACAGACCCGATGCCTGCCTGGGGAAGCCACTCGTTGGTGGAGCAGGCATGCACAGAACAGTGCCACCCAAAATGAGACACACCAAGCATATAAAAGTTTTCTCCCCTTTTCTTAAAGATGCACTAGAGAGCACTAGATAAGGGTAGCTAAGTCAAGCATTCATTAACCTCCATAAGGCTGGGTAAAGAAGGGAAATGTGATGATAGTTCAGTATTGACTGCAAGCTTAGTGATTCATCTATCAAGGGACATGTCTCAGGAATGGTCCAACGCCCAGCCTGCGATCCAGAAAGGGGCGGTTTTTAGAAGAAGACTTCATCCTGACCACATCAAAGTTGGGAATTTGAAAAATACGCAATTGCTTTTGTGTTACGGAAAGTTATACTTGGCTTGGGGCAAGAACTAAATTGTGCATTGCATATCACGGGGTGCACAAGAGGACACGCAAAGAGCAAGTCAAACAAAACATGTATAAATTCCCTTCGCAGCTTAAAGACCTGGCCAGAAATTGCTGAAACAGCACAACGAACTAGCTCTGACCAGCACCAATGTCACTGAGTTTGTGTGGTCTTACGACAGCATGATTGCCATTCGAAAGCCTCTGTTGTTTGCAGTACCCAAAACTAGCCTTAACTGGGGCATTGAACACGAAAGTATATGTCAGCCCAGGCCAAGCACATCGATCTCGTGACAAAGCGCTCTGTGTTGCGGGTCCGACTGGAATGTGGGACTTTCTACTCCATAAAAATCCTGTTATCGAATCTACACTCCGAAGATGGAATTCTCTGAATCCGTGCTGCTTTGAGAACAATGGGGAAGAACGCAGAACCCACAGCAACCACAGGGGAACATCCAATAATACAGAGATCAGAGAATGCCGTGGTTACCGAACGAAAAGAGGCGGCTAAAAATGTCTGCGGCTCTGCTTCAGTAAACATGTCTCCCGCCAGATAAATTGTTCTTGTTGTTTACAGTGGTTAAGGCAAAAAGTGACCAAATCCGCCCAGGGACAGAAGCATGCAGGCCTGCTGGGGGGGGCTGTTTCGTGAAAATAATCACAGAAGAATGCTCAACCATTCCAAATTTGGCTTGGTAAGACAGAGGAACACTGAGAAGAGAAATAATTGCGCGGAAGATGTTTCTTTAATGGGAATACAAAAGAAAGTAAAAATTAGATACTGTATATGAGGACCACACTCCCTGGGCCACTAAATCAGCTGGTGTTGAATAGATAGCAGTGTCATGTTTATCAAAATGGTCACATTGCAAATTCATAAGAAAACTC
Organism: Olivaichthys viedmensis; assembly: GCA_028565825.1. NCBI lineage: Eukaryota > Metazoa > Chordata > Actinopteri > Siluriformes > Diplomystidae > Olivaichthys > Olivaichthys viedmensis. The sequence continues at coordinate 2,160,506 of JAOUQW010000011.1, forward strand.
GTCTGTAAAGCAGCTTCTATAGTGTATGTGCGATTACCATGGGATTTGGACACATTTTGACACAAAAGGAAAATAAATATGTTGACCTACAGTATAATAGAAACCTACGGACAGTTGTTAAATTCCATCAATAAACGTTTGAAATTTGCGACAATATAACACAAATTCAAAACTACAACCATTACACTCTAACAATAAAGGTGTTCGGATGAGACAGACATAAAATAATATTTGACCTAAGCCGTTCTTGTGTAGTTTTTTCCAACTTTCAAACATTGGAGATGTACATTAAAAAGCAATTCCATATAACCACACCAAATTATTTCCTCTAGTCTCGTCTCTTAAAGGAATTATACCTATTTAGAGCTTAATTTACAAATACCTTTAACTGAAGAATTCATAAGGTGTTTTACAAAAATTATTTTGCATTATAAGTGAATTTTAAGTAAATAGGTTCTCTCAGTACGGGAAAAGCTTCTTGTTTGTTGGAATCTCACATATGCTGCAGATGAAATAGATAGAGAATAAGTTAAAAACACTAGAGTATTCTTTAAAAGTTAATGAGAAGTATGGGGTTAGCGGTCGTAGCTTTTCTTACAACTTCATTTGTATGAAAGCCAACAAATTCTTAGCCATTTGAATTCCAATTAAGTTTGCATAAGCACAGGTGATTTTATTCAGGATCCAAACATAAGAAGCGTCTACAATCAGCATTCCACCCACGTCTGATTCTTATACTTGTACCAATTAGGTAGCTGAGTTTGTGCTAGTGTCCTGAAGGTTGTGACCCCTTGAACAAAACCCTTAACCTTCAACTACTCAGCTCTATGCTTAGATTTAATCTAGCCTCAGTTGTAAGTCGTAAGTTTGCCAAACTAATAAGTGTAATGTAAATGCATAAGACGTTACAAGTAGATGCAAAAGGGTAATTTAGGATAGGTGTTTGGTTTCTGTAAATTCAAACCTTTGATCTATAGCCACATGCAGTAAATAAGAAATATTGCTTTCTTCAAAAGAGTCCATGCACTTTAAAATATAAAATATAAAGGTGAACCTGAAAGTATTGTGCAAAGCTTGCCTTAAAAGAATCAGGCATGTTATTAACGAACTCAAGATGTGTAACCTGCTCCATCATTTTCAGTCACTTTGACCCAGAAGCAGATTTTTATACAATGCTGTAAAGAGAAAAGTCTCAGCTTTTTAGTGACACCAATAATATCTTTGTACTCCAAATATTAGACAAGATTAAATGCTCAGTTTGATGTCAACTGTCGTCAAACCTTGTTTTGGAGAAGAAGTGCCCGAAGGTTTGCAATACATTTTTAGACAATATTGAAGTAAATTAGAACATTTATTCAGACATAATACAATGTTAATTTTTTTTTTTAACAAGTACGCACATGCAAATCTGAGGCCATTGAAGTCTTTATCCTGCAGGAGAAATGCTGCTATTGATTGGGTGAAATCAAAAGAGATGATTTTCAGTCAATTGTTCTGCATCATTAAATGCACCCAGCTGAAACATTTAATGAAAGAGAAAAGGGCAGAGAGAGAGAGAAACAAAGCTGGGGCAGCTCACTAGCTTCCACAACTAAATGCAGCTTTCTCTCAAAAGTTATTTAACATATATGTAACATATATGTACAGAATAAAGCAACATATCGTCGCTGTCCAATGAAAAACCGGTAACTCCATTTTTTAAAACCTTTTTTTCATGGAATGTGGGCAAAAACCATCTACCCCACAGCAGTTGACATCTAAATAACCAATGAAAAGCTGACAAATCACACTGCAAATTTCAGATTTATTGTGTATGATCCTCTCTATGAAAAAGTGTTTTTTCGTGTTCCTGAAAAATTGGAATTTTGGAGATACATGCTTTTCATTGGACAGCGACGATATGTGGATAATATATATAGATTTATACAGTTGTTGAAAAACAGTACTTGGGTACAGTAAGATACTTTACATTTTCATTCAGCTTGTTAGCTTATGTTTATTGCATAGCTTATACTGAATTTCACTAAATAGAAAAACAGTGAACATACTGCTGCAGGTTGAAGACATTAGTTGCAGATCTGAATATGACCCAGCTCATATGCACTGGGCATATATAATGTACATACTGTATGGGTGTGTTTGTGTGTGTGTGACATGAATGGCAACTTGACCATTTATCACATACAATGATAGTTTATATGAGGGTTCAAAGGTTACACACACATAATATAATATAAATATAAAATATAAATATTACCTATTTAAAGGAGCAATTTGTCTGCCTGTGAGGCGAATTGCAATTTTAATGAAAACATTTACAAGCTATCACCTTCCCCCCCCAAATAACCCCACCACTTCTGGTGTAACTATGTATGCCTCGTGACTTTCCATTTTAGGAAAAAGGGCAGGTCTGAGCAGCTCTGTTCTGGCTGGGGGCGGAACTAAATTCTGGGCCGGTAAAATATAAACAGAAGGCTGAGACCCACTGCAAGTTATCTTTAATTATTACAGGTAGGGGAAAACTGGGGTCAGTTGTAACAAGGGTCAGTTGTAACACTGCCAATTGCGCCAATCAGCAACAAGCTACAGTGACGTCATTCACTTTGCACATGCTCAGCAGTGCCCTCTGCCTGCATGCAAAAGAAGAACAGAGCAATCACATCTTTCCAGATTTTATTCCTGTTTTTGAGGTATGAACGTAGATTGTAAAATCTGAAGAACAGATTATGTCCACAGTTTTTTATGCAAATTAAACCAAAATAGGCTAGTTTTGATCTAGTTGATTATTAGTTAGCATGGTTGACATGTGTCAGTGCTTAAGTGTTGAGCTAGCATATCAGATTTAATCATGGCTGACAGTGTGTGACCCCAGTCATGTGCTACAACTGCCTTCACTCTATTAGCCATGACCTTTTTTTTTCCACATAAATCACATAAAACTAAAATATAGTCAATTAGGGTAAATAAATGCTTGCTATTTATTTGCTTTATTTTCACTATTCACAGACACGAGTCAGGCGTTTTACATGCATTGCAAATATTATGCTGTTACATAAGTAATTTACTGTATATTGGAAAATACAGGTCCCCCCACCATGGGTGGGGTCAATTGTAACATTTCGGTCCCCTGATTTCATTTCAAATAGCTTCATATGAGAACGTGGTAAGGGCGTTTGGGTGGTATGAACAGTTAACAGCAGGCGTTAAAGTGGAATTTGGAAGGTGATGGAACTCTTGACAGTGATTTGAATTCATCCACTTTGCTAGCGGTTTTCGCGCATCTATCGTTGAATCCGTGTTCGCGAGATCAGATTACACTATGAACTAGCTAGCTCGGTTAACTAGCTAACCTAATCACCAAGCCAACAAACTAGCTCCAATTACATGTAATCTGATAAACTAATTTCGACACGATGAGGACTGAGTTAAAGGTAAGATAATTGCATATATATTATTAAAAGTTTGGTAAGATGAACATGGACCGTTAACTTGATTTGAAGTGGTTTTAAGCAAACATTCCTGCCTCTCACACTATAAACTGGACGATGACTGTCAACAATGAAACATGTCCTAACAGATATCTTCAACACCTCCCTGAGACTGGGAGTTGTCCCAGAGTGCTTCAAGACGACCACCATCATCCCCGTGCCTAAGAAATCATCTGTATCCTGCCTCAATGACT
>JAOUQW010000011.1:2176778-2195391 GCA_028565825.1 Olivaichthys viedmensis
TCTGCATGATTTTATGCATTGCGCTGCTGCCACATGATTGGCTGATTTAGATAATTGCATGAATGAGAAGGTGTACATGTTCCTAATAAAACGCTCGGTGAGTGTGTAATAAATATATATATATATATATAGGTAAAACCAAAGTGGCTTAATTTGATTTTTTCTTTTGTCTGAATTTATTTTAATGTTAAGACTACAGCAAGTCAAAAATGGTTGGCCAAATGAACACTGGTTTGATATCAGACAAGATAACATACCGAACCTCCTAAATCAGTGATATACTGAAACTTAAAAACTGTTTTTACAGACATCTGTAGCTGTGAAGAATGATACTCACCCTTGTTGAAGATCAGCTGGGCTGTGGCACCTCTGGTAACAGTAATCCGACCCTGATGAGCCCAGACACTGTGCCACTCGGTGGGCTGCCTCTGCCTCCATCTCCTCCCTGCTCTTGGGTGAAGCAGAGTGGTGATGGTGGATGTAGTGGTGATGGATGTGCTTGGTGGAGGGCTGGGGAGCCAACAGGGGTGTCTTTGCTGGTACGGAGCAGTGCAGGCTGGGTAAGAGGCTGGGGGCAGAGGCTTGCTGATGGTGGTGGTCTGGGGAACGGGAGCGAGGTGAGTACCCTGGTACACCAGGGGACTGGCACCCTGGAGTCTTTAGGACCCTGGAGAGGTGCTCGTCCAGAATCGCTTGAGGGTCTTCATCGCACAGTCCGGAGGAGAGGAGGCCAAGAGAGGGAGGTGACTGCTGGGGGCCCACGCCTGGTAATTCACTCTCATCTCGCTCCTCTTCCTATACACACACAACATAGGAAACTGGGTTAGCTGACCTCTTTCAACAGGGACAGATGCCAGTCTTTTCATAAAACAGCAGCCATAGCCTAAAATTATAAACTATCGCTCCATTCCACAGGCGGTCACCCAAGTGCTCACTATTTCAAGAATTCAAACAACAGGTAAAGAAAACATTTGAATTACTGAAATAGTGACAGCTGGTCTCATGAGCTTGAGACTTTGAATTCACAGTTAAAACAGTTCTAGTCCTTTAAACTTCTTAAACACACTTCATTGTCTGCTATCAGTTTCTCAAAGAGCACTTAAAGGAATACTCCAGCGTTTCTCAACCTGATCTCTATCTATTGCATCTGTAGCGTAATATAAGATTACCACAGACAAGAATTTTGACACATTTCCCTGTACTGGGGCTTGCATTATAAATGACTTTTGAGTAAACAGGGGGTTTTTTTTAATTCTTTTCTCAGTACAGGGAAATGTGACAAAATTCTTGCCTGTGGTAATCACCCATATACTACTGATGAGGTGGATAGAGATTAGGTTAAAAGATGCTGGACTACTTTTTTCAATGATCAGTGACTCGGAGAATTGCAGTGTTGGTCAGAGACAGGCAGGCAGGATTTTCTAAAAATATAAAGCACACACTTTACCACAGTACCACAGGCACAACCAATAAGCCCAATATGGTGTCAAAAGGTCATACAGTTCAAAGATCATAGGTCATATGGTTTAAGGGGTTGAGAGGGTTAGGCTTTGGTACTTAGGAGAAGAGCTGCCCTGAGGTCTTGCCTTAAAGGAGGCTTTTTATCTAGCAATAATTGAGCATGATGAAGTGCGGCTGTGTGCTCTGCCGATAGGATCAGGCATGGATAGATTTTTCTAGCAAACAGAACGGATATATGACTGTTTTTCTACCCAGACTTTGTATTTAATCATGTCTATACTAATTAAATGGTGCAAGCCATATTGGACGCATGGATCTGGAGAAAATCCTGGATGCTCTAATAGAGAGTATGTGTTAATCCTCACCTCCTGTATTTGCTGCAGCCTCTCCTCCAGAGAGCTGAGCGTGTCCTGCTCGCGCTTCAGTTTCTCCAGACGGGCGATCAGCTCCGCTGCAAATGCAGACGGCTTCACCGGAGCCATCTCTCTCGGCAATCGCTGCGTCCTCTACAGGCGAGAAGTGCAAGAGAGACAGAGAGAGTTAGAGTAAGTGGCTGGGTATCAGTATGTTAGTTTAATGTGTGGATGGAAGTGAATGAACTAGAACAAGATAAGAACGTTTGGATCTGTTGTTATCTTTGTGACAAAATGACCAAGTTCGAGAAAGAAAACGGGCTGTAAAAATCTTTTTTACAACACATTTGGCTGCACACTTAAAACACCATTTTTTTTAGCATGGTTAACTGTGGTTTGCCTTCGTAGAGCAGAGAAGGTAGCTTAAGTATTACACTCTATTGTAGGGTCTGAAAATTGCCCAACAGGGTGAGTCAGGTGTGTTACATCAGTATACAGTATATAAGTGTGTGCATTTCTTCACATTTCCGTCTCAAGCCCTTGCCCTGACCCTGAGTCCTCAAATACCCTTCTCCTCTTCCTCATTTAATGCCAACTGCCAAAAGTAGTGCCAGCTTTGGGCAAGAGAGCTGGACACACACACACACACACACCACCCATGCCATCAGCATGGAGGCTCTGAAGTCAGTCAGCTTCAAAGAAGCCTTGTCAAACATCAAACACATGCAAGGAGTGGGGGTGAAGGGGGTGGGGGGACACAGGCTTTTAAATCCCAGAATAAAAGCCAGATAGACAGAAAAAAGAGCAAGGGGACAAAATTAAAAGAAGAGGAGAAAAAAGGGAGGAAGAGGGTCGAGAGAGAGATGGAGCAAAGGATGAGGATGAAGAATGGGGGCTATAGGAGATCACAGAGAAAAGAAGTAATCTATTTCAGGACAGTCCCAGACTCGGATAATTTTTAAATAGTTTTGCCCCATTTCCTGTTTTTTTTTTGTGCGGTTTAATCTTGAGAAGAAAGGATGAAACGAAGGAGAAAGAGAATAGACGCTTCTGGCTACAGGCTGCCTGAGGCTGCAGTGCATCACTGGAAAAGAAGCCGTGTCTAAAATCAGTGGGGAAAGATTTTTTTAAACTCATTTGAGAAGGGAAGAACACACAGAATGGATTTGCCCATTTCTGGCCACTACAACCTCCGACCTCGTTGAACACTCAACCCCAAACTCAACTTATGAACCATGGCTCTCTGAAACAGCCCCCAACAACCCCATCCACATATCCTGCTACCAAACACACCCTGCTGAGCTCTACACCATGGGGAGATCAGAGAGAGGGGTAGGGGGGTAAGGGGTGGAAAGAGGGGGAGGTTTACTGCGACAAAAACACACGGAGAAGAGGGAGGAGGGGGGTTCTCGGCTGGAGGTTGTCACCAAAGAAGCCACACAAGCCGCCTGCCTGCATTCAGCCTCTGATCAAAGAGCGCTGAGAATCGACTCCTGCTCTCACTTCCAGATCCTGACCACTTGACCCCTGCAACCCCTCCTCCCTTAGTTGCATCATATCTTGTTAGACCTTATAGAACTGGAGTCCAGATTGTTGAATTCAAATCAGATTCTAAAATCAGAACGGAACCTTTATCTTCAAACAACAGCAGGGATGCAAGAGCATTATTTCTATAGAGGTACACGAGGGGGGTTTAAAGAGGGGAGAAAAAATGCATATGCTAATACGGGCTTTCATTTGTAGTCTTTTATATGAAAATGAGCGGAAGAATATAATATTCTGTCAAAACATGAGCTTGGAGAAATAAAAACACTGTTCCCACAGGGGGAGAGGACCCAGCTGGCAGTGGGAGTCACTGATCTCAGAGGAAAGAGGGGAAGAGGGAAAGAAGGACAAGACTTACGGGAAAGTGGGGGAGCGAAACTTGTCCGTTGATCTTGACGCTCCGATTCATCTCCCGCTGTAGCTGTTTCTTCGTGCCCAGCTTGTATGGCGGGATCCCGTCCCTGTTCGAAAACAAAACCAAGAACCCAACTATGGTCACCCATAATAATAATACCAAAAAACAACAATCATTTTTAGACTAAACACACCATTAGGTTTCTTGCTCAAAACGAATTCCCCTACAAGAACAAAAGAAAGACTCGTTTGGTTTGGAAGCGACCTTCTGACCCATTATGTTTTATTATTGGAGAATTTCTGCAAGGGAAGATTGCTTTGCAGGGCACATACCACAGCGTTTTCCCTTGACAGCAGATCCAGTAACCCTACCATTTACTACACCCCCCAATTTCAGTTTCTACAACATTGAGGGCATTAGCAACACAACACACCTCTCCTTAATGATTTTAGATGGGACCCCAGGGGCTGCCATTTACTGCCTAACGTCAACATCAGCTCTCTCCCCTACCGAGGGCATCAGAGAGCCATCAAAGGTTGGAGCAGTCCACTAATACTATGCATAACAAACACTGAGCCACTCAGTGGGGCGTCACTTTCTGATTGTTAATCCCAAAAACACGCAGAGTGACTTAATAAAGATACTGATGAGCTCATTCGAAAGTAAAGATCTATTCTGAAATAAGACGACAGCCTGCTTTTAACTGTATGAGCAACATTAAACATTTAGGCATTAATGTCAGCCGTGCGCACTGGGGCCAGAGCAAAAGCCTGACATTTTCCTTAATTTGAGATGAAACACGCTAAACGACACATTTCCGTTGGTGCGATTTGTTCTTGTCCGAACACATTTCCGTCACCATGAACCACTGTTTCAGTATTTACATCTAAACTCTGAGGAGTCTGACCTATACCGAACACTAGTTTCCCTCTTTCTCTCTCTCTCTTTGAAATCTCACACTCATGCGCATATGCGCTCCCTGCCATCTTCATTTGGCAACAGCATCTCACGGCTCCTCAGATCTCAGCAACATCAAAAGGTTGGTTTGTAAGATAAGGTAATGTTTGAAGTTGGCACCGCCGCATTCCCCAGAGTCCAAGTAAATCCATAAATAAGATATAAGCGAAAAAAGAATGGGGTTGAAATCATCTCCAACCCTTGCTTTTTGACTTTATCGCGAACTCAGATTCAAATTTCATGCTGCGTCTTTAAACCATCATAGATATCATATTGTCCATGTAAAAGGAAAGACTTATTTCATTTCAAGAAAAAATGCAAATAAGATTGCAAACAATAAATGGAAGCTAGTTGGGGTCAGTTATGATGTGCAAATGAGATCATGCTACCTGCTAAATGTTTCCATCCACTGTTAGCCACGTTAGCCTTTCTGGGTGAAGAATTCCTTCAATGGAGCGCATTTCTCAAGCTACTAATGGGTGAATACCAGTAGCCTCCAATTAGCATTATGCAAATGAAATAATGCTAATTAGTGGCTACCAGCTTTCAGCTCTACTTAGCTGTGTTAGCATTTTGGATGCACTTCTTTAAGGCGTGCAAACCAACACAAATTGACCGATTAGCGATACGGATACCCTGTTCCTCTCCATAAGTTGAAGTTCTTTAAAACCACAGCAATGTTGGAGTGAATGGAAGCAGCCTTCTCTCTTTCACTCCTCTGTCTCTCTTCAGGGGGGAGCCATACTTGCCCCCACTAACAATTCAGTTGTGCAACTAATTTTCAAAGCGGTCTGAGTCGCTCTCGCCCCCCTTCTGAAGCTCTGGAGGCTGAACAATGGGCTGAGAGCACCATTCAGCTTGGCCTTTCATCCTCTCTGCAACCACGCAAGGCTCCTTTTGAAAAAGGGAGGGGGGCTGGATTGTGTGTGTGTGTGTGTGGTGATGAAGGGGTTAGGGGTCACGATGAGGGAGTGTGATTTTAATCCTGGCATTGGGAACCCCAGGTGAGTGGTCTGCAAGTCCAGGAATGAGGTCTATGCGCTTGTCTATGCCTGCCGACCAAACGCGCTCTGACACTTGATCTCATCATGCTAAGGCTGCTGGGAAACCGCAGCGGCATAGAGCGGGTAAAGCCTCGCTTTCAAGCTATGCCAAGCTCCCCCCTCCTGCTCCCACTTTCACTGAGACGGACTTAAGGGCTAACGGCTAATTTTACTGTGCAGATTTGTGAAAGGGAAACAGTGAGATAATGATGACAAAAACAAAACTGCTGGGAGGGGAACAAAAGAAAACCAAACGCAACGAAATAAACTTGCGAGGGAAAAAAGAAACAGAGATGAAGTTTGGGAAAACATCACACACTGTTCTGTAATTTCAGCCATCACCACACAGGATTACGAAATGCTAAATTAGAGCTCTTTTAACTTTATTCTGTGTGGCCATCCAAAACTGATCTACACCAAACAACAGCAGGAAGTCTAGCAGCAGGAAAGGTTCCTTGGCTGTATCAGGGTTTCTACAGATTTACCATTTCAAAATGACTTTTTCCCGACTTTTCTGTGGATTCATCAGGATCAGTCATAATCACCTAAGAATTACCGTATGCGGATACATCATTACTCTTAACACAGTCACATATGCAATGTTCTAAACTGTTACACTAACTTTAGGACCATAGTGGTCTGACATGAGAACAATGAGAACAACAAGTGTGTTTTAACCCCGTATGTAGGGCACTGGGTGCTGCCTCCCACATGTTTGTTGTCAGTTGCTTTTTTCCAAAGTTTGAAAAATGCTTTTCAATTGCGATCATTTGTTACTTTTGTATTTGCCATTGGTTATCCACTCCAGACCTGGAAATTCTCAAATTCCATACTTTTCCCTACTTTCCATACCTACGTAAGAACCCTTGTGGATATTTATAACCCAAAGGACGTCCTTTCAATGCGTGTTTCTTGCCAATCTTTGGTTAATCATAGTATAGCTGTTACTCTCTCATAACAGCTGTCATAACTGCTCTTAAATTTTTTTCTTCACATTGATGGATGTCTGTTAATATTTTGTCTTCTTTAACCCAAATGAAGAATTAACGAAAAAGAAAAAAACCTTTTGCCAGTGGAACGAAGCGGGAGTGTGTCTGAAGCACGTAGCACTTACACACTGCTGTCGGTCATGGAGTCATCAGTGGTCGCATCGCTGGACACCTCACTGTCGTTAGCGCTGCTGGCTGGAGCCACAACATGACCAGAGTTCACGAAATACGGACTGGCCGGATCACCTCGTCTCTGAGCCCTGAAAACACAACGCCAGAGGGTGAGCAGTGAATATACACTCAGACACACAGGATATTAAAGTCATTGTCTTATATTAGAAACTAGCTCCATGAAACTTGGCACATGATCATAGTTTAACCTTACCAGACAGACAATCACCGTTGACATCCGTGCCTAGATTCTATAAAAGCTAACATATAAAAGTCATACGAACACATTTACATGGTTCAGCATGATGGGACCGTGCACACTGCCCTCATCGTGGAGGGCTTATCATGTATGTTTATGAGTCTCTCTTTCTGTCTGTATGTCTGTCTGTGTCTGTCTGTCTACAACAACCAACAACCACTTCCCCTACTTCTGCTGTCTACACCCCCACCTCACTGTTTGGTTTGGGTAGAAAAAGCTTCCCGTACTTTTTTACTCCAAAGCTTTGCTTTCTCTCCCCACTCTTTCCATCCCTCCCTAATTCTCTCTCTCTACTTTTTTGTCTTTCTCCTCTCTCCTGCTGTGCTGCATTCCTGCTTCCCTGGCAGAAAGAGGGGAGGGGAGAGAGAAAAAGAGTGCAGAACTGAACTTTATGAGAAATGCCTACTACACAGGGTCATGTGTGAAAAGGGAGATAGAGAGAGAAGAAAGGAGAGAAAGAGGGAAAGAGAGGGGCACAGCATGACTAAAGCCTTAAGCCCAAGCCTGACCTCCTACTCTACTGTGCACACACTCGGCTGGGCTCTCTTGGGCTCTCTCTCTCTCTCTCTCTCTCTCTCTCTCTCTCTTTTTTCACCATCTCCTCCCCTTTCCTGTCCCCTCTCTCTCGCTCTCTCTCTCTCTCTCTCTCTCTCTTAGCCTGGCTTAGTCTTTATCAGAGAGATTTTTCAGAAAGAGATAAAAGGCAGAAGTAGGAACGGCCAAAAAGCAGCGAGATACAGGATTCTAAGGGAGAAGGAGCCTCTTTAGAAGGTGGGGGGGGGGGGTGTCTGAAATTAGTTCCACATGTGTCAGATAAAAACTCCATCACACACAGAGTTGGCGCAGGCCGTGGGGAAAGAGGAGGGAGGTGCCCCCCATCTCTCTCTCTCTCAGTGAAAACACCAGCAGGAAGAAGCAGAGATGCCCTCATGTCAGCGACACCCCCCCCCATCCTCCTCATAACAGCAGCGGCAGGACACTTTGTCTCCACTAAGACACACACACACTTTGTCTATGCACTGGCAGCCACATGCACACACAGAGAGTTTGGAACCATTTGGTCATGCTTCTTGCCTAAGCTCTTTTCATCTGCCCACTTTTTAAAATCCCGAAAAAGAGCGGCCACGTTCTGTTTACTTCAGTGATCTGTCTTTAAGACACAACAAAGGACGGGGGGAAAACTTCAAGTGCATTGCGCTGTAATTGTTTCCAGATGTCTCTCGCTTTATTGTGTGGATGTACTAAGACCAGCTCGGTCAGTGCTATTAAAACCAGGCTTTGATTGAAAATCATGCAGAAAACCCAGAGTTTTTTTACACGCCACTCTGTGTCAGTGCGGCGCAGCTGCGTTTGGAAACGTCTGCGGAACAGAACACAAAGGCTTCCTTGAAAACGGCTTATCTTTCATCTTGGACCAAAACTAAAATATCTTCCTTCTGCAGCTCAAGTGCGAGTGTGTGTGAGTGAGAGGAGGAGACGTGAAAAAGAAAGAGAGAGAAAGCCACACACACACACACACACATTTAAAGCACTTCAACAGCATAACTAATGACTGCGGAGTGATACTCTGTCCCTAAACATTAGTGTACATACATACACACCACAGTAAAAGAGTGTTGAGTATCGTATTTGGGCTCAAAACCACAGAGTTAGACTTCAAAAGCACAAAGCAGACCACCAGATGGCTGCATTCAAGAGCGCCATAATTTCACATCCATGAAGGTTTTTAGTCGTCCAGGAAAGGTCATTAAATTGTCTTGCAGTGGTAAGTTGAGGCAGATGGACTTGTGTTTTAATCTTAATGTTTTGCCACTGATCCTCTGATCTTCCCTTTATTGTCTGATGAAGCACCTTGAATGGTCTGTGAAAAGTCTTCAAACTATACAAATCGAGTCACCTTGACTTCTGTAACTTGGCTTATAAATTATGGCTTTGTATAAGTTATAATTTCATCATATAGGCTACTTTTAACCTGTTCTCATGAGTAATTGTATGAATTAGAACGAATGAGGACAATGTGGTTGGATTTTGTTCAATTTCATACAAAGTCGTAAGAAAATCTATGAACCCCGCCTCTAACCCTAACCGGCATATAATTTCAGTCGTGCAAATTGTTACAAATTTGCAAGTGTAATATCATATTGCCTACTTGTCCACGTTTATACCGGCTATACTACCACAGAGTTGCACTTTGAAAGCACAAAACTAAAAGTTTTTTAGTCGTCCAAGGTATTAAATTGTCTAGTAGGAGCAAGTTAAGAAAGATAGACTTGTGTTACAATAAAGACGTTTCCCTACACGTTGTCTGAACAGCATCATCTTCTGATGAAGCCCCTTGGGTGATTTATTTAATCGTCTTCAAAAGTATTCAAGTCTCGCCACCTTCATTTCTGTAACTTGCCATCATAGCCACCAGTGTTTCATCACATGTTGTCTAGTAGTAGTAAGTCAAGGCTGATTGACTTGAAGACGTTTCGCCACTGTTCACTGTTGAGGAAGAACTGATGAAGCCCCTCGGATATTTCCTGAAACGTCTTCATCACATCTACATACTTATATACTACCATAGAGTTGCACTTCAAAAGCCTTGAAATACACAAAGCGGACCACCAGATGGCTGCATTTAAGAGCGCCATAATTTTAAATCTATGATTTTTTTTGTCGTCCAGGTCATTGTATTGTCTAGAGGTATGTCGAGGAAGATGGACTTGTGTTATAATAAAGACGTTTTGCCACTCATTTTCTGCCACCCTTTATCATCTGATGAAGCCCCTTTGATGAGCTGTGAACTGTCTTCAAAACTATACAAGTCTAGTCACCTTGACTCCTGTAACTGGCAATCAAAGCCACTAGTGTTTGTGCTTACCAGACATTTACTTTATGCACTTACTTAATTGCACATAAGCAATAAACTGAAACGTACATCTTACACGTTAACTTCTCCGTTATGATTAGACGTTATAACAATCTAACAAGGATAAAGGTTTTTTTTTTTTTTTTTACCTGCAGTCCGCGGTACGCAGAGTCACGGTGGCGCGCAGAGACTCGGCCGACAGCCCGACCACGGCCGCCAGCGCTTTGGCCTTTAGCTCGCCGCAGGTCCACTCCTTGTCCTCTATTAACGGCGGCAGGTAGCCGCACACAAGCTCGAGGCTCGCCAGGCCGCTATGCGCGTGTCCGTGGCCGGCGCACGCCGCGTTTTCGCCGCCAGAGCGCACGTAGTCCAGGTATATGTCCGAGGTGAGGAAGGCGAGGTAGGCGCTCTCCTCCAGGCCGGCCTCGATCTCAGTCTGGGCCTGGTCAAACATGCGCAACTCGATCCGCTGCTTCTTGACGCTCTCGCGGACGCACGCGCGCGTCGCCGCTCGCAGGTGCTCGGCCACCACGCCGCGACCCTCCACGTAGCGCTTGTAAATGGCTCGGGCTACCCGGCGCGTCTTAGCGTCCTGCAGGTCCATCTGCCGAAAGCCATTGCACGCGAACCAGAAGTCGAGCGCGTCCTCACAACGCTCACGCTCCAGGAAAGTCCGGAACAGGTGCGCGCCGTCCTGGTCAGCAAGCAGCGAGCGCAGCGACTTGGTCCACCGTGCGAGCGGCGAGTCCGGCGATGCGCTTCCTTCCGGCTCGCCTAGACCGTCCTCATCCCTTCGCGGCGCACGCGCCGTTTTCACCGCGTTCTTGATTTTCATATACGCGGACGGATCGCGACGCGACAACGACGACGTCTCCTCCTCGCCTTCTTCTCCCGGTACCGGCGGACGGGGCGCGTCTTCCCGGAAGCTGGCGCCCACAGGCTCGGTGAGCGCGCGGCTCATGGCTGCGTTTCCTCCCCGCGCGCCTGCAAGTGCAGCTCGGATCACTTCTCAGCGGCGAACGGAGCCAAGGAGTGTTGAGCCTCTCTGCAACACAAAAGTACGAGTTCATCAACAACAACAGCAACCAAATAAACCCCCACACCCAACAGCTTGGATCAGAAACATTGAGAGAAACATCGCGAAGACCTTCACGAGGCTGTGATTACATCAAACGAACGACGATTTGGTCACGGTCAACAGCAACACTTTGAACATTTCAAAAACAATTATAACGTGTCAGTTTCGGCAACCGATCTCAGACACACGTAGGTTTCAACGCACACAGGAACGCATGCTTGGGATCCAACCAACAGGCAACAAGTTTTTATACTCCGGTTAATCATCTGGCAGTCGGTGTCACCCGTGAGGATGATTACGCGTGAGGGTCCACAACGACCGCAGGCAGTGTGAAACATGTGCTTTGGTCATATGCACAGGTTTGGGCTCTCAATTAGACAGACTGTAGTTACCAACACTCGCTCTCCATTAGCACTTTTTTTTTTTTTTAAATATAAAAATCCCAACATTCACCGTATGTCCGAATTCGCACCCTAATTCCCTATATAGTGCACTATGTTGCTGTTTTGTAGTCATGTCTGAAAGCTTGGTGATGAATATCCAGTGCGCTCCTGAAATCCCACAGTGCACTGCAATTGGCGAGTGCACCAACGATGTACACTAGCTGCTACAGATGACCCCGAGTACCCTTTGCTGTTTGTAATGCGGCACCATTTCGGACTTTCAGTTTGGCGAAATAAGAGATGTAACAGCCCTCCCATGAACCTAAACGCGTGGTAATACCAGGCGACACGATGACACACTTAAGGTCAAAAGGATTCCTTCTTTAAATCATTTCCATTGGAAGAAAGCGAACCCTGTCCCCAGAGCCTCTAGAGAGTATTGCTCGTTTTTCTTTTAACTACATGCACATGGTTTGGCCTCCGATATGCACATCCAGAGAGGCATACGTCAGTTTGCCTAATGCTTCTTACATGTTGCTAGCGATATACTCAATTCAAAACGCGAAATATCGCGATGGTGGTCGCCGACGAATCAGAACTCCACTGTCCTTTCAACTTTTTTTGACCTCGATACTTTTTTCTTTTCTTTTAGAGTAGGAAAAGGTGAAACTACTCGGAGGAAGTAGCTCAAACACTTTTTGATTCCCGGCACAGCAGCAACCTAAACACGGTGCTATAAGCGATCATAACGCAGCTGAATGAGCGCAGAATGAAAGATAAACTCATCCCAAGTCGCATACACAGCCCGGACAGTACATCTAGTATGAGTCGCGATGCAAACGTCCATGCAACGCAACATTAGTTACCACATTAGAAGCACTGGCTTTTAAAGCAGGTCTCATAGTAACAAAAAAACATGCATATATATATATATATATATATTTTTTTTTTTTTACACTCGTACCATGTTTTCATCAGGCCGGAAAAGTGAAGAAACGCGCGGAGTTGGAAATCGGAACACAGCGCCGTCCCGGTTTTAGATTTAAATTTAAGCGATCCGATAATCCAACAATTTTTTTTAAATCTAATTCGGTATATTCCAGCAAAAAGCTCCGCTCCTGTCTAGAATAAGCAGTAAATCCATCAAAAGCAATGGAGAGATGCGAGGAAAGTGTGTCGCGTCCTCAATGAGAGAGAGAGAGACACAGAGAGAGAGACACAGAGAGAGAGAGACGTTGCGGCTTCGGTCGTGTCCCATTCAGCAACTGGCCCGATCTAACGCACGCCGTGGATCCTCCTCTCTCCGACCAGAGGAGGTATCAGAATATCAAAGGGGTAGTACTACACCACACACACACACACACACGCACACACACACACACACCTCCTCCTTACTCTCAACGTCAAAAACTAAAGCAGGGTTGCCGGATTGGAGTGTTTCCCACCCTCTCAATATCTTTTCCACGCTAACACGGATACATAAAAAAAAGAAAGAAAGAAGTTTTCCAGGCCAAAAGCAAGTGTTTATGCACGCACTCAAGTCCCCACTTAGTTTTTCGAAATTGTCACTCTAGCAGTTAACAACGAACCAGCATTAGTCTCCAGTCATTCGTACGGTATGCGTTATTATTGCTCCATCAAGCTGCATCGCACTGTAAGCTGTCTGCCAAATGCATAACTGTAGATCTAATTGGTTGAGCTCATTTGTCTGCCTTTTGTTGATTATTCACGCTCAGGAAAAAGGCTACTAAACTATACATTCCAGGGCACAAAAGAAAGTTGGATGGCATCCTCAGGGATATGTGGGCCTTGTATAGTTAGTATGTATCGTTCACCTTGAAAATACAGTGTACCTTTAAAACTCATTTAAAGGTACATAACTCGACCTTATGGACCACTGTTGTACCTTTGAGGGTAAATGTTCATGGTTTGTGGACTGCCTTGAATTACACATATGTAGCCTACTAACACCATGTACACCTCCCTTTTTTTCTGACAGTGTTCTTTTTTTGTATATTTTACCCCCATGGTTTTATATTCATTTGGCATAGTAACAATTTGGGGTTGCTTTTTTGCTGAATAAGTGTTAAACCTGGATTGGGCTGGAAAATCTGGCAACCCTGGAGATGATGAAGTCCATATGGAAGCATGAGAGCTCTCACAAAGACTGAGGATATATATCTAGGTCCCAAACTCATACTACTGTATGAAAGTTTACCATCAGGTGACGATCTAAATTGACATAATATGTTGTCTGGTAATAATCCCACGCAGCTTTAATATGGTGTTACTGACTTCAAACCTTATCAATCTCAGTTTTCTTTTCTAATAATGACTGTAATAAGCATTAGATCATATGTATTAATATAGGCATGTACTAAATAATATCTTAAATTTGAATGCCGACATTGTTATATTTTTCAAAATACAATATATTGTTATTAAACATAAATGTTAGTATCCAAACATAAACATATTGTAAATATTGTAATATAAGCATACAATAATGGTACATATTATAAAGCAAATCATAATATATAATATTTTAATATTACTTAATTTTCAGTAATATTTATATTAACCACTACTAAATTGTATTATTGTTAAATATAAATAGGCTAATATAACTCCACCGGGCAACATTTTTCTCCTAATATCTTCGTTGTGCCTAGTGCGTTTTACTTTAGACTTAATCAACCCAGAGCCAAGACTAATAAAGTATCCAAACATACAGTAAACCTACATTCCTGTGTTTCATTTAACCAATTCTGGTTTTGAAGTGTTTAGCTGTAACTGAAGAGCTCCAGGCTATTTTAAAACAAGCTGTGGTATGAGGCTTTAACTAAGAGCACTTCAAAGCACGTCACACCTCCGCCCAGGTCCCGGAACAAATGTGTCTTATAATTTCACACTTTTAATAGCCAATACAGGCTATAAAATGATAACATGGAAGCGGATCACCCTACAACACTTAATGCCTAGTTTGCTGAGCTGTTAGCTGGTGGCACATAGCGTGGGTGGTAGGATTTTTTTTTGCGCAATATAGTTTTTTACAAGGTTATCAAAGACCTGCAATACAGATTTTATTTATAGCTTTATCTAGTTAGCTAGGTTTTTATTACCAGAAGAGTCAGAAGAATGAACATGTATACATTCGTATAATAACTTCCAAAGGTTAAGGTTAGGGGTGGGGTTAGCATTCGTACCTTTTCTTATGACTTTATTCCTATGAAATCGAACAAAATCCAATCACATCACCCTTGTTAGTTCACTTTCCTATGAATTCTCATGAGTAATTGTATGAATTGGAACAAATCTTTCGCTTTCCTAGAAAAATCGAATGCCAAATATCATGTAAAAATATTTTTTTTACATTATTTCAACTGAAATTTTGTGACCCTAAAGTGAAAAAATATAATTTTTTCATTTTTTAGACTATATATATATAGCTAGTGGATACTAACCACTTTAGTAGCTATGGTAACAACTGCTGTCATACGTGAGATGCAAGTAGAGAAATGATTGAATCATGCAATGAGCACGAGGCCTAAGTAAAGATCTGAATCATCACGTAAAGAATAATTTAAAGACTGATCCAGTGTCAGTTTTCACACAATGCCCTGTTGTATGACACTATTACGTGAATTGTTAGGATGATTCCAAATCAGCGCCACATTAAATTGTACTATCAAGCTAAAATAAATTATGAAAAGGTGTGGATTTTTCAGAAATACTGATTTTTGTACAAGTGCCGTAGTTTACGAACACCTGGCAATGCTGCTACCTAACGTCTTGCATATGTAAACCCGATGAAGGACAGTGGAACATATGGTTAAAATGTAAAATGTGGTCAAAAATTCATTGTGGTCAAAGAAGCACGGTTGTAATGCGGACCTACCCCAATATCACTGCAGAGAGAGAGAGAGAGAGAGAGAGAGAGAGAGAGAGAGAGAGAGACAGAGAGACAACTACTACCCCATGCTACTTCAAAGCATATATTGTTCCTTTGATGTTCAACACAAACCAAGATAGATTTAAATCCTTGAATTCACACATAGAAACCAGTTGATAGCATGTCTTTAGCCCTTAAAATGGTTGAAAATTATACATAAATTCACATTAATTAGGCATGTGTGTGATCATTCTTGCCATTGTGTATCATGGTGAACATTCATGTTTTGTAGTATGACCTCTGTATGGGGCTACATATCTATGACACTCCACCAATTATTATTATTATTTTTTAGATTTTCTTATTATTTTCAAGGAGATCCAGTGTGTGTGCTAACTTACTAGCATGGGCTGAATCCCAAATGGCATCATATAAGTACACTAGAGTACACAGGGTAAAAGCAATGGCAGCTACACCCTATGTAGTCCACTAAATGTTTACCCACAAATTAGTCTCCCCCAGCTCAGTGAGAGAGTTGGTTAGGAGGAAAATGAGTTCCTAACCCATACACGTGCACCTGTTGGCCATTTCATGGCCGTGGTGCGAAGGAGAGGGCAGTCAAACAGCAGTGCAGCACTTTTTTTCTGATGTTGACCTCTCTCCGACCCTTTTGTAGTGTCCTCGGCCATTTTCACAGGGGGACCCCAAATGTTTGAAAAGCCCAGGACAGGAGGTGAGAGAAGCCACTGAGGAGTGGTCATAAAACAAGGTTACCCAGGGGCTAATTTGAGTCTTGTGCAATAGAACAAATAAAATATAACTGATGGCGTTCCAGCAGGCAGTTAAAGAACTCGTTCACCAACATTTTCTTTCGCCAAGTGTATGTGATCAGTGTAGGCAGAGTATTGCTAGACTTGCTAGGTCTCCAAAGTTGCAATAATATTATCCAATATTTATTTGTTTTATTATGCTGAACCAGGTCACTATGTAGGCCACAGTTTGGCTAAATACACTTTCCTTTAAGTTAAAACCCATGTCGCCTCAGAAAATCTTTTCTCCCCACCGATTGAGCAGCATCGAGTACCGTTGGGCAATATGGCATGATATCAATATCACGATAAATTACAATCACACTGACAATCTCTACAACACTTTACTGTCAGTTTATTTATTTTAATTTTAATTTAAAAAAAATCCAACCTAAATGTCGAGTATTGTAAAAATGTCTAAACCCTAAACTCAATAAAGTCTATCTAAATGGATTTGGAAAAAAAGTTAATTAAAATGAGTGATAAAATGAGTCATTTGAATTCAAACTGTCAGTCATTTTTATCATTCAAGCATTCTT
Organism: Olivaichthys viedmensis; assembly: GCA_028565825.1. NCBI lineage: Eukaryota > Metazoa > Chordata > Actinopteri > Siluriformes > Diplomystidae > Olivaichthys > Olivaichthys viedmensis. The sequence continues at coordinate 2,193,467 of JAOUQW010000011.1, forward strand.
TGTTACTCCCGCCTCCTTTATTGTTTGCCGTGGGTAATTTTCACTAAAATGCTCAGACAAGTTACCCACGCCAAATGATAAATGAGGCGGAAGGAACAAAAACCACAGTAAAATATTAAATGATTATGAAATCACCCTTTTCTAATGACTGCTTTTTTTGTTGTTGACTATTTGTTACTTTCAGTGTCATGCACAACCACCTAGTTTTGTGCTATGAATGATAAATGATCAAATACATTGCATTGTGATCAATTTTAAACAAGGGTTATATTTTATAAAATCTGCACTGTTTTCATAAAATCATCATTGATCTTATCAAATAAGTTACTGTTTATCACTCTTTTTTTTTTTTACTTTACATGCATTTTAACAGTCTATTTTCAACAGTTCATTTTTGTCATTTCACTTCTCATAGAAAACAAACCAAGATCTATCTTGGATTCCTAAGATTCCATATTCAGAATCTATGGACCTGCAAAAATACTTTATATAACATTGCAAAAAGGTCTTTTCTTCAGTAAGGCTCTGAGCTGTTTGATGCCGATGTGGGTGTTAAGGTGTGACCACATCAAAGAGTGAGATCTATCCTTAAACAAATGTGTAACACAATTATCTAATGATCTTATTTTTAAAGCGTGAAGGCCATTTCATTTGCAATTTGTGAAAAATGTCTTCACGGTCTTATGTCAACTTGATGTTTTCCATGTCATTTTTTTTCCGGCCTACTTTTGACATTTCTTTAATTAAAAAACACACCATTAACACCTGTTCTGAGGTTTGTTAATAATTACTAGGCCATTATGCCTGGACAAACAAAAAGTGCCATTGGTTGCTCCTGGAAGTGAGAACGTTATTCTCGACAAGCACACGAAGCAAGAGAATAAACAAGCCTTGCATTCCCTGGTGATTTAAATACAACGTTAGTAGAAGTGCAGGCAGAAGCAGCAGCGAGTTCAAAGGCACGCAAGATTGCAGCTCGGACAGGAGCATGAAAGCTAATAAAGTTAAGTAGGCCTGCGTCTGGGGGAAGGACGAGCATCCTGCTTTGAACAGAGCCTGTGATCAGTCGCCTCCCTCAATTAGTGCATTGTCCACTTGTACTTTCAGCCTGGGGGTTAAACTGCCGGCGCAGGGCTTTGAAGTGCTTATCCCTTCATCTGCAGTCAGATGGAGGAAAATCTGCTGGGCAACAACGGAAAAAAAAACAACACTAAACCTCTTCGGCCAGAGAAGAGCAAGACCAGAGAGAGAAACAGACAGGAAGAGTGAGAGATGAAGAGAGAAGTGGAGTGAAAGAGTGTGAAACATATTTTATAGCCATGGCATTTTTTGGTGTCTTCCAGATACTTCTAGGAAATGAAGAGACACTCAAAAGCAAGGATCATCTCTATGCCTTTACTCTTATAAAATATGCCAGGATCCATGTATGTGCATGATATGCGAATTGAAAATGCCCCCATGTCCTCCTGCCATCCCTAATAGCCGACTAGTTCGCTGCTAGCTCGCATTTTTCAGAGGTAGACATTTGTGGGATTTCAGAATCAGAATCTTGATTTGCATCATCATATTCTCAGAGATTTATTTAACAGCTGCCTAACCTGTCCAAATATACCATCAATTACCTAAGTGCTGAGGAAGTCTCTATTTTAAATGAATCAAGTTTGACCAAGCACAAATCTATATTATCAGAATCCAAGATTAGTTAGCTATTTTTGTTTTTGGGTGCAGAGGTCCTTTAAAGTTTATGCATTGCTTGATTCTGGAGCCTCAGACTTCAGCAGGGCTTCTTAATAACTCCAACGTAGTAAATTGCCAAATACAATAAATTTGACCTTGTGACACCCCAATGTCCTCATATGAGGACATCACCTCACCTCCCCCGACCCCCCGCCCCCCCCCCCGCATCCTCTCGCGTCTTTTTTCTT
>JAOUQW010000011.1:2200466-2212958 GCA_028565825.1 Olivaichthys viedmensis
TCTGTCTGCCAAGTTTTTCAAACCTTCATCAACAGAATTATAGGACTGCCTTCTCAAAAAAGGACACATACAATGCTTCTTTAAATTTGTACAAAATAAGGAATTAGAAGACATCTGTTTTTAAGCTTCCTTCTGAATGCAACAGCTTTGATCTCAGGAACTTTTGGTGTGTTTCCACCAGAGGAACCAGGGCCAGGGTAGGTACTTTTCTACGGACCAGGAACTACTTGGGTGGAGTTTGCTGTACGGTCACAGAATGACCAACCCTCTTTCCCACCATTTAAAAAAACCTGCATTACCAAAGCCTACTATATATCAGAGACGTCCATGGCATCAATATAATGCATGTTGAACATCCCAATATATTGTGTAACTGTATATATTCACCATTTACCATATAGTTATACTTACATCCATATGTAAGATCTTGAAGGTGTCACCTGATTTCTGTGTATGGAGGAAAAAGAGCAGTGCATCAGAGAGAGAATGAGAGAGAGAGAGAGGCCTTTGACCTCGTTCTGACCAGTTTGAAATCTCTCTCTCCAGAGATTTTCACCTCTTTGGAGAGCAAAAGAGTGGGAGAAAGAGAACTGCTTTGAGATTAGACAAGTCGTATCGTGAGATGGAAGCTCATGTCAGCCTTTTTGCAGCTGTGCAGAGGCGCCAAGTTTCCAAACACTTCAGAGAGCAAGGTGGAGCGGAGAGAGAGAACAAAGGCAAGCGCCGGGCTCTAAGCAAGACTCCAAGACACGAGCTGCAAACATATTCCCTCCGAAATCAACAAGGAAAACATCTCCTGATGTACCGACAAGCTAGACATGTTTCCCTTGGTCCTTTAATCTCAATATAAAACTGATGCATCCATCAGGTGGAAGACAAACAGAAAATAAATATTTTTAAAAGGAAAAAAAAAAAAATCACCCACAGACCAATACAGTCTCTTTTTCAAATCTGTAAAAATATACCAACTTGTTTGTGAAGTTACGAATAGCCGGGTTTAGGCCAAGAGGCGGGGTTAGCATTCAGAGATTTTCTTATGACTTAATTTGTAGCTGTGTCTCAAATCGTTTACTTATGCACCATTCTATATGCACTATTATTTTTTAGTTTTCATAACTGTCTAGTGTTTTGAGAAATACGAACAAATGTAGTGCAGTAAAACAATCGAGATGATGGACTATCTTTGTCAAAAAAATGAAGTTTGGAGCAAAGGGGCACAATCCAATCATGCACCACAGACCAGAAGGGGAGGGGCTTGTCGGACAAAGCTGACATGACTACCGATGATGGCATTAGACAGTTTGTCTGCGGTGATGCTTCTGTCTCCATCTCAAAACTGTAACTTTTAGTGAACTGTACAATAAATCGAATATACATGTAGCACACCAAGTTAGCTAGCTAATGTCAGGTAGCAGGGAATGCCACATGGTACTATTGTTTACATCACATTCATTTTTAATGTACTTTCCCATTAGTACAAAATGGTTTTGTTTTTGTGTTTAAAAAAAATATAATAAGCAGCTCATGTACATTTAATATTTTTAAATATTAGGTCATAGTTTGTGAAAGCAAATGAAATTACTCTCACTCTTCAGAATTCCTATATTTTTAGTCAGTTCTACATTAAAATGGAGATTGTGGAGGTCAGGAAAGATCAAAGATCAAGGAGCAGAATGGCACCTCATATTGCTTTGAAATGAATTTATTACATGATGGTAAAGGTGTCAGGGAGTCGTATATTAAAGAATTATCATTAGAGTGTTTATCCGTTAACACCTGTAGTAATGAGTTTATACAGAGAGTGTGAAGTGTTTGTGCGTGCGAGAGAGAGACAGAAAGAGAGTAAATGACAGAGTGAGAGAGAAGACAGCTCATAATGAAAGAGTAAGTCAGAGAAAGAGTATCAGATCAGAAACAAAAATTTAACACCGGGACACAATGATAACTTGATTATGATAATTTAATACTTAAATACTCTGATAACTTTCTACTCTACTGTTCTTAATTTTTGCTTGGCACAATGACTGTATTAGAGTGAACAACTGCTAAGTCAAAATATAAGTTAGAGTTTGGTCGTAATTAATGAGAGTCACTGATGTTTCTAAAACAGTTTATTAAATGTGCAATAGCATCCTGAGCCTCATAACACATACAGAGGCATTATGTATCTTTTTTAAAGAGGCACAGTCTGTAATGTGACACACAGTTAGAGGTAGCCAGCCTTTAAAATATATGCGAAAAATGTACTTCAGAGTTCTTATTTAGTAGCAAAATAGCCTTAGCCTGTAGCCAGTTAGCAAGAATACTGGTTATTTAGCTTGCTATATAAATCCTCTTCGGCTCCTTCACATTTCCAACACTTAAGGCCTACTGTCCAATAAATACATGGAAAACAATGCAAAATTACCAAGCAAATTTTACCCTACAAGAGTAAGAAGTGGAAGTTTGGAACCATCTACAGTTCCCTGAAGTTTAGGAGGTTAGCAAGCTAATTTTCAGGCTAACCCATAATCATAGAAGTTTGATTGTTTATTTTAACACTGCATTAAGGGTGATCAATAAATTAGCCTGGCTAAGTAGATTAAAATCGGCAGTATATGTATTCTTTAGCTTACTTACTATAGTGCTAGTTTGTAGATTAGCCTGTTTTCTGGGGGTTACACTGGGTTGGTACCTTCAAAAGGTACATCTTTAGAGGACCTAGAAGATGTAGTGCACTTTTAAACTAATTTAAGGTACATAATTGGACCTTAAGGACCACTGTTGTACCTTTGAGGATACATTTATATTGTTTGTTCCTTGAGGAACCAAGATGTACCTGTGCAGCACCTTTTTTTCTGTATATAATCAATAAAATGTACTTAGAATGACCCAACATAGTGGGGTTGGGGCAGTGGTGGCTCAGTGGTTAGGGCGCTGGGCCACTGTTGGGCCCTTGAGAAAGGCCCTTAACCCTCTCTGCTCCAGGAGCGCCATACCATGGCTGACCCTGTGCTCTGACCCGAGCTTACTACCCAAGCTAGGATATGCGAAGAAACAATTTCCCTCAGGGATCAATAAAGTACTATAAAAAAATAAATAAATAAATAAAAAACATAGATGAGGAGAGGAGTTATTTAGTGAGGTCTGCATTGGTTCTGCCATGTTTTTAGAGAAAACAATGACTTATGCTAAAAAGAAATCACGGGCATGTGTCCCCCCAGTTTCAATGGGCTTGATGCCTGAGGTCACATATCATCGCTGTCCAATGAAAAACATGTATCTCCACTTTTTGCTGTTTTTACTTTTTATCATATATGGAATGTGGGCAAAAACCTCTGTCTACAGCAGTTAACATCTAAATGACCAATGAAAAGCTGAGAAATCACAGTGAATTTCGGATTTATTGTGTATGATTAATGATATGAAAAAGTGTTTTTTTGTGTTCCTGAAAAATTAGAATTTTGGAGATACATGTTTTTCATTGGACAGTGACGATATGCTACTAAACACAAAAGAGTAAGCAGAGCAGGAAAACTGTGAATGAAATAACATCTGACTGGAATTTTAATTGGAGAGAAAAAAAAGGAGTCCCACGATTCTGATGACCAGTGCTTCACTTTCTCTCCTCTGCCTCTTTTTCGCACCTAAATCTGGAGATACGTTCCAGTCGTCTCGCTCTCTCCTTTCTTGTCTCACTCACCTCCTCCTTTCTCCCTCTCTGTCCCTCTTCCTGTCCGAGCTGGAGGGGGTCATTAGATAACTGTAATTACCGTGATAAGGAGCATCGGGTAAAAAGAAAGAGGAGGAAGTCAGGCTGGTTAGCTGTGTGTGTGTGTGTGTAAGCATGAGGACTATTTTTTTTCCTCATGAAAGAGAAGGATGCAGATCAAAAGCTTTGTCGCCAGCTGGGCTCTCAATGCTCCAGCAGGCCAACAGCTGCGTGTTACAGTGGGCATTCGGGCTACTGCACCACCAGGATGATGGACACACGCACACACCAGCGTTAGAACCATTCAGCTTCTAGAACTCTCCCGCTTCTAGAACCACCACGATTCTAGAACTCATCTGCTATTAAAACTCTCCTGCTTCTGGAACCATCCTTCTTCTAGAGTTCATAGATCTGCCTTTCTATTTGAGCAGTCCTGCTTCTAGAAATGTTCTCCTTATAGCGTTTTGTTGCTTCTGTAACTCTCCTGCCTTCCTTCTTGAACTACGCTGCTTCCTAAGTTGTGCTTCTAAAACTGTCCATGTCATACTCGGCACTAAGTCTATTGTTACATTGTTCCTTGTTGTGTGATTGTGCTTGCAAGCATTCATTTTCATTACTCAGCCATACTTTTGGTTTCCAAGTTCCTTGTGTTCTTTCTGTTTTCTGTCTTCACCAGGTTTTGACTATTGCGATGTTTTCAACTTCTGATTATGACTATTACTTCAGAGATTCTGACTGCCTGTTCTCTGAGCCCTGCTATGCATTTTGACTCTCAGTACTCAGGATCTGAATGGAGTGTCACTTCCTCAGACCTTCACGTCAGGCACCGCACATCACTAGAATTTCCAGACACATTGTCAAGCATCAGAAAAGAAGATACAAAAATGCTCCATAATAAAAAAAACAGGTGCCAGTGACATATGCTAAGAAGCAGCACAACACTTCATGAACGAGAGTACCCAGAAACAGCTGTAGGTCCTGTGTGCTCTGTAACACCATTAAAACATGATACTGCTTTATATTCAGAGGCACAACCTGGCACAAACAAACTCATAAAAGGATTATTAGCACTGATTAGCATATTTTATGAATGAGAAGTCTCTATCTGCATTCATTAATAAAAAAGATGACTCAAAACCACCTTCATTCTTAACAAGGGACACTCTTCCTGAAAACAGCAGGCGAAACACTGAGAGCACCACAAAGCCAGGTTCATACAGCAATCTCCCACAATGCCATGCTGGGTATACAATAAGAGGCTGCGTTTGCACTCACCCTTCCCGGCAGCCACTGCTTCTCTCCTGTCCATCGTCTGCTGAACGCTCTTCTTAAGACACGCCACCTGTGGAGAACAAAAACACTTCAGTTTTCTAAAGCATTTAAAGGGATAGTTGAGCGAAAAATTTATACTCTTTTCAAATTAACATAATTCTCCACTTACCCTTAATGTAGTCAATCAGCCATGTTTGGTGACCGACGTATGTTTCTTCAGTTTTGCACTGGAGCAACGAGGCTAATGTAGCTAAAAAGTAAAGGAAGTTGATCTCATCCAAAACCTTTTTCATAAATATATGCTAACACACATCCCTTAAACAATTTCCAGTGCCCCAGTAATGTCACACAGACTAGCCAATGTGGTTTAAGACACAGCGTGAAATCTATAAAAATGATCAAAATGTATTGTGTAGCTGAACGTAGCATTATTGGGGCAGCCATCTTGGACGACTGGAATCACTTTTTTCCTTAGCAAAAGTTGGTATCTTTCACCTTGAGCTCCGCTCTCTCAAGATTTGAATGCAATGATAATATAGCTCCCCATTGAACCTGTAAATACATACTGTCCCTGCTATTTAACAAAGTTGTTTATTTAAAAATGAGATTACTCATAAAGAACTTAACCTGAAAGTAAGTATATGAAGATTTGTGCATGTATTTATGAAAAAGAAATTGGGTGAGACAAGAAATAGACTTCCATTACTTGTTAGCTACATCTAAATGCTCCACTGCAAAATTAATCAAACTGTCACGCTGCCAGGCCGGCATAATGCACAAACGCGAACCGCTGAACAACATTTATTAAAACAAACGGAAACTACACATACATAGCTGACATGTAACACGACAGGGAACAATAACCAACAAACTGGACAGGGACAAGAGGGCTGAAATACATACATTGATTACACAGACTAATGACACACAGGTGGGGTGAATAACATCACGGGACAGGGGCAATCGCCATGGCGAAGGCCACGCTGGGTCACGTGCACCGCAGCGAAAGGCGGTGGGCTGGTGACAGAACCCCCACCCAAAGCCGCACCTACCGGGAGGCAGAGCGCTGTCGTTGTCCCCGAAGCCCAGGGGTGGAGCGATGACTTCCTCTACAGGGTACGAAGCCAGAGCGGCATCGCTGTCCTTGAAGCCCAAGGGCAGAGCGATGACGTCCTCTGCGGTTTAGGGGAACACGTCTGCTGTGGCGCCAAGGAACTGGGGTACGCCTACTATGGCGGTACGGGCCAGGGGCACGCCTACTACAACGGTAGGGATCTGGGGTATGCCTACTACAGCGGTAGGGGCCGGGGGCACGCCTATTGTGGCGGTAGGGACCTGGGGTACACCGACTATGGCGTCTGGGAACTGGGACACACCTCCTAGAGTGTCTGGGAACTGGGAACCGCCCACTGCGGCGTCGGGGAATTCGGCCACGCCTCCTGCAGCATCAGGGAATTTGACCACGCCTCCTACGGCATCCGGGACTTCGGCCATGCCTCCTACAACATCAGGGAATTCGGACACGCCTCCTACAACATCAGGGAATTTGACCACGCCTCCTACGGCGTCAGGGAATTCGGCCACGCCGACCATCAACAGCCCCCTCCAAAAGATTCCAGTGGGCTTTCCCCCGCCGCTCCTGGGAGGCTGGTGATCCGGGCTGGGTCGGAGCCTAGCGGATTCTGTGACTGGCTCTAAGAGCATTGGTGAGGAAGTGCGACCGGGGAGTCCTCGGGAGGCGCGATCAGGCGCCGGGGAAATCAGCATGGGGCCGTGGTCGGGGTAACGGCAGGCGGTGGCTGATGGTTCCGCGCCATCCAGCCGGCCAGAACGTCGCGCTGGATCCGCCGCTCCTCTCGGCTGCCTGCCCCTTCCTGGAGCTCCTCCTCGGAGCGATGCGGGAAGTGGCTCACTTTGTCTGCTTTGCGGTTGGTTATTCTGTCACGCTGCCAGGCCGGCATAATGCACAAACGCGAACCGCTGAACGACATTTATTAAACAAACGAAAACTATACATACACAGCTGACATGTAACACGACAGGGAACAATAATCAACAAACTGGACAGGGACAGGAGGCCTTAAATACATACACTGATTACACAGACTAACGACACACAGGTGGGGTGAATAACATCACGGGACGGGGCAATTAAATCCAAACAAAAGCACGAGGCGGCGTGCGCGTGACATAAATGTAGGACACCAAACATGTCTTCCCTGACTACTTTTGGGGTAGTCTTTATGTAAATTCGATTTTTAGCTGAAGTATTCCTTTATGCAATACAATTAAAGATAGCATTGGATATGTTATGCAATCTTTTTTGTGAAATAATAAAACTGATGATTTATTACTACATATTTCAGGTGCTGAATTTGCCTTTAAAGCCCAAACGGTAGACATTTACATTTATTCATTTGGTAGACGCTTTTATTCAAGGTGATGTACAAGTGACTTAAACAACAGTGTTCACTGTGCTCTGTGTATTTATCGTTTTAACGTACAGTTTCTTAACAGTTACAGTTTTGAGACAAAAGATGCACTGCACACAAACTCTCTACCGCTGTCATCAGTAGCCATGTTGGTGCTATCTGCTACGATCCCCTCCCCTTCCGTTGAGTGGTGCATGATGGGACAGGTTATTGCTCAACAATTAGTTTGTTCTGCAAATATAATACTGCATCTTTTGGAATACATTTGTTTGTATTTTTCAGCGTAACCACATTAGACAGTTATGTACACTCAAAAATCATCTAGAATAGTACATAAGTATGTGATTTGAGACACTGCTTGAATTTCCAACTGACCAGAAACAAGTGCAAGTGGGTTAAGTGAAGATGAATCACTTTGGGAGTGACTCTTTTGTAATGGTTTGTATGGTTGTGTACTAATTAGGCTATTCTGTAAAAAAAAAAAAAAGTGTACTAGGTGTGTAAGCTGTGTGCTGTCAAAGTGTTTGTAGCTTCTTTATATGAAGGCTGGTTATTTAGGATTGCACAGCCTTTGCTATCACAATATGGCAAAAGCAACCCACTGCAACTAAAAATCAACAGTCTACAGTATAATCTCGGCTTTCTCGGGAGGTGAGAAGGATGGCGTTTGCCAGAACTTGCTGGCAAGAACATTCACACTCTCAAAGACATTCCAGAGACGGTAGTTGATCCTCCTCGCTTTCATGGCACCTTTTCACCCTGCGGCACAGGAAATGCCATTCTACCTGTTCTTCCAAATCAGTCCTTCCCCTATTCATTACAGAGCTGGTTTTGTGAGGGGTCATGTAAGATTACTGACGATGGCAGTCGTTTCTGGCTCACGGCTGTTTCTGGCACACTTCCAGTTGGCGGCAGTTCCCCCGCCCACCCTCTCCCTCTCTCTCTCCCTCTCTCTCTCTCTCTCTCTCTCTCTCAATCTGCATCTACAAAAGTGGAGTTTGCGCCTCCTTGATTTCCCCCAAATTTCGCTTTCTTTTGATTCCCATGGCTTTCCCGTGGAGTCTCACTCAGGTGAACGTGATTGGCACCTGTGAGTACGGCTTTCTCTTTCATTCCAACACTAAAGTGTGGGAGGGGCAGATGAAGTGAGGGAGGAGTGAATGGGCTGGTAGGTGCCAGCGGTGATGTAACACCCATTCAGCCTTTGGTGTGTCGTGGATGACATCATCAGGCCCAAGACCAGGTTATTATGTTATTTAAAGAGATAGGAAACAGGATCAAAGGGTTTAACGATAAGAAGAAAATACATTGGATGAACTAGATAAAAGTTCTAATGTGGAATATGATCAGGTGTGGTAAATATGATATATCAATGTTTATTTATTAGAAAAAATCATAATAAATGTAATTAGGAATAAATGTATGTTTGTTAAACAGCTTCGCGCTTGTGTTCACCTCCCTGTCTGCACCGTGACAATATGTAGTATTAACATTAAATTACACTTTATTTACTTTCAATTGACTCATTATTTAAACATTATTTCCTTCTGTTAGCATTGGTTAAATTGTTATGTTTGCATTTGTTACTTTTATTGTGATAAACCAAGAAATGGAACTTGGTTTGATTTTTAAAATGACGCTACGTCACAGAACGACATTTTATAATTTCAGTCGTACAAATTTTTCATTTGTATATGATGCAGCTTGTGTGCACGGTGTTAAATCAGCCTGATCTGCTACACTACATATTGTCACGCGTGCGGCTGAGCGCGGGATATAGTGTGGTGGTTGCCATGCCGACGGCCGCCACACGCTTGTGTTTTTGTTTCGTTGTCTTTGTCACGTGAGTGCTGTTAAATGTCCCCAGCTGTTCCTTGTTCGTCTCTTGATTATTAAGTGTTTAAATACCCGCTTGTTTCCGTCCTGTGTTGTCTCTCGTTGTTTGTGTGTGAGCACGCCTGTCGCGGCATGTTGTGTTTGGATGTCTGTAAACCCGGTTGTAGTTGAATCAAATAAATATGTTTAAAAGTAAGAAGCGAAGCCTCGCGCTTATGTCCTCGCCCTCGCGCCTACAACCCGTGACACATATAACTGCATTAATAACACGTACAAAGCCTACTGTATATTATTCAAATATTATTTGAATTGTAGTTATATTTTCATAAGAATGACCATATTAAAAGCATTAAAATGCTTGTCAGTTTTCTTTAAAAAAAATTTCAACAGTAAATTTAGTGTAAATAAAAGGTTTAAAAAATAGACCAATATTTAGGAGAATGTCAAATGTGTATCTAAAAAATCTGTAAAAAGTCTGTAAAAGAAAAACAGTAATCCAACGAAACCCCCCCCCAACATATTAACACTTTAAAACATTATATGCAAACACACTTTAAAACATTATATGCAAACATTATATATTGCATAATATTTATCAATCTGAATGAATTCTGATTGCAGATTCCAAATGAATTGTTCACATGTAATCTAAACTTGGCACTTTAAAAAAAATCTGCATTTACATGTGCAATACATGTAAATGCTGTTGTGTCAACGTTACCATAACAATGAGAAACTTATATTAGTTCAGCTTATGAGCTGGATTTTAAATCACCCTGCTTGTGTTTTAACAAGTCTTAAATGGTATCAGACTCAGCAAACTGCGCTCCAAATGTACCTATTAAACAGAAGGAGAAAAAAGGAATTTGTGTCTTACATCTTTCTGCTTCAAAGTATTAGTTGGATGCCCCTCCCCCTTCTCCACCCGACCTCACTTTGAATGATGTGTAACATATACTTTGTTTACTCACAGAACCGTTTTTTGCAGCCACCATGTTGGACAGCATGCGTCATTATGCAAACGCACATAAGCAGAACATCCCAACGATTCCAATAGTGAAAGTAATCAGATTACAAACATTACACGATGAGTATTTTTCATTAATGGATTATTAGATTATCCACCTCATTCGGTCAGATAGAAAGTTTATTATTTCTCCTCAATCAGTTTAGTATATTGAGATTAGATGTGTACAGGTTTTTTTTTTAAATCCAAATTGAACTTTCTGTCGTATTATGTCGTAGGTCTGCCTTGTCCAGGAGTGCTAAAATAAATGAAAAACAATAACAATGTTGAAAAGAGAAGCAAAGAGTTTTATATTCATTCAATATAAAGCTGAATAGAGTTCTAACCTGTCCATTCTCTCCTCTGTCCATCGGACAGGGAAAGACAAAGAAACTGATAAAAGACTAAACTATGTAACTTTAAAGAGAGAATCGAGAGAAAGCCTGCAAAAGATGGTATTTTCAAACGGCTGTGAAAGTTGAAAGCTTTTGCAGGTTGTATTTGATACACGGACCTTTCAGCAGCGATTTGAAGAAGCCGCTTATAGTCGGGAGCGAAAAGAAATCAGAACCTTAGAAGTCGTTGTCAAAAGCTTCTCCAGGCTTTTCTTTGTCCCGCTGATATTCATCTCGCCTTTATAAAGAGTGAAAACTGTAAAAACTTCTTCAAAGTTGAAAGTCTTCTAGAACAAAGCATCACGATCTTGGTTAGGTAGTTAAAAAAGCTCCTAAAGTTTTGGACAAACACAATAAGAACCAAAGGCTTAGCAAGGCCCGGAGACAAACATAACGATCTGATATGCTGTGTGTGTGTAAACTGAGGTTCTATCTTGCTGCCCTTGCAGTCTTGCTTTCCAGCCGATCAGAGGATCAAAAGAGAGTGAAAAAACATTGCTAATCTTACCATCAAACAGTCATTTCACAAAACTTTCAACTTCGGCTTGTCGCTTTCATTTCCAAATGAGCCGCAAATCTGCGACAGCGTTTCTGCTCATAGCAATCTGATAGGGAAAGCTGCCTTCATCGGTGTGCAAGTGGCAAATCTGACAAGAAATGTTCACTGATTCATAGTTTTGCAGAGGCTTAGTAATGAATTAATGATGAGAGACCTTTAATCGATGCATCGGGTGTTAACAAAGGGACTGGAAGACACTTTGAGAACACTGAACCATCAAGCACATCAGCAAACGCGCCCCTTTTTTTCTCCTGACTGATGGGTCCGATCAAATGGAGCGCACCTACTCGTTCTTTCCAAGTTTCTCTTTTAAAAATGCAAACTGCTTCATCTTTTTCCTCACTGAACCAGGCCTAGTTTTTCTTCCTGATAAAGCAGAAAAGCTTTCTGTATTTACTACAAAAGTGCCTCCTCACATGAAAAAGCAGTGACAGCGTGTCATCTATATAAAGCACTTGTGGCCACGATTTAAGTTTTGCATGCTAAAGTTTTTGACAGCTGCTAGCTGAGAGAAGAAACTAGCACTCTGTTAATAATACGGGCCTGCTCTAGGAAGACAACTTGTTAGGGTACGACTTCATCATCAAAACGGGCGTCAGGCGACAGAGCCTTCATCCGCATCGTCTCAAAAAAGAGGGAGTGGTGGTTTTAAGTTATTAGGAATTTGAAGAAAAGGCACCCAGTTCTCCAGATGACATGAAGGTAGGTGGATCGCTTAGACAGCAGATGAGGTGTCTGTTTGTCTGATGGTGATGTAGGTTAAAAGTATATGTCTGACTTGTCACTTACTTGTATGTTTTTACTTAGTCAGTAGTTCATTCTGATCTTTATGTCTGGAGTCCAGCATAGTTTGGTTATTGTCCCGCTTCAACACATCTGATTCAACTCATTAGTCCATGACCAGCATCAAGGTTTGGTTGGTGTTTTAGAGCAGGAAACTCACCAAACCATGCTGGGCCATGACATAATGGCGCCAGAGGTGGTTGGATGTTTGCGTCAAGCCTCCTCATCAAGGCATTTCCAATAATCATAATCCACAGCAGAGACCAATACTTGGAGAACTAAAAGGAACTAGGGTTAGGACACTAGGAAACTAGGAGTCAGTTTGTTTTCCTTTTATATTTTCATCTGTTTAAATGTAGTCACATGCAGTTGATCATCCAAATCATGTTTGGTGTTTGAATTGTGCCTCTTCAGTTTTGCACTGGAGCTACATGGCTAATGTTGCTTGTATTACTCGATCTCAGTGCAGCTTTCGATACCATAGATCACAATATTCTTCTAGATAGACTAGAAAATGT
>JAOUQW010000011.1:2222197-2235825 GCA_028565825.1 Olivaichthys viedmensis
AGAAACGACATTTCATTTCAATGTATACGAGGTATATGGAGAAATTACAATAAAAACCTACTTGAACTTGAACTTGACATGCTGAATGCACACAGGATACGGACTGACACCATTTTAAACGTCCGTCTATGTTATCAACAGCAAGTATAAACCGGCCCTTAGACACATTTTACCCTGTTCTTACTTGTACTTAGCACTGTCCACTTGTGATTGGATTACAAGAGATAGATGTTAATACCAGGTCTGAATGAGGACGTTTCTTGCGAATGAGTGTCAAAAATATAGTAAAACTAAAAATTAAATGTTTGCACAATAATATCACATTGAAACAACTGTTTTAAATGTCTTTTATACATCGGATCGTTAATCACCTATTAAGAAGAGCATTATATCAGTTTGGAAAGAGGAACACACTCCTACTAAGAAGCATACAAAGCATATCAAACACATCACCAAGGTTCATGCTACTCTTCTGACTGACTATTAGACAAAAAATACTTTGGATTCCTCAGGTGCTGAAAAGAAGACACAATGCAACTTCTTTCGAGACATTAGTACACAATACCACCCCTATTATCCTGAATTCTCTTGGGAGGACATCCATGTCCCCGGTATTAACAAACCCGCCTGCACCCTCAGGAATGTGTGTAATGTTCACCACACAGCCTTCTGTGTGAGTGCCAGTAATGGAGGAAGACACGGATCAGGTTTAGGGAAGTGCTGGGTTTCCTTATTCCTTCCCTCAGGGCTTGATCTGACAGTTATAAAGAAATTCTGGAAGTTTTTCCTGTATCTTTACCACAGGCAGAACTACTGTGGTGCAACAAGGCCCGCTACCCAGGCATCCACTAACTGTGCCGTGCCACATTAGTGAGAGAGTGGTTACCATTTTCCACAGCGCTACATGCAACAATAAGCTCATTAGCTTACAGTCACCCAAAACTTGTTTTGAAGTACAGCATTTTTTTTCTATATTGAATAATGAATTGCTTGGCATTGCAATTCCACAAACAGAAATGTCATTAGACAACAGAAAACAGCACAGAAGTGCCTACACCTTTACCCTTGTCAAGAAATCCCGATTCTATGAATATGCAAATTGAAAATGCCCTCCTAGCCTACACACACCCAACCCTTTTTCATGGTAAACCACTGTAGTATATTAAAATACTTTCCTGTAATTAGCATGGCCGGTGTTTGCATATTGGGACATGACAGGCTTTTATATTTTATGACGCAATAACACTTGTCTGTTACATGTTCAATACTAACTAAATAGAGTTTCTAAAAGAATTTGGCAAAGCCATAGACAATTTTGGCACTTTGACCAGTCTGTACACTCAAATTAATTCCCTCGAAGGGGATTTTTTAATCATGAAAAACATGTTTAATAAAGTCTAGGGTGACGTTAATAGCCCTATCTCATGTATATGGACCCTTAATGCCTAAAGGTCATTTTTTTATTAATATATACATTAAATCCTTTTCATAAAATATTGCATTTTTTCCCATTTTACCCTTATTTGTTTATAACTACTTCTTGCCCTGCTGTTGGACTGCAATCTTTGGATGTACCACAGACTGGGCCAAGCTCAATGATGTTACCACTTAAGTAACAGTTTTGGCCAACATAGTGTAGTATTCGACTTCTGACCTATTAAGGTCTGGACAGTTGTTGGCCAGGATAACCAGTTTGGTTTAGTCAGGAAAATCAATTTCTATGACTGTTTGTATCCCCGAACATATTTACTACTCTTCATCACCAGTCACAGTCTGGAGTGGATGGACTCAAGCCACCATTGTAGTTCCTTAGTCTGAGCCGTCTGAAAATGACTTTTCCCATTGTGTTTTTGTAGAGATTTCTGGGAATGGGAAATCCGTATTGGGCAGGTAAATTAGTTAAAAAATGCTTCAGTAACCATACAAACATAAAAGTGGAGCCACACAAGCGAAAACGCAATGAGCAGGATCTGGAGAAAGCAAAAATTCCCACGATTGAACAGATCTTTTGGATCGCAGCAACATGCTGTGACAAACTCTTGCTAGAAAGCTATTATAGGATTAGCATTAGCTAATGGATAGCTAGTAATCCACCTGCTAGTTAGCTAACATAGCAGCACTTGAGGCTTTTATCTGTGTTCTTTTAGCTTAGCTTATATTATGCATATTGGGCTGTGCTTTTGAGGGGGTCAATCCTATGTTCCAAGGGCCCTATACTCTCAGAAAAATAGGTACTAAACTGTACTTTTCCTTGTCACTGGGGTGGTATCCTTAAGGGTACATATTTTGTACCTTTAGTATGTATCTTTTACCTAGGAAGGTGCTTGTACTGTACGTTTAAAGTCTTACTCTAAAAGCTAATTAAAAGTTACAACAGTGGTACTTAAGGTCCAATTATTTTTATGTACCTTAAATAATTTTTTAAGGTACACTATATTCATGTTTCCAGGTAAAAGATACATACTAAAAGTACAAAAGATGTACCCTTGAGCGTACCACCCCAGCGACAGGGAAAGGTACAGTTTAGTACCTTTTTTCCTGAGAGTCTATATTCACTGATTGAAATTTTCTAGGAAACAACTCTGTTCCCAGGGCACCATGTTTCTTCATTAAAATTTCTAGAAAACAACACTATGTTCCCAGGGCCTTATGTTTTAGCCCCATGTTACCTCAAATAATATGTTACCTCAACATGAAAAGAGACTAACAGCCATATTTTGAAATTATATGTTCACTAAGCAATATCTGAAATTGTGTTTCTTAAACTATGTGTAAACCTATTAAATCACTTGGAAGACAGATTTAAGAGTGTATCTTGAAATTAGATTAAAAAACATGTATGTTAGTTGCCACTTAAGGGTGTTTTGAGGTATGACCCCAACCATGACCTTAGGAGCCCTTTCAAAACTACCTGTAATTGAGAGATATATTGAGGAAATAGGGAACACGGGACCGTGGAAACATAGGAAATCTAGATACACTTCCCTTTTGAAAGTTGTGGATGAAGGTTGCTATGCTAAAATAGTACAACTGGTGCAAATTTCATTTTTAGCTTTGTGAAGTATTTATTGATTACTTTGTATCCCATACTGGTTGTGTGCTTTGCCTAAAAGGGTTATTTATAAGTCGCACTGTTCAGTTCACACTGCTGATTGTTGTTTTTCTTTTGATATAATGAATACCACTGATATTGCATATAAGAAGAACACAGACTGCAGAAAAAGATACCTATTAGAAATTGATTTTTTTTTAAATATTGGACTGAGGAAGCTTTAGTCATAATGTACATCCACATTATGCATGAGTTTAACCTGTACAGTATTTTCTACTTGGGCCAAAATTACCCATTTAAATTTTTTCTAAAAGCTGAAAAATCTCATTAAATTTTTCTAGGAAACAACCCCATGTTCCCAGGGCCCTATGTTCACAGTAGCAAGGTGAAATAAAGGAGTTTTAAAAAGACTGAGGCTTGTATCTGAAACAAAAAGGCGATGTTAGTTGCTCTCCCATTCCCTCCATCTCTCATTTCCACTCCCATTTGCCATCAGGAGGATTCTCATGCATAAGAAGGGCTTTTGGGGCTCTGTTTCCATCAATATTGTTTATATTGTGATTAATTGCGATAAAGATATTACTTCTTTTTTTTTAAAATACATGTAACAATTCTAACTGCTATCAAATCTAAATAAAAGGCCTGGGTCAATGAGACATCTATTGCTAAGTAGTGAACAGAACAGGAGGGTTAAGCTTTTGTCCCAGCTAACGTCACAGTGAACATTTGGTGAGTATCTCATGACTGACAACATTCACCACAAAGCCTTTATTTCATTTGCATGTGAATTTTTGAAACCGCAGTTCACCCCTTTTTTTTTGTCATGAATCTGCGTTTGAAATTGAGCCGACCGGCAAAGTTCAGGGGTAAAACGGAGTCAAGGGGGGAAGGAAAGCAAAGCTCTTCATTGTTCTGCTACTGTTAAAGGTCTTAAGCTCTCGCACAGCAGACCAACACTGTAAAAGGGATCATTCTAACGCCTGACGTCAATCCACTCCTCACAAAATAACACAGGTCAAAGGGCAACGCGGCATGCGTCTGACATTCATTCAAGTCCTTCAAAGGCTGGCTAGTACAGTACAGACTTACAGGAAGTGAAGATATTATCTTGTCCTACTATATGTTGAAGTTAGCATGCTAGCTAGGTTGCACAGCATGTGGAAGAAAACCATCATGCTAACTACTTTTAAAAAGTGTTACGTATGTCAACATAATAATGATCAATGATAACTTTAACATTAATGCAAACATTTTCAGGTGTTTTGTCTTTCTGCCACACTTTTGGGGGTGAACCTGTGTTTCTGGCAGTTACTCATATACATTTTTTTTATTGTAATGGGTATGAATGACTATTATTATTATATCAAGATTGTATCACTTGTTGTTTGTAGCCCTTCCGAGTAGCCCTACTAGCATCCTTGTGTTTTGGCTCTCTCGGTGTACAAGTGTATTGTGTGTGTGTCTGGGTGTGGTTAGTTGTGGCTCTCTGTTTTTCCTACAACTCTCTTGTTTCTGAGCAGTTGATACACAATTGGACTGGATTCTGCCACACTTATAAGTCACTTTAGACAAAAACGTCTGCCAAATGAATAAATCTAAATGCCAATGCAACCATCTTCAGTCGAGTCTTGAACTTGGAATTAAACCTGACGTAAGTCATGATTTTCATGTAACTTGTGCCTTGGACTCGCCTATCTGTGACTTGAGACTCCACTTTTCACTAAATTGCGCATGCACTGACAGGTAAATAGGCAATAAATGTTTCTTCAACATTAAATAACGTTAATATGCTACTACAGTTTACTGCAAATTATTAAAGCCCCAGGGAGCATAAATCCGTAATTGCTTCCTAATCAGGTTAATGTAGGTCTTTCAATGTAAAGTAGGCGGGACTAGGTTAATGTTTCTCTCGAGGGTACACAATATGCACAAAGTATAAATAATAGGCGACTTTCCAATGTCTACATTGCCAGAATTTCTCTTCTTCCGAGTTGGTGAGGCCAACCTTGGGTAAAGCTGAGTAAGCGTCACCCTCAGAAATCACAAGGTTGATGTCATTTGTCCCATCTACATAGTGTTTATAAAAAAAATTCCATTCACGCTTGAAAAGTCTTTTTGATTCTCAATAACCTACTGAGCTAAATTTTCGAGTGAATGCTAACCTACCAAAGCTAATCTACTAACGAGTGAAGCCTAACCTACCAAGTATAGCCTACTGTCATAATTCTAATAATTTGGTAGGTTTGTACATGTAGGGTTAAACAAAGCAAGTTTTCCACATGGTGTTCAGTTCTGCTTGAGGGGCATTGCAGGCTGGGACTCTCGGACAGCGGGGTGTCCATCAAACAGGATCATTAGTATATTAGGCTATGCTCAGGCAGTTCTCAGAACGG
Organism: Olivaichthys viedmensis; assembly: GCA_028565825.1. NCBI lineage: Eukaryota > Metazoa > Chordata > Actinopteri > Siluriformes > Diplomystidae > Olivaichthys > Olivaichthys viedmensis. The sequence goes on from JAOUQW010000011.1 coordinate 2,227,643, forward strand.
TCTGAACACCGAATTTAGCTGGTGTTTGAGCAGAGTTTTATTATTTATGTGTTTTTTTTTATTCAAAGTTTAACATCTTATGCTCTATGCTTCTTCTTTTCCAATCCCAAAGACCTGTTATCCAGTAACTAAATGAAAAACCATGCAAAATGATTAAGCTAATATTAAGCTTATAAGCTAATGTTATAAGAGTGAGGGGTGAAAGTGTGGAACAATCCATGATTCCTTTGAGTTCCTTTGGAGTTGAGGAGGTTAGTGAATGTTTACTATAGTTTGGTATCATACAAACATTTTTCATTTTTCATTTTTCACTTAGTCTCCTAATACTTGACTTGACAGTGAAGATACGATGACAGACTCAACTGGGACCTAAGACTAATTGACTGACCATTAATTGTTTAGTGAAAAATAAAATGTAAACAATTTCCCACTTAACCCAAATGGTGTCCAACGTTTGTTTCTTTAGTTTTCCTCTGGAGCTACATGGCTAATGTAGCTAACTATCTAGCCCATAATCTTTTCTGTAAATATCTGCCTCAAATCACTTCCACTTCTTAAGTAATGTCACTCAGACATGGTGATGTGGTTTAGGACAAAGTATGGCTATAATATATAAACATAAATAAAACTTCACCTCGTAGCTGTACACTGTAACATTGACAGCCATCTTGGACAACTGAAATCACTTTTGCATTTTTTTTGCACTTGTGCATGACAATACTTCCACTTCAAACTTAAATTTGGAAATACGCACTTACACCTGCTAGTTTACAAATTTGTTTATTTAAAAATAAGAGATTGATATTTGAAGCAAGTATATGAAGATTTGGGCATGTATTTAAAGAAAATATTTTAGATGAGATGGACTTCTATTAGCTGTTAGCTACAATAGCCTCGTAGCAAAACTATAAAAGCGAACATTGTACACCAAACATGGCTAATCTTCCACATTTGGGGTAAGGGGAAAATTGTGTAAATTAGATTTTTTTTGCCAGAGTGTTCCTTGACTCCATTACCAGGCAAGAAAATGTGTAAATGACAGCTTTAAACTTCAAGCACTTCCTTCAAACATGCACACAAACAAACACAAAATAGTGCTGTTTGTTGGTTTGAGGAAGATAACCCTTGTTCAGGAGGAAGACAGTGCCGTTTTAAGCATTTAATCTGTGCATCTTGATTTCCAATATTTGAGATTTCAATATCCATGGTGCAAAAACTAATAATTCTCACCATTCTCGCTTTAGTTTTATTGTGACGGTTTCTGCAGGAATAACATCAGGTTTGTTCTTTGAAGTTAGCATTGAGAAAACCTAAAAGCAGCAGAAAAAAAAGATGTATCTCTTTCTTTCATTTTCTCTCCCTGGCAGTGCTAAGCTGTCCGTCAAGCCGAAAATGGGTTTCTTTTTTTCATTTGTGGCAGTGGCAGAGCTGTTGTGAGGGCCTTTTACACGCTTCTTAAACAGCAATGGTTCAACATGCACACACGCAAACTGTCAGACACACATACACACAGATACACACATGCAGACACTGATATGTACAGATGCATCCACACAGGGGTGCACAAACATATACATAAATGTATAATACATAAATGTACACAATCACATACATACAGTATACTTCTCCTGCCAAGATCTACAGGCAAAGGGACGATCGTGTGACCCTGAGACGAGCACATGTTTGACTTGTCTGTGTTATTGCATCATAAAATGTAAGAGCCTATCATGTTCCAATATGCAAATACAGGCCATCCAACTTACTAGGGGAATGATGCGGGACATGGGGTTAAGGCATGATTTGAATTTTCATAGAAGGGTAAAAGTGTAGGCGCTTCTGTGTCTTTTTTTCTGTCGTCTAATGAACCACCAAGTCAAAAAAATTATTATTCAATATAAAAAAAGTATAGTCTTTTAAAACAATCTTTGGGTGACTATAAAGTCAAAATTAGTTACATCATGATACAAGAAAGAAAGACAGCCTTTATTGTCACATATACAAGTACAATGCCGTGAATTCTTTTTCTTCGCATATCCTAGCTTGTTAGGAAGCTGGGGTCAGAGCGCAGGGTCAGCCATGATACGGCGCCCCTGGAGCAGAGAAGGTTAAGGGCCTTGCTCAAGGGCCCAACAGTGGCAGCTTGGTGGTACTGAGGCTTAAACCCACGATCTGCTGATTAGGAGCCCAGAGCCCTAACCACTGAACCACTACTGCTGTATAATTCATGATAATATCGTAAAGGATAAAGGAGGAGGCATTTATCATGATATGAAAATGTAATATTGGCAAATGCCTCGATAAATATATCCTCTGTTTCTGTTCTGTATCTCTCTCTCTTTTGCTTTTCACATACTGCATTCCTGCATTTGCTCCTCTTTTGTTAAACCCTCTGAAGAGATCATAAGTATCATGAGTGCAATACGTATCACAATACCTACGATCATCTACTTACAATATAGGTGAAGTTTAATACAGTGCAGTCATCAGTTTTATGCCAAGCCTCCAAACACCCAGGGAATCTTTTTCTCCTTGTTTCTCAACCCCCATATTCTCTAACAGGTGCCTTAATATCTCGGCAAATAAGGGCTGTTTGAACAATTGCGAGTGACGCAGATCTAGCCGCGTTTCTCCGAGGTAGAGCTAAAAGACAAAAAGTGTCTTTTCTTCAAACGGCAGAATGCATCATCCTCCCCTCTGCGTTCAGCCTCACCTCAACCTCCCGGTTAATGTATTCTGCATTGCAGAACATTAAAGCGCCAATCAAAAGGAGAGCGTCAGGGTTCCAACGGCGTTGCGGAACGAAAAAGCCCTCCTACGGACCGAGCGCTGTGGAGGAATCGTGTGTGTGAGTCCTACCCACAGGCAAAGTTATCCTTTCATGTGGCTAACCCGCGCAGTAGCTGACAAATAAAAATAACTAGCCTGATAAGGATGCAAAAGAAACTGCGCCTTTTGTGATGGCACACATAAACCTGTGTACACGCACACACATACACTGAATAATACAAACTCCAGAGTTTACACAAATCTGGAGAGCACATCCCTTGCCTTGAGTTCAAAGTGTATTAATACATTAATCAGACCAACTCACAAGACCCTTAGACCATTGGATATCTAAAATACTTGTCACGTCTACCCTGATTCTGTCCCCAGTGACCCAGCACATGCTGCATAGCTGTCTGTCCTGGATTGCACTTTACGGTGTGCTTTACTTTTTCTTATTTGGTCACAATTTCCTGCTCTTGTTAACTCTCGGATGGTCATTGGATGTTTCTTCTTCCTTATTTAAGCCCATTGTCTTCCCCCTGCTCTTTGTGTAGTATTTGTATTTTCATAGCAGTTCTAAGCTGTGCCTTTCCTTAGCCTAGTTCCCTGCATTTTCTAGTTTCTGGTTCCTCTTATGGTGCCTTCACATGCTCATCAGCTGGTCCTATTTCCCACTAACAAAGTCATAATTACAAAGTCTTTGTGTTAAAGTGCACCACTAATGATAGCTAGTCAGCTAGCCAAAGCTATTTTGCATATTTACATATTTTGCATAAAGGCAGCATTAGTCTTTTGACCCTTGGCTGTTTTTATGGTTTATAAATTTGGGATTATCCCACCTTGTTGTTTTGACCCTTCCTGGTGTACTGACAATGATTATTGGAATAGCTGTAATAAACACAATCACTTTCACACCTGCTTAAGTTACCTCCACTTTTCACATTTTACATGTACAATCATTCACACATATACATATGCAATTTGTCCTGTATGGTGAAAATACATAGGTTAAATCTGGGATCATAATGAATGCACATTACCAGTGTTCACTAAAACTCAGATCTGATGTTAATATTGGTTGAAAAAGACATCAAGATGGCAACAAGGAATCAATCAAATTGTTATGCAGTCAATGTTAAAACTGCTTAGGGGCAGTTGTAAAATTCAACAGTACTGATACACCAGAAAGAGTGACATGAATAAGAAAAAGAAAGCTAGTGAGAGACAGAGGGAGAGAACACTCAGCAAGAACAAAAATGTCCAATTTAATCTGTCATCTCAAACAGCTTCGGAAAAACCCAAGCTTTCTGTTTGAATAAATCCCAAACACTAGTGTTTGAGAGAAGACTTCCCATTAGAATTCTTGCTAACAAAGAACATGTTGTTTGGGACAGTTTACATAAAAACACATTAATTTAAAGCCAGACAGGGGACACAGGGATGCTAAACACATTATCTCTAGTATATATGTTAAAGGTAATGTAGCTAACTTTATGCTTACAATCATTTGATTGTGTTTGTCAACGGTCACAAAATATTTTTGTCTTGTAATTTTCTTCACCAGGGTAGAGAAAAATGGGTGGCAATATTGTAATGAGATTTTGGAGGGAATATAGTGGTAACATTAGCTATCTACCTTTCTCTTCTTCTTTTTTTGCAAATGTGAGTGACAAGCAACATTATGAAAATAGAGAGGCAAAGGTCTAGTGCAAGTGCTACTAATTAGCAGTTCCATCCATTTTGTTTTTTCAGAAAAAGATACCACAGCTCACCCTCCTGTTTTCTATTGGCTCACACTTCTGAGGTTCACAAATTCACGTGGTTAAATTTCACATAAATGGCGCAAAGGAAAAAATTAACTGCTACTAGAAGCAAATTTCTTTTTTGTGTTCCTGTGTCCTTTCCCCAGTCAAGTAAATTGGCTTTTTTCGGTCTGACTACTGCTTTAAAACTCTATACTCAATGCGATGGCCAAAACAGACTGTCTTTGGGCCACTGAGACTAGACTATATAAATACTCAAAAGCTAACTAATCAACCAGCATCACAACTACTCAGCCTCCTTCACACACACACTGCTGCTCCCTGCCAAGGTAATCACAGTAAGCATGAGCTCCTGCCCTGACGAGAAAAAAAATTAGACAACATCAAATGCTCCAACTGTCTGCAGCATTTGCATGTTGCCTTTGATGTGGGAGATTTAGACAAAGCGCCGCTGCCTAGATGAACAGCGTGAAGGTTAAAGCTGCTCTGGCAAGAACGCAGAGGCTGAGGAGGGGCATAGCATTTCAAAACAATGGACAGAGTTCAGATGTAGTGAGAAAGAGAGAGAGATACAGAGAGAGAAATTTGCTCAGCAGTTACACTACAATTCCCCATAATAAATGCTAAATGTCTGTGATTCAAGGCTTGTATGAAGCACTTATGGACTCCCGATTCTTCAGAGTGTAAGGCCAGTGTTATACTTGCTGTTAACTATGCGTATGTGTACACAAGATGGCTGTTGTACGTAACCTGCATTCATTCGGCACGTCAATTGTGCACGTCCCAAAAAATGTAACGCAATGTTGTGGCGACAAGATTGGTTTAATGGCCTTATACATCATCTACATTGGCGCAGCTGCCGTTGTTTCTGACGTTTTCTCAAGATACACATTATAATTGCCTCCTCAACTCCTGCCATTTTCACTGTTTACCTTGTTGCACAAAATCAGAGGAAGTGGTCGAAGAAGGTATTCCAGTGCTGACGTGGCAAGATAACCCCGCAGGATTTATCGATTCGAATGGCTTCACCGATTCAATACAGCGTGTATTGGGCATAAGTTGGGAGGCGATCATGAATGAACCACTCCGGGTGTCTCTGTATTGGTCCGATACTGCACACACAGCCCTTTTATTACTATTGTACTATTTATCAGAAACATTATAAAATGTGTCTCTGTGCCTGTTAGTCCCAGTGGAGGAGGCGTGGCCTACCCCCTTAAAGCTAATATTTTTAAAAGTTAAAATGTTTGCACAGTGCTTAATCACACTATATCACATTGAAGCAGCACTAAAATGGATCGTCTTAGATGTTGGTTGCTTTGAATATATCCTTCATACATTGGATCACTGATCACATATCATCTCAGTAGGAGAGATACACACGCTTAGTTAAAGTTGTAATTGCTTTTCTTTGTTAAATAGAATTCTGTAAGTTTCTTGACTTCAAAGAAATCTGTATTTCTCAAGCTGAAGTGTTTGCTTGAACATGTTATAAGACCTTTCGACGATAAACATTTATGTTAACTTAACCTAAATCCATGATTTCTAGGTTATTGTGGGTCAAAATAATATGCAGTACAAAGTATGAATAACTCGTGACTCCTACATAAACTTCAACAGAATGTCTACACTTTCATTGTAAAGTAGAAGGGGCTAATCTTGGATGAAGCTTGCGTACACTTTACTCTTACCAATCACAAGGCTGATGTGGCTTATCCTTCCTGCATAGCTTTTATCAAAACTATGCGTTCATGCTTAAATAGTTTCTTCAAGTCACACTAGCATCATGGCACAGTCAATCCATTATCAGCTCACACACACAACATTTAGTCGTTTCAATGCTGTGTGTTCTCCGATGCGTCTTGCTACAAATGGACTGTAGATCAGCCCGCACAGTTTCCTCTATCAAGTAGTTGTGTCTAGGATGTTTGCAAAGTTTAGGTTTTAAATACAGGCTTCACATGTGAGCCTACCTCTTCATATTGTGTTTCTTCGTCCTCTCATATTACCTGCCCGTTAACCTGTATCGAGGGCCGATGATGGCCGGCAGCGCTGCACTATTAACCTTCTGACCCTGAGAGAATGGACTGTGGGCTCTGCCCATGCAATCTAGAGAAAAAGAAGGCAGAGAAATAACATGACTGGCAAAACATAAATATATCATCTCAACACATAAGCTACATGAGCTATGTTTCCATACAAATATTTTGCATATTTTAAGCAATTTCGGAAACACAAATGTCAACTACTACGGAAAAAACTAATCAACTACTACGAGATTACAAAATCCAGGACCAGATTAGAATAATCTAGGATCAGATTAGAGAATTTGAGGGCCAGACTTGAAAACCCCTGCTGTAGACTAGCTAGTCCATATGCACAAAGTATGTGAACATTTCTGCGCTTCATTACATGGGTTAATATCAATGAGTCAAATATGTAGACTATTACATACATACACGGCCCGACCTAATGAGATTTCCTTTAGTCCCAATACTTAATTGTGTATAGTGTATTGCTGTAAGGGTTTTGGAACTATTGCCGTAATTCAGGCCTATTTGGTCAGTGACCTGTGGGCTGAATCCTGTCATAGACTCATTCTGTTTACTCCCCGGTTTCTGTCCATGCCTCCTGATTATTGTTTGCACCTGTTCCTTGTAATTAGTCTTGTCATGTCTAATTTGTCTCGCCTGCGTCTGTTGTAATCCAAGTTTGTATGTATGGAACTCTGGCCCATTAAAGGTTTAAATGTCTTGTGTGACACTACTAGTTAATTAGTAATAGTACTATATTTACAGAACAAACGGGGTCAGCAAATAAAGATATGTGGGCAATACAAAAATCTCCCAGGCTCACTTTGGGTCTGGTGAAAAAATGCTATTTCATGTCGTCATCGGATCATTGATTTAGCTAAATTGAACATTACTTTATGTTGAATGGTCTGACAATACATGTCCTCTTTAAAAGACACTGTTAAACAGACACCGGCTTGTGTTTATTGTGCAATACAAATGTGGCTGTGATGAGAGACTACAATGAGAAGAGGCACTACAGGTGTCATTTTGCCAGAGAATGATGGGCCACTCACTGTTAGCGTCTTCACACCAAAGTCCTAAGGATAAAGATTGGCTGTTTTTTTAAATTAGCTAGAATCTGTACTAATCTTGAAGATCTAAATAGGTTTGTAAATGAGAGGTGTGCTAAATTCGAACTCCAACCATTTTGTACATCACGGAAATTGTTTTCAATGCTACCTAACATTATCTCGCTAAATTAACCAACACTGTTTGCTGTGCTATGTGCATTGTTAATTTTAATAAATAGCATATTAACAGTTAACGTTTTGAGATTGAGACAGAAGGGGCGCTGCAGCCAAACGCTCTACCACCATGATCTGTCTGTTATCTGCTATGAGCCCCTCCATTTCTGTGGTGCATGATGGGACAGATTAGTGCAAAGTGTCCATCAATCCACACTTACTTTTTATATTACATTTGTTCGTATTTCTCAGTGTGAACGCACTGGATAGTTATGTAAACTAGAAAAATAGTCTAAATAAACTTACAGTACATTTGTACAATTTGAGACACATTATAGGCTATGTCACGGATTGCTCCTGTTTACTTGCTAGTTTATCTGTATATATAGTGTATA
>JAOUQW010000011.1:2263999-2276308 GCA_028565825.1 Olivaichthys viedmensis
TCTTTGTCACGTGAGTGCTGTTGAATGTCCCCAGCTGTTCCTTGTTCGTCCGTTGATTTCTAAGTGTTTAAATACCTACTTGTTTCCGTCCTGTGGTGTCTTCTGTTTTGTGTGTTTAACATGCCTGTCGCGGTGTGCCTAGTTTTGTGTTTCAACCTGTCTATGTTAAAGCAAATAAAATGTGCAAACGAAAGAAGAAGAGCCTCGCGCTTGTGTCCGCACCCCCGAACCCGACCGTGACACAACCCTTATGATTTTGCTGTGTACACATACGTCACATGCCAAAAGATGAGCTCTAGCATTAGAAAGGAGATGCATGAGTGAGTATAATATTGCAGAGAGTGACAGCTGAGATCGGCTGAATCTGCCTTTTGAAGATGAATTAAGCAAACGACACAAACACGCGGCGAATTAATTCTAACACTAATATGCGGATAAAAGCGGATCTGACAAACGAAACCTAGTTATTGTCACAAATGACTCATGTTGGTGCTTTTTAAGTGAGAATGATAAGTGTTGCTTCTGTGAGCTCTCTTACAAATTCTATTTGTTAGGATATTCTTACATCGGGTTGGGTAGCATGTTCATGATAATCAGTACATTCAAAATAACAACAGCTGCCACATGGTTTATATATTATTTTATGTTTAATTATAGGTCTGGTTTGCATATACCGCGTAGCCATCCTCATGTCCTTCTTTCGAGTCAGCTTTTAGTCCTCTGGATGCAATGGGTATAGTTTCTATGTATTGTAAGGTGCACCTGTGCGAGGTGCATTTCCATACCCTTGAGCCCTTGTGCACACCTATTAATTGTGTAAAAGAATCCACTGTTTGTTGGAATGAGTGTTCGGTACAAAACAGTGCGAAAGGTGTGTTGGGTTGTCTGTGCCCGGATGAGTGGAACTGACACGTTAGTTGTATCCAGCATCCATTGAAATCCGGTGGGCTTTGTTAACCCCCACTGCTTTGTTAGCCATGTGCTGTGCTGTAAGAGCGTGTTTGCCAAATAAAGAGTATTTTCCTGATTTTAAAATGCCTCCTGCTCACGCCTCTTCTTCACCAATGTCAATTTTTCAGATTAATCATCGATTTAAGGCATGAACATCTACAAATGGCTCCATAATTGCTTTGGTATGGTATTATCAGCATATCTCCTTAATATAATGCTAAGCAGTGGTTTGTATATTAGCTTTCCAAAATTGAGAAGTAACTGTGTCCCTTATGATAAGAGCAGGCTTGTGAAGTATTCATTAGTGTTGTGACAGCAGCTTGATAGCGTAATTTCATCATTTATGACATGCTTCATCACACTTGTCTGGGTGGCTTTTCAGCTTGGCGGGCTGAGTGACGAAGAGCCCTTCACACCACAGCCTGAGAATGTGCTTAACAGCTCGGAGAGTCAAGAGCCTTAATGTGACTAGAGTGTACTCAAACCTGGTCAAGGGTAAAATCATCGTTATTTAGAATACATTCAAAATAAAATAATTGAGTAATCAGCTTTTTGAGTTGTTTGTGTGATGTGCTGCATTGCCTATTCTGGAAAACTAAAGAGCTGAGTTTAACTCATTTATTATGAACCAAAGGATTTGGCTATGTTGTAATTATTAGTGTAGAAATTAAGAACCCAAACATGTCAAGACATGCACTTGAATCAACTCAGCTAATTTAGCAGGCTTTACAGTACTGCTTTGAAAGTGCTAATATTACAGTCAAAAGTCTTCCAAGCTTGCTAGCTTTAAATAACTAGCTAGCTAGCTACGTAGTGTTTTCCTCCCACAATAAATCAGATATCAAATTCTATGTGATGAGGATTGTGTCAGACTTTTGACCAGTAGTCACAAAAAAACCATATTCATTTATTTATTAAACATATCTGATGTTATAAATGAGACCAGTTTTATTGGAATTCTTATGGAGTCACAAAAGCCATGGCCGCTAACTCTGTCATTTGCCCTAACCCAGTGAGCACAAAGACCCGGAAAAGATGTTCATGGGACGTCTAGATTTTGACAGAATGAAAGTTTTCATTTATTTTGAGGACATAGAAGAGACAACTATCATGGTCGATTACAAGGAGTCAAATTTAATATGGGCAATAAAGGGATATTTAGGGCCCAGGCCAAAGCAAACCAGGATAAACTTCAAATGGACCATGAACGTAAACATAAATCATAAAAGTGTTTTTATGGGACAAATTAAGTCTGGTCAGGCTGACCCAATAATAGACATCCATGGACATCTCTGGTCAATCAGTGCTTACAGGGAACCTTAATAATTTCATACAAGTTGTCTTGTGCAAATTCTTACAAATTACATGTCCGCTTATTCGAAATGTCAGTCCGGTGAACGTGGCTAATAAAAGAACCCTGCCCTGGGCCAGGTCTCTTTTGGAAGCCAGAGATACCAGTCCTTGACTGGACTCCATGGAAGAGAGGATGATTGGATGGAGTGCCATGGGGCAGGTGAAGTGATAAAAGATGGACAGGGAAACAAAGGGACAAACCTGTCCACCTGTCAGACACATCAGGACGGCTACGTAGAGATCAAGTCTGTTTTTGTAGTCTCCGATATGTCCACGCTTTTACCTCCCAAACCACCCAGGATGTGAGCTTACATCTTGTACTGACAGGAACTCCCAGGACAAATGGGTTTATGCAAAATATCAATTATATGAAGACTCCGTACATTCCCAGTGGCAGATGAAGAGCTTTGCTATAGCACCTCACTGGCCTGTCTGCATCCAATTTACAGAGGTGAAACAAAGACAAAAATGCATTGCCTAGAGTGAGAACGCTCTTTCAGTGGTTGATGTGAAGGACAATAGCTGCCATGAAAAGCATTATTGCAACTTCTTTTTACTGAGACAAGAAATAAATTGAGAAGCACTGGAAGGCAGTGCATAAGACGACTGCAGGAAGCTGATACATTGCATGTTCTGCAGGATCAGCAGACACAGTCCACGCGAACCACTTTAAATATGTAATGTGGTTTCTCAAGAGTTGCCACATTAGAGGACACTGACACATGCAAGCAAGGACCACACGACACACATGAGGCAGAAAAAAATGCTTAACCTCAGATGAAGTTGTAATTTAGGTTGTCAACCCAATCTCACAATCTCAAAAGATTGAGATTGTAATAAAAGCTCCAAGTGCTAACTCCACCCCAACGCTAACCTTAATCATTCTTAACTTTTCATACGAGTTGGGCCATGTGTATCCTAACCAATTTGTAATTGTGAGACCATGATGAGGTTTTTGTACTGGTTTAAATAACATAGCTGCTTTATATCGGAAGCATTTATGCTGTGGATGGGAAATCCCAGACATGGTGAGAGGTTTAAATAGATCACTGAGCGTCTCCGGACTTGTGTGTGTGTGTGTGTGTGTGTGTGTGTGTGCGTGTGTGTGTGTGTGTGTGTGTGTGTGTGGTCAAGAGAAGACTGTAAATAACTGAAGAAAGTCCCATTGGGGAGTGGCAGAGGTCTCATTTGTCATGGTGGTCAACTTGAGGCAATAAAACATCTTTTACCGTCATCTTCACTTAGCAAATATTCCAAAAATCTGTAGAAATGTAATCATTTCTTTAGCTTGCAGACGCAAAAGGATTGACTTTGAAAAGCAAACTTTCCCTTTACTGGTATGTAAGCAATTTGTGATTGGTTATTAATATCGAAGAAATGTTTTTACAATAAAGGTGAATAACTTGCACAAGTGTCCAAGATACTAACTAGATTTCTTAAACCATATATACAGTTTTTTTTTCAACATCCCCACACACTCTATTTTTTTCAATCTGCAGACACAGAGCTGACATTCTCTGCTTGGTCCAGGACAGTCACTTCAGCAAGTCAATAGTCTAGCAATCACGGTCCTATAATAGCAATAGCTCCAGGGTGATTGTCTAATTCCGTCTCAATCACACTGTCTGAATGGTCACACTATCTCAATCTGCGCTGGCTGATGTGATAGTGGGACCAGACAAGGGATAATACTGGAAAATTGGATCAGCAGACTCGTGAAATAGCCAACACAGTGTTTTGCACAAGGCATGCAATTCCATTGTTGAAATTCCCAGACGTAAATCTGAACAGTTCGAAAATTGCTTGTCCTGCGACTTTTCTGATAGGTTTGACCTTCAAATACAGATATACTTTCTGGTTTCAGCAGAGATAGTGGCCTTCAGAATTAAAAACCCAAGGAACTGCCTCAAAACCCAAACTTCAATGTCATAAACGTACATTTTGTCATAATCTGTCATTTCTGTTCCACAAAAGTATGCACTTCTGATGAGCATTATGTGTTTTGTACGTTATAGAATGTTACACAATGGCTCAAAATTCTGATACCTGATCATAGTCTTTTACCAAATTTCTGAACTCATATTCTCCAAAACCAACATTTCCCCTGGAATAAAGGCTTTTTTGAGAAGATCTTGCCATATTATTTTCTTATGCAAATTCTGAAAATTTTTATAAATTCTGAAAAACATAATATCTTTAGTCAGGATTCAAATGTTATGCAATTCTTATTTAATTGACACGGTTCTTATCTTCAAAGCAAGTACAGTGATCAGATTGTGGCTTTAACCTGACCATGAATACTAACGATGAGTTTAAAAAAAAAAATCAAGGCCAGTATCCAATATCTAATCTGCCTGATATCCAACCAAGAGTCAATAAAGGTGGGTTTCACATGCTGACAATCCACATTTCGGCCCAGTGTTTGAAGAGTCAAACACATCCACCATTGGGGCTCAGTTTTCCCAATGGCTTCCCACTGAGACCCCATGATGGTGAGGCTTGAGGAACAGAAGAGAAGTGGGGAGGGGAAGTAAAAGACATTCACTGTGAATGAATGAAGATTTTAATCGTCTTATGCGAGGGCCATTTGTTGGATATTGTTAGCGGGCAGCTGTGATTTGGCGAGAAAGCATCTCTGTTGGAGAGGGCAAGAGTATATGGCTACCTGCAGTGCTAGATGGAAAAAAACAGGGTATCCTTTTGAACGCACCCATTGCTAAATGGTGGCTACAAACGTCTAAAGGCATTTCACCGCTACTGATTCTAATCCAATTCAACAGGGGAGGAAGAGAAAATGCAGTCGCCATTTGTTTAGAAATAAAAGGCCATTGTTTTTTCCCCCCTATTTTTTCCTTTACAACTGGTAGCTTTGGTGTATTAGCATGTTTAGCGCCAGTATTAGCTTGAGACAAGTGTATAGTGTTAGCAGATTTGTTTTATTTTTTGCCATAGTTCACACATCTTTGCCCCTATAACCACCTGCTGGAGTTTTATGATTTTTAAACATTCACCTTGAGTAAACCACGGCAATAGCTATGACCTATATGCCAAAAATGTTACCAAATTCCTGCATTTTCATGTCATGATTCTAAACGATAAACCACAATGGCGGGCTGCAAAGATCCCGAAGATAATCGATGACATTCAGAACAGTCAGCATTATGGCAACCCCCTACCTGGCCCCGTCCCATTTCTTCCTCTGCCTTGTTTTCATTCCGAAATGGATCATGTCAGTCCGTTAGCAGTCCCTCTCCTGCAGCCGATGATGATCCGTAGGTGGTCTTGGACCAGGGCGTCGTCCTTGGCATTGTGTGTATCTGGAAAACGTGTGTCCCCCAACACTTGCGCTCATGCTGCAGTTTGAGCTGCTGTCATCCGATTGGACAGTCAAGAGCAAGTCTTTATCAGCAGAACATCCCTGTCGCCATGACAACTTACCAATATGCCCACCATACAAACAGAAGCGAATAAAGGATATTTTACTATTTTGACTACGGATTACACTTTTTACATGATTGTTAGCTCATTCTGTGTGTTAGCCTCTTCTCCTGTTCTATGCTAACCCGAACATCTATGCGAAGATTAACGTTGAGGCGACCTTCGCAACCGCATTGGGCTGTTAGCCATCTGCTGCTTTCAGCTTATTCGCTCCAATTCATCGCATCACAGAATGGAAAATCGGCTTAAAATGACACATATCTTGACAGTTATGTTTTGTTCACGCAGGGATAAAAAAGAAGCTATATTTTTAACAGTAATCCTTTTCCTTCTGAAAGACAGCATGCATAATAAGGATTGTGAGCAGCTAGCTGTGATGGCTAAGTTGGCTGTGCTGTGGAAGATACTGTTTGAAGACAAAACTCAGCCGTTTGGAACAGACTAGCAACAGTCTTATCATGCTAATGTCCATGGCAGGTCATCTGAACATGATTTTTGTCATTGCTCGAAACCTCTCAGCGGCTCAACGCGGCTACTGAAAACTACTGTGCAGTCATCCCTCCGTTCCAACCCATTTTCGGGACAAAACAATGTCTGAGACAGACCAGCCGTTGTACAAAAAACATGAAAAGTGAAGCAAGAAAGGGGGAGAGAGAAATGGAGGAGGCTGAATAAGTGAGGGAAAGAATTATCTCTGTGTCAGGCGCGTCCTCCCGCCGTGAACAGATGTACGCTTCCACACAGAGACTCCTGCTGTGTGCCGAGCCTGCCCCATGGTGTGTGCTAGCGGCAGCCATTTCCATGCTCCGTTTCCCCTGGACTCCCGATGCTCTGACCTCGGCTGCCGCAGCCCTCCATGCCCCCCACTAGTCCTCAAAGCATTCTGGGATGCTGGGCCCAGTCCCTAGCGCTTTAATGTTAATCCTCGGGCATTGTCCTTCCTTGGCACCCTACCTGGCGCTGTAGAGAGAGCGGCGAGACTGTGGGGTGTCCATGGGGCATCAATGATAGCAAGTGATGAATGTGGAGAGAAACCCTGCTGAGGTCATAAAGACCCCCAGTGTCTGAAGGTAGAGGCCCTGGTCAAAAAAATTTTGCACCTTCATTTTGCAGTAGAAAAAAGAAAGCAAAAGGGGTCTTCCTACATTTGTGCTGTGTTGTGAAATGCATAGAAAACATGCAAACACTTTAGTGAAGTAAAACCATGTGGCTCTTATAGTAAAATGGGAGTAGTAATTAAAGACCTAAATGGAGAATCTATTAAATAATCCATTGAGAATTTCCAGTAGTGGCATTTATCTGCTTCTGTTAGTTGGGAAACATTTTCCTCTGCACACAATTTATATGAAAATGTGTTTGCTAATTTAGCTGCCGGCTTTCATGTTTCCATCAAACTGACTTTTTGCGATAACAATGCATTACATCAGTTTAGCTTTATAAAAAAAAAGTTGTTTGACAGGTTTCCATCAAGAATTTCATGTAGATTAATTTTCTTTGGCTTCCTTGACATTTCCATCGCTGATTGATGACAAAAACTGAATGGGCCGAATATACAGAAGACTGATTCTTATTGGACAGTTTCTTATCATTCCACTGTTTCAGCTAATCTCTACAGTTACCAACATCAAAAAACGACATTGTAAAATTAAGCAATTGATCACATGAAACTACAAGAAACTGCCCTTCCGCATAAAATTCCTATAAATGAAGTCCTGACTATTGTTTAATGTATAACATGATCACAATGTGCAGTTTAAAATACCTTGGTAAGATTGATTAAAAAGTGAAAGAGGGAAAGGAATAGATGAGTGTATTGGTTGCTTTTAGTAAATGTGAAGACTTGATAATCAAATCGGATACACCCTTAACTCTCTTCTTCTGAGTGTGTAGAAGTATACATTTGTCTAGTTGTGCTCTCTTTTTCTATGCTGTTACCTTTTGTGGCAAGCAATGACCTGTGTTCCTCACAGTTAAACACATCACTGTTATTTGTATTGTGTATTACCATTAATACTGCAAGTTAGTCTTGACTGACTTCTTGTTACTAGTGTGTATAAGCACTCCTGAGTACTAGCAGTTGTGATTAGCTGTGGCTTGTTTTGGGGCAGTTGTCGCAGGGGTAATTTTATTCTGCAATACTTGTATCACTGTATTGGCTTCATTAACAGCTCTAAACTTTAACTGTATACTGTCTCTTGTTAGTCGCGTTGGATAAAACTGCCAAATGAGTAAATGTAAATGGGTTTGCATATCTATTTTCCTAGTTTTGTATTACTTTGTCTTTTTACATGGGTAAGAAGTTGTGTATAGTAGCCCTAATCAAATTGAGCCTGACCTCATCTATTTGTCAGTTTTGTCTTGAGGAAGCCTTTAAAAATTGAGAATTAACAGAGAAATCCTCAGTGAAGTCTTCATGAAAGGATTATTTTGACAAAAACAATAGGTTTCAATCTTTAGATTTTAAAGGTTAGGTGGTATTTCTATAGCAATATGACCATAGTTTGTCAAATGGGTGATTCTATATTATGCCTGGGTGATATGCTGATATGATATCAATATCACGATAAATTACATGACACAGTATTGTGTATCTTCAGGTATCATCAGTACTTAAAATACTTATTGAAATGAAAGCCAACTCCACTTCCACACAGTATTAAGTAGCTGAATGAATGTTAAAATAAAATGTTTTGATGTACGAATTGATTAATTTGTCCTAATTTGTCCGAACCCGAATACAGCCTGTGAACTTTCTGTCAGAGTCTGACCCGACCCGACCCATAACACCAAGTTTTGAGTCCGAACCCGACCCGAGCTGACCCAAACTGTCCCATCGCCAGGCAAAATGCCGAATTAAACATGATAGGATAGCGCCAGTTAAATGACCGTGTATACAATAATAGCCGTCATTAGATCATGGATTAATAATATGATATAATAAAATAATCAGCTGTCCAAAAATACTTTATTCATCATGCAATGCTTTCGAATAACAGCCCAAGCGTTTTAAACTGTACTCTCCTGCATCAATTTGCTGTTGTTTCCATCTAATCCATTTTCTCACAAGCGGGGGCCTCGTGGACCTTGGTGCTAATTTCTGTCAACAAAACGTTTGGCTGACTCCAGCATGCCTGATTAAAAACTGTTTTTAGGTGATGAAAGTAGGGAGGATGAGTAAAGTAAGGAGAAAACTAAAGCAGGGGGAGATGCAGGGTAAAATCTGTTAAAAGTGGGAGGCAGGCTATGAGAACCCGAACATAAAATCTGAGCCCGACTCCAGCCCGACACATATTTGGGAAATGACGTCCGAACACAACGTGAGCAGTCAGGTCCCATCGGGTTCGGACAAATATTTCAAGCTTTACTGTGAAAGGGTCCTCAAGTATTTATATTTTTCCTATATTGCCCACCTCTAGTCTATATTGCTTACTTTGGGGGTGATGTGTGAATTATGCTTTATTAGGAGTTCTCAATACAAATTTTTTGCCTGAGTTCATAAGTCCCCATTCCCTTCAGTACAGCGGCGTGTTTAGAGTTTTCCCGCAGACTCTCTGTATTTTTCCTCCGAGTGATGTAAAATAAGACTTCAAAGCACACTGAAATAGTTCTGACACAAACTCACTTCCTCCTGTTACACAGCCTAAGTGGGAGGAAAGACTATAACCTGTGTCGGACCTATCAGAGGCCTGTTACGGTTTCAAAACGCGAGTCACAGATGATGATGACGTGACCTATCAGGCCTTGTTGAAGACATCTTGGGGTTTCTTCCTGATGCCAAACGTGTTGTAATGTGGATGAAATAGAAAGCCTTTTGGGAGATGGCTAAATTTGGAACTGAGATGTTGCACTTGCTGACAAACACGCTGTCAATCTGTAACTGATGAATATTAAGTGTTCTTGGCAAACGTGTAGATTTTGTGCAGTTCTGGAAAGGGAGTGCTGTGTTTGTGACTGGGAACACTAGCTGTCTTACGCAAAAATCACATAACACTTGTGATGTTGATATTTGCAGATGAGTACCTTATGATGTGTGTATATGTGTTTATTTTCCCTTAAAATCTGTGTAAAAGTAAATGTTTCACTACTAAAAATAAAGGGTACCTTTGGTAACATCATCTCACAACTGCTAATTCCTGAGAGATTGCATAAACCAACTAATGTAAATCAAATTAACACCAGTTGAGGTTAGGTTGAGGTTTTTGCACGTGTGGCTTTTCTTATAAGTTCATATGTATGAAATCCAGTTAAATTACTTAGCTTATTAGATTTCAGAGTCAGCATCAGCACAAATCTAACGGGAGAGCATTAGGCTTTCTGCAGGAGGGAAAAGACTGCCGTTTAACAAATGAATCAGTGAAGTAAAACTTTATTAAGAAATGAGCTTTCTGAGCAATCAACACACAAACACAACATCGCATCTACAGGAAGCATCTACGAGGATTATCTCAAAGAGTTTCTTAGTCCTGAAAGACCACAGAGCTGAACATTTCTGTGTTTATCTTGACTTACTTAATTAGGAAGATTTTTATTAGCTTAATCTAGGGATGTACTGATCCGATACTGAGTATTAGTTTTAGGGCCGATTCTGGCCTGTAATGCTGCACTGGATTGGTATTGGAGCAGATTTTGACATTTTATGTACCACCAATGTATTATATGCTGTGAATACATGTTTTGTTGACTGACATGAACACAGATCTTGCCGATGACAGAAATTGTCTTAAATCATCCACCACCATCATGCCTTTAATGTTTTGCATAACTTGTTTGGCAACAGAAGCTTGCAGGGAGTCAACTAGAGGGATGTTAGTATCGGGTCAATATTGGGTATTAGCCTGTTCCTAGAGCACTAATATCAGCATAATGTTGCAAAAGAAAGAAGTGGGTTCCCTAACTTAAACACACGTGATTCTCCAGGTCTGGAAGTGGAAGGCATATGTTTAACCCACATATGTTTAACTCACATCACACTCTGCTGCACCCGATGGCCTCTCATTAGCCTTTATGTCCCAATTAACAAAAAGATAACAAGTAACGTGCCCCCTGCACTTCTGTTATTGGACTGACCCATTTAGTCCCACTAAGTCTGCCCTCAAACCCAGTTTGAGATAGATTGTGTTGGAAAAGTGGGACTAACAAACTCTTTTCTTTTTTTTGTGAGGATGGTCTTCAGAAGGTCAAGATGAAACTTGAAGATCAGTTAGAACTGATGGCAGATTTCTTCCACGTTGAGAAAATTCATAACAGGATGCTTTTGCAATAACGCAAAAAAAAAAAAAGAGTGGATGTTTGCAATGCGGTTTGGCAATGTAGCGCATCTGAAAACAATTTTCCTCCAGATGGAACAAATAAGCTTCAAATGTTGTATGGTAGAAGAATTCATCCTTCCTCCGCTCTCTGGGTGTGTGCTTACTGTCAGAATTTCCCGTGCTTGTCAGTTTCATCTCGGATATGGTATGTGTATCGCTGACAAAAACTCTTAGTCAAACATCTACCATGTCAAAACACTTTTTTTTTCCCCACGAGGGCAACGTGACCTTTTCTATGGAGCCTCCATGGCTTTCGAGTGATAGATTCCTGGAATTTACTGTGTTTATTCAATCTCTGTCCTTCAATCTCCAATCTTATTTGGCTCACAATGTAGCCAGCAAGCGGGGTGGAAGTGAGGAACAGCTGCAATTATTATTCAAGCATGCATCATTCTTCATTTCCGTCAGTGTTTCTGCTATCAGGATTTTCCAGCAACAAATAAATACTAATAGCGTCCAGTTTGGCTAGCTAACTAATGCAATAGACATGTCACTGAGTATGAGCATTAAATCCAATGGCTGTCATTTTAGCAAGTCTCTATCATCAATCAACATGCATAGGTTTGAAAAACTTATCATTGTGGCTGTAAACTATCTTCAGTAGAATACAGTCACTGCGTGTTTAGGTAAAAAGATAAGTGTTTAAAACCAGTACATGGGACAAATGTCCATCCAATCATGGCAATCAAGATTTTTCCAACTGAAAATTCAATCATTTATCCTACTCCATCTAAATAAATCTCATTACAGGACTCAATTACTGAACTAGAGGAAGTTCACAAGGACATTTTGGTATCTGTCAAAAAAAATGCATGTCTTGTTATCGATTTCATAAAGAATAATGCATTGATGGACAACAAGGACCAAAGCTTGGCAATGTCACAGTGTGGGGACACACATGTGAAGCCGCTTAACAACATGGTATTTATTTACGAACATAATCCATACTGGCACACACAACACGACATGTAACATTGAACGACAACGCAGGACAGACACACAAGATTATTTATACATTCACTAACGAGGGATTAAACAGGGAACAGGTGGAAACATTTATGTCACGTGACGGGGAATTAACAGACATAAACACCACGCGTATGGCGCTCGTCGCCATGGTGACCGCCACGCGCGGTCATGCGCACTGCAGCACAAGGCGGCGTGCGCGACAGGCAATGCCTAATGATTCAATTCAATTCAATTCAATTTTATTTGTATAGCGCTTTTAACAATGGACATTGTCACAAAGCAGCTTTAC
>JAOUQW010000011.1:2276408-2290707 GCA_028565825.1 Olivaichthys viedmensis
CCCGATAGTGAGATTATAAGTCACTACAGTGAACAGGCATATCGATACAAACAGTACTAAATGTGTTTAAAGGATGTGTTTGATTAATGATCACGCTACATTTTCCATTACTACGAAAAACCATAGCCAATCATCAAAAAAACTATCTCTTCCCACAAACATGCCTAGAACAAACCTGCAATGAGTATTGAGACATTTTCTGAAGGATGCCAAATTGTCCTTGTGAATTTGGCCTTATTGCAATGTCTACTGGTCCTATGTCAAGGTGAAGTCGTTAATTTATTTATTCATCTGCAGTAGCCGCTTTATCCGGGTCAGGGTCACAGTGGATCCAGAGCCCTATCCTGGGAACATTGTGTGTAAGGCAGGAATACACCCTGGATCGGATGCTGGTCCATTGCAGGGCATCACACACACACACACACACTCATTCACACCTAGGGACAATTTAAAGTAGTGAATCCACCTATCGGCATGTTTTTGGGAGGAAAACGGAGTACCTGAAGTAACCCACACAGACACGGGGAGAACATGTGAAACTCCGCACAGACAGTAACTGGTGCTCAGGATCAAACTCCGGACCCTGGAGCTGTGAGGCACCCTGCTGCGCCACCGTGCCACTCTCAAGGTAACTAGTGTCTTAATATTAAAGATGGTGCATCGACCTGTTTAGGACTTAGCCCACGATTGTGTTTGACCAGCGCTTTTTTAATTATGTAGTATTTTCTAGCTGACAGAAACAGACAATTATTTGCATTTTCTCAGGCAGAAGCATTTGGTTGGAAACGTGTCTTCTCATCTGGGAGAGATCATCCATCCAGTTACTCCAGTGGTTCATGAACAAAAGGGTGCCTTTACTCCACAGAGTCACCCTTTACTCGACTTTACTGCAAATTAACGAATGAAGAATTCCATATGACAAATTATGGCAAATTAGTTGATTACATTTCAATACAGCGTTGAGTAAAGAACGCCAGCCACAATGCTGATAGTGTTTAACATGGGTCATCCAGCTGTCACTGAAATAAACAGTGTGTTGTTCACACCTGCTCAGCCCATCCACACATTCACATTTGAACTGCAGAGCACTTTCTCCCTCTTCTTCCCCTCCTTCGCCCAAGAAAGCCCAAGAAAATATGAATTGCAATCCAATTTATGACGTCATTATCAGAATGGGAAGCCCCAGGGGTCCTATGCCATTTGCATATAGGAAGGACTGGCACTAGCTGACTTCTTCTGCTTTCCTTGCTCTAATAAACAGGAAACGTCATCAACAGTCTGACTTATACGAGCTGAGGAAGCTCTACGGAATAATTGAGTAATGACAGGCTGTGTGTTTGATGGTTTTGCGGTAAACTTTGATGTGGTCCTCACGTACAGTCACTTACTGTAACTTACTGTCTTCAGTGAGTCAGCGTCCGTAAACGTCAGTGCCAGGAATCGCTGACTGCGTCCCATTATGCTTCAAAACACACTGGACACTGGACAAAGTTCCCGTTCCAAATCTCTTGAATGGCATGCAGTCTCTGACGTTGTTTGTCGTGAGAGGCTGAGGCAATGTAGGAGTCTTTATATGGCGTCATTGTGCCTTAAAGAGCCTCGCGTGGCAATAGATGACATTTTTTTATTTATTGAAGAAACTAATGTAATATGCTCTTCATTGCTGACTATATATTTGAAACCCAGGATTCATGAATACTTGATTAATTAAAGATGACTGCTGAGCTTTCCACTGCCTCCCTCAGTGTCTTAGAAAAGCACGGAATCTTGCATATATGCAAAGAAATGTAGCTGCAACATCAGCTAGCTTGTCATATTGCCAAGAACATTTAGAGAAAATCAGTTTTATTCCATAAATGTGCTGCGTATTCGTAACTGGAGGGGGGTGCATGGATCCACGTTCTGACTGGCTTGTGAGATGTGGAGCTCTTTTGATTTGCACCTTAACCTCATTTAGTTGTATATGAACAAATGCAGCATTCCATATGGAGAAAAATGACACTAAATGAGTCGAGGCAATTGCTTTCCATGATCCATTTGTGTAGTCTCGTGTATTGGGTAAGCTGTTTGTTGTTTACATCGTCTCAGTCAATTTACACATTTACCTTTGGTTTGTTTCTCCCCATTTCCTTCTCTACATCTTTCTTTTTTCTTTCCAAATACCCTTTCTATCTATCTATCTATCTGTCTTGTATGTCCTGTTGTAAAGTCTTGATTGTTCGATGTTCTATATTTATGTGCTGTGTAACCTACCACTGTCAGTGTGTATTCCTGTATGTATCACCAGCTCCATCAGTAAACATTTTGAGCGCTTGCATCTTATCTTTGCATCTTGGTCTTCCATGAATGTAATGTAAATCTTTTCTGAGCAAACCAATCCCACAATACTCATTTGGTTCTTTAATTTAATTTAATTTAATTATTTTAATTAATCCTTTTGAGAATTTATAATATCTGGTAACTATGCGTTGGTATTGTTTGGTAGAACTGCTTCTTTAAAACGCAGGGTACTAATTGGACAAGTATTTCTAATCATTTTCTTTACATTTATTTAAGTACAGGCATTAAGGGCACACATAAATTTATGCAACTGTATTGCTAACATATTTTTGTATAGAAACAAAGGGATATTTTTTTTGTCCAAAATGCCATATATCTTATCAGAAACAACAGAATCTCATGGGAGTGAAAATATCTATTGACGTTTTACCTACAAATTTAGGCATAAAAATAAATAATACATAGGAATGGATAGGATGAGAAATAAGTAAGTATCTGTTGGTGAGAAACACGTTAACTAGCTAAAGCTCTCAGACACGGAACTTTAATCCTGCCAGAATATGTTGCATTCTGTTAAAAACAGAATCACGTCTGCTTGTAATGCGATCAGGCATAATTAGTACATATAATGGCTCATTCAGTTCCATTGATAAAAAACACTAAGTGAGAATTTGGCGTTTATTGCGTTTTGGAAACAAACTCTTCATATATTACCTGGGGTCATTTCTACGGGTTATTTTATGGTAGGTAAAAGATGGCTTAATCTTTCCAGACACAGAAAATGCACAGTCCATAAAAAATTACTGAAATTATGGATTCAGTTGGGTCTAAAATCACAGAGATACTCCAGTCGTAATTACACCTACCCCACCTCTGCATGTAAAACTAATCCAGTCCAAATACCGTTTTATTGTCAGAGATGACAGAGTTGTGCTTTAGATTTTTTTTCTTTCATGTGTGTTCTAGGAAAACTCAAACAAATCTGGATGTCCTTCTTCTTTGGTGGGTTTATTGACAGGTTGTAAATCTACAGAGGTGCTGTAGATGTGCATATGTGATGTATTTAGAAAGAAATGTGATTTTATTGCCAAAACATGATATTTTGCAGGTATAAGATTATTTTGTATATACAATTATTTTCTAGAATTTACCCTGCACCAACACAACTGATTTATCATCCATGGCTTAATAACAAGCTGATGAGTTGAAACAGTTGTGTCACAGCAGGGACCACTGAAATTGCTCTTGTTTGTCAGGACTCATGCAAATGTCTGAGATTAGGGTTGATAGTGAAAAGACTAAACTGTGGAGTGCTTGGACACACACACACACACACACACACACACACGTTTTGTTGGCCAAATCTACATGCACACTACACACTTAACTTTCCCCTAACCTTAAGCTTCATAACTTTTCATACAAAGTCGTGCGAATTGTTACGAACTTGCAAGTTTGAGACCATGTTGGGTCTAACACACCTGATCCAGCTCATCAAGCATTTTGCAATTATTAAAAACAATGTTCTTATTTTAAACTTAAATATCATTTAGATACAGTAGGCGGTTCAGTAGATACTGTAAAAAAAAAAAAAGCCTCTATTGACAAATTCAATTTGATGTTTTAACTGCACTACAGAGCTATAACACTGGTTTATATGCCGTGGATAATAGTTCTCAGGTTACGGCAATAAAAACTATGAAATGCATTTCAGAATTCTGGTTCAGGTTTATTGCTCAGCTATGACTAGAGTTTAAGTAATCACTTGCAGCAACTAAAGATATGGATCATGAAAAATCTTCCCTACACCTTTACACCTTTTGGAGAAAGAGGTTTTCTTTTTCTTTTTTTATCTGAGTGACAATAACAGGAAATGAGAGAGAGAGAGAGAGAGAGAGAGAGAGAGAATGTTTGTTCCCTTCCTCTTTTTTTCTTTGTAATTTTGGTCTCTCTTATGTGCACCATCAAAGACTCAAAGATTGTTTATGTGCTCTGTAATTATTAATCTGCCTCATGACGCAACTACCCTCAGGGCTGAGATGGACACAAAGCCTCGGCAACTGTCTGATGTGGAGAAAAAAAAACGGTTTGAAAAGAGTAAAAGAATGGAGGAAGTGCCACCAACCTCGTCTTGTGACAGCAGAAAAGAGATAAACTGGCGGGTTGAGTAGCAGCTGTCATGACCTTGCCAGAAGATATGAAACTTGGTTCAGTCCATTCTGAAGTGATAAAGCCTATGCGGGGGACTTCGTAGGGAGAACGCTCAAGGCACCCATTTGCAGTCGTTCTAAACTGAAGAGTTGAAAAACTGTAGTTTAAAAGTGCCCTGTTAAATGGTCATTATTGAAGGGACCAACCGATTTCAATAAAGGTCAAGTTTTAAGTACGAATCATATTTGTGTTACATGTAAGGAATAAATCACGATGTTATGTGCTGTTATAGGAAAATAATCAACAACAGGGTGGTGTGATGCTGCCGTTAACCACTCCGGAGTTGATTATTTTCTTGTAACTGCATGCTCTGGAGTGCTTTAATACGCTTATACCACAAAAACTTGCAAACAATTACACATTTCTCGTTATTATAGAACAACATGTCACACTTTTTATCCATTTATATTTGCATTATGTTGTGGAACAAGAATTAAGTTAGTCACAGTTATCACTTACGTTATAGCAGTTATAAACAGTTGATCCCTCACCAACAAAAGAATGGAAAGAATTCAACTCTTTTCTTCTCAAATTTGCAGCCTTTCTTTACCGGGATGCACACATTTGCCATGAGACCCATTCCACAGGATGTGATGTTTAACAAACCAATGGATTTGGTGGAATTTGTTTCAAATCTGTAAGTTTGTTTATCACCAGCGTCTTTTCTCTAGTTACACTGCATTCTCTGAGTCTGCTGCTGATTTGCTCATAAATGACTGCATCCATTAATAACAGACTTTACCATTTGTCCGATGAACGATTTTGTACTCGGCACAAATGGTCAACAACTTCTTTATTTCTGAATCGGCCTAATTGCCAGACATTTCTCCTGTTATTCTTTTTCGTTGACATTAGCTTTTCCTCCTGTGGTGGGGCTTCATTATGCTGATGTTTTAACTCTTTGGGGTTGCGAGGTTTGCCAGCAAAGCGTGGCAAGATTAGATTAAATTTGTTGTCTTTTTTGTGAGGTTTTATCATACAAGTGCAAAAAACATTGTCAGAAACTGTACAGTATGTGAGCATTTTGAAATTGGTTATTTAGACAAAAAAATACAGCTTGTCATGTTACTGATAAACCACAAAGAGCATACTCTTCTCCCCTGAACACTCCCCTGCTCACGGGTACCACCTGTGTCTTGTCTGTTCACACCTCTTCCTTGTGAAATTCCAATTTCCTTGTCTCCTTGTGTCTAGTTTCCAGTCCTAGCTCTTCTCATATCTTAGTTATTCCCAGTTTGTCATGGGTCCTGGTCTTTTCTGGTTTGGGCCTCTGCCTGTATGGATTTACCTCTGATGACTATGTCTGCCTGTGATCTGACTTTGCTCATACATCCAGTTGCTACACTGGCCTCACCTCAGCCGCCAACCGGATCACTTTTCTTACAGAAAGATTGATCATTGTTAAGAACAGTAGTGGTCCCTGGCATAGACAACATAGGCACTGGTACTTTGTGTTCTATACATCTCTCCTAAAATCATGCGCAGAAAGGGCGCATTAACAAGACGAGAGCCGGCAAGTTGAATCAACTTCCGGGAAGGCGTCACATGGGTTTGGCAAGGATAGGGGGTGGGCTGATCCCCCTCTTTATGTATCCCAGCTTGACCCCAAGTCCCATTCATTCCAATGGGAAATTCTGAGGATTCCACCAAACATTGTCAATTCCTTTTTTTCTGCAGTAATTGGTGTGCACTTCCCCCCTTTGTGTAGACTGTAACAATTTCCGTCCCATCTACAACAATGGACATGCTCAGTCTAATAAGAAAAAAAAGGAATGATATGGACTTTAAGCACAAAACATGGGAGGAATGAGAGGCACCAGAATTTAGCATTATTTAGTGCATTATTTTCTTATATCAGGACACTTGTTAGATGTTAGTAAATTGCCTTTTTTGTCATTGCTTCAGAGTACCAAACCTGCACTACGCTAACAAGAAAGCCATCCTTATTTTTTACAGTGCATACAAAATGTATGACTGATCACGGCATGTGAGATCTGTATGTAGGAGACGTGTAACATATGGGGCAGATACACGACCATGTGTAGAATGCGTTCCTTCTGCTGCGAGGCTGAAGAACGACTCATCCAGGATGAACTCACCCAAACGGTATGACAGCTAAACCAAAGACAGATCAATGAATCACAGAACACAGAGAGAGAGCGAGAGAGAGAGAGAGAGAGAGACTGTGGGGTCGAAAAATATTCATCGCCTTCAAACCTAAAAGAACATTTTTCTCTCTCTGTCCCAAGAGAGAGAGACATAGAGAGAGAGAGAAACAATGAGAAAGAGAAAAGGGGCCCTGGCAGCCTCTGGCAGCTTCGTAGCTCCTTGCCGCGCTGTATGTAAATGAACACATGCGTTCATTTGGGAAATAACAATCACAACAAGCAAGATGAGAGCGGTGAACAACAAAAACCCACATCTCGTGGTCCGAAACTGTGAAAAGGGTCGACAAAGGGAAGCATGAATAAATCAGCATGGCGAGGATGGGATGAGCCTTGACGAACATCAGAGAGAAAAAGAGAGGAACCCAAACCTGGGTGTAATGAAGTGATTGGGAGATTGTTTATTATCCACAGAGAGGAGCGGGAAGGCTGTGCTATACGTGTCTCAATCATCACGAGGCCTGGATTGTTCATTTCGTGGCAAACAGAAAACTGATTAAAGTCTCCTAAATAATCCAGTGATCCCCCTATGAAAATAGGGGGATTCTGCTCATGATCTGCTGAATTGAGGCTGTGTAGTTATAAACAATTGTTAAAAAAAAGAAAAGAAAAAGTCATGGGGCATGGTAGAATGATGGGGGTGGTGTGGGATCTAGCTGCACAGGAAAAACCCATATAATTAAGTCAGTTAGTTAGCTAGCCAGCCTACTAATGTAATTAGTCCAATTAAATTGACTTAGCATAATTAAACATTAAGACGATACCCCAGGATTAGCATAGAACACCCTAAAATTGCCGAATGAGACATTTGACATTCTTTTCTCTCTGTTTTGTAGACATGGGTGATCCGATTTTAACTACACATAGTTACTAAAAAGTCTCTTCTACGATAATCAATGCAAATAAATCATAAATGTAAGAAAACGTTTATAATATTTAAAAGTGGTTTACTTTTAAGTATGAGAAACAAATGGAACATGGATTGTGTTTTCAAAATCACGACTATATTTTGTTTCAGAGTAATGGTAGCATTAGCTTCCACCTCAGCGTTGTCATAATGCAGTGGCTTTTGTTGTGGATTTGATGCAGATTTTCGGGTTTTCGTGTCAGGATACTAATGTACACAAATGTAACAACACTAAACAAAGGATATTAGCAAATGATGTTGTTCACATTCACATACTCTGTTGGAGTGGCAGACTTTTGGCTGTTCTTTGATATACGTAAAGTGAAATTAACTTCAGAGATCTTTCACTGTTTAACGCTGGTTGTTATACCTGCTGTTTTTCTCTCTTTTAAGAAAATCCAGACGTTGTTGTAATGCTCACTTTGCCTTTTCTGAAGGTTAAAATGATGGCGTGCTGCAGTGTTAGACACTCCACGGCATAAGCGATGAAAAGTGCATTTCTGAATAACCACGCCCTAGCGGGTGTGTGTCACAAAGAACTCCCGATACGTCCCCACCAAATTGGTGTGTAAATGGTGTTTCAATATCAATAGTAATATCACATGATGACATTAATGTAAATGGATGGAAAAGGGAATGCCAGTTTTAAAGGGGGCTAATTTTTGTCATTTTTTATCCGGGGCACGACACTCATTATTAAACCATTAATAAAAGAGTAATAATCCTTAATAAAACATTCGATTGAGATACTCCTGGCATGAGAGTAAACTAAATTTGACTCTGTGGTTTGCCAATTATTCATGACCTGATGAAGCCAAGTGCTGCAGATTTTGTGTTTAGAGATATTGTCTATTGAGATAGAGGAACAGCAATATTTGCTGGGGTTTTACAGCGGGCAGGGATGAGGAAGGAAAGCCCCCTAATCCCATATTAAGCTTTTTCCTCCACAACAGACCTTGTGTACTCCTACTATACTTCGATTTATTTAGCTCATTTACCGAATTCTCTATTCAGCAAGTTTCACCTGCCTCCATCTGCTTCCTTCTCCTAGAATGTCATTACCTCCAAAACACTCGCCGCATTGGCTTAATGGGTAAAAACAGAAAACAGATGATCAGTGAATCTACAGCTTATTTCTTAACTGGCAATTTACGAGTGATACAGTGCTGCTTCCACATGACCACAGCTTAACATTTACATTTATTCACTCGGTAGATGCTTTCAGAGACTCACAAGTGAGGCAGAATGCAATCCATAAAGCTGAGCTGTCAAGGGTGCCATAACCATCGGTGTCCGAGAGAGCATAATTGGCCCTGCTCTCTGGGTGGAAAGGATCTTCCTCCGTAACAGAGTGACAGGGCTAGTGGATCCGGTGGTGATTCAGGGAACGGTTCCAGATTAGGCACTGACACCTTGTCGGTGAAAAAGGGCATTAGCAGTCCATGGGAAACGACATTGAAATATGAAGTCACAACCCTCTGGTCACTGTGCAAAACCACTGGTGAGCTACCACTGCATAACATTTTTAAGATTTTGTTTGTTTCCTTGTATGGGCTCTGGCCTTTTAAAATTCTGAGAGCAAATCAAACACATCATAACAGACTCCTAAATAGTGCCTAGTTTGCCAGTCAAGTCCAGTATTAATGTTTCTATTTTACATAGTTATCAATCAGAAGAAATTGTATTTCAGCATTTCTGTGAAATCTAAAAATAATTGATTTGAGAGTTGTTCGGTGCAGCTGTGGAGCCTGTTGGGACCCCAGGCAGAGTTCAGAAGTGTGTGTGTGTGTGTGTATATGTGTGAGTGTGTGTAGGGGGTTGGTTAACATGGTCTCCCGCAGCATGCGTGGATCTCCTGTGCCCTTTGTCCAGTGAAAGACGATATGACAGCAGACCACCAGGGACGGACCCCCTTCCTGAGGGGAGGGCTGAAGTCTGCGCCGTGTTGTTTGCCTAAACTTGGCCCCGAAATCGAGAGCCTGTGTCCAGCAGTTGTTGGAGCGAGCCCACAGTTTGACCTTTCGATCTGTCCTGTTCTCAATCACAGTCAATAGCACCACATGTGCATCCTGCACCAGGAGGCTTGGCGCCAGGAGACACTGGCCAGAAGGCAATGGACGCAGAAGGCAAAGGACGCACCACGTTCTCGATGACAGTCCACTTCAGATAATTTTGCTTATAGACAATGAGTGGGTGTTGTCTCATCATGGTGCTGGGGTCTGATTAACCCTTTCGTAAGTGTGAGTGAAAATGAATATCAAATAACCAGGAGTTCAATTTATAACATTACAAAGGCATATTTGGCCAATTTGATCAGCGGTTCCTAGGGGTGTGTATTTCACTGGCAGAAAAAAAGGTACATTTTCATTCCCCAAAATACAACAGTGATCCCTTAGGTCCAATTGTGTACCTTAATTATGTTTCTCTACAATTATATTCCTTTAACTAAAGGTACAAAAGACGTCCCCCTGGAAGGACGACCCCAGTGACAAGAGTTTGTATCTTAAAACCCCAGTTTAGTACCTTTTTGTGAAAGCGCTCCTTCCAAGATGAAACTATGTATGCGATCAACAATCTGATGTACGAAAAATGCATTTAAAGCAGCCAAAGATTCAATAAGATTTAGAGCTGTTACGGTACAACGCCGTGAAATACAGTGTGATTCAGTAATGTGCAAGTAGTCCAATTTCATTACAAAATAAACGGTTTGTTTTAAGGAGTGGAAGGTCACGCTTCGCTCACTGGGGCTGCCTGGCACAGAGACCGTGCCTCCTGTACTGAGACTGACAGGCACAGAAGCTAAGCCCCCTTTACTAGAACTGACAGGCACAGAGGCCATGTCTCCTTTAATGGGACTGACTGGCACAGAGGCTATGCCTCCTTTACTAGGACTGACAGGCACAGAGAAGCATGGATGGAGAAACAGAAATAGAAATCTGATAACGTTTCTAAATAATAGTACACTAGTGATAAAAATAGCAGCATGTGTGGCATCTGACTTTACAGATACAGAGACGCACAGATCCATTCAGTTACCACTGCCTCCCAGCTTTTGCCCAATACACACTGTTCTGAATCCATGTAGTCATATCAGAAATTCTGAGGCCAAATCTGTCATTCTTTACACACCTTCTATTTTCCTTACCTTAGAACCACAACATCATTAGCACATAGATACAGCAAATATGATTTTAGACCTAAAATAATTATTGCAATCTCCTTGCAGTTGACACATGATCAAAAAATCTGTGTAAATTGTTTATGATCATCTACTTGGAATGCAAATTAGTTTAAGTCATTCAAAATGAGTGACCTACCCTAGTTGGCAACAATAAAAAAAATTGTAAATAAAAGTTTATGAAGGCAGTCAGCTGTGTTCAGTTTTGTTCAGACTGAACCCCCCCCCCCCCCCATTTAAAACCCTCCTCCAAAAATGAGGTCAGAGGTTTACTGTTTGCTCTTGCAATCCAGTATTCATCGCTTACTCTCATTTTTCACAAATTCTTTAAGCACCGAGTTTAAAAACAAGCCATAGTGAACAAACTGTCATTCAAGCTAACGTTGGTGCTATGAAAAAAGTACTGGTAGGCGCACACTACCAAGGCGAAAATATCGTTAACAGGAGCTAGCCGAAAGCAAATGTGTTGTTCATAGAGCAGATAAAAGTCGCACTAGGTCTCTTGTTCTCCACATCTAAATTCCTGGTGGGCCTCTAAAATGTTTCCACCTTTATGTGCATAACCACTACACACATGTTCCCTTTTGCCTGCCACGTGATATTCTAGTTGGGCTCTCACATCTTTGACTGTACATGCTGGAATACCATGTGAGCTCAAAGTAACTGTCATCAATTAACTCTGTCAATTTCATACGCAGCTCCACTTTTACGCAAAGCTACTTACTGTATGTCCCCTAACTCAGTATGAGTACTGGTCAGAGCCACTTTGCTAACTTTGAAAGCCTCATTCTTAGCAAAAATCAGACTCCCAGCGATTTATTAGCACATTCCTATACAGAGGTATTTTAAAGAGGCATGTCTGATCCCACTCCTGGACTCCTACTGCCCTATAGAGACTAGATTCAGCCATAGCCTAACAAACCTGATCCAGCTAATGAGCGTCTTCAGGAGCATCTGAATATGAGGGCCAGGTGTGTTAGATTAGCGTTAGAGTTCAACTCAGCAGGGTTGGTGGGTCCCAGACGAGTGTGTTTTAAATCATCTGCCTTTAAAATACTTTTTTTTTTAAAGGGAGGAATAAACTAAATAATGTTCAATTTGTGGTTTAATATTTGAAATGTGCTTTTGGAGATTTTAAACGCCCTCCTTCACATAGTTTACAAACGTTAATCCACGGCTGTCATGCAGCCAGCGCCTCACGCTGTTTTCTTTCTTTTCTCGTTTTTCTCCCCCCACCTTGCGTTGTTTTCACGCTGACTTTTGAGTGAACGCCTCACCGCGGGGGTGCGCCAGCCCGCGCCGAGCCTTCTGATTCATCTTTTCTCTCCCTTTCTCCTTTTCTCCCTCCCTTGGTCTCTCTGTTCCTTTCCTCAGCCAGAAGGTATACAAAGACACTAAAAAGGGCACCGTCTTATCGGAGTGCAGGGAAGGGTCGGACCCTGAAGGCTCTCCCAGCATCTCTCCTCATTGAAAACATCGGTAGGGAGCTCAACGGGGCCGAATATTTGTGCTCTCCCAGTCCTCTTCATCCTCTTCATCCTCCCCTCTCCCCCCACAGAGCTCTGCAGGCCAGCACGGAGCACGGAGCTGCTGGAATGCCTATAATGCGCTGTGGAAACTGTGACTGGGTTTGATTTAAATGGTTTCAGATGCTCCTCGGGAGGCGCCGGGCAAAAAAAAAAAAACAGCTGGTAGCCTTTTCCATTGATATGCACAAAAGAAAAGCCTTGGTTTTTAAAGGGAAATGGGGAGGCTGAAAACACAGCCACAAGAAAGTAGTCTAACGTGAAGAGCAGCTCTGATGGTGGACATGTGTTTGGACTTATTGATTATTGCTTATTATTATTGTAGATTAGGGTCAGGGCAACATCTTGAGTTCTCATCTACACTTATAAAAATTAAGGTGCCAGAAATGGTTCTTTAGAGAGATGCATTTTGATGGATGGCACTTTAACTATTTTTGTTGGTGCCACAAAGAACTGAAGAATCATTTGCCACCATAAATGCTTACATGGAAGGTTCTTTGTTGTGGGAAATAACTATGCAGTTCATTGTGGAACCAATAAAAATGATAACAAATGACACACTGACAGATTCTTTAGGGAACCAAAAATGGCAATTTTATGGCATTGCTCTAAAGAAACTTTTCTAGAAATAGTTATTTTTATGATTGTATACATTTACAGCATTTAACAGACGCCCTTATCCAGAGCGACTTACAACAGAGCGCAGGGTCATGATACAGTGCCCCTGGAACAGAGAAGGTTAAGGGTCAAGGGCCCAACAGTGGCAGCTTGGCAGTCCCAAGGATTGAACCCACAACCTTCTAATCAGTAGCCCAGAGCCCTAACCACATCATAAGATTTCTCCAGCTGGTAAACTGCAAGACAACACACTTAACAGAATTAAGGGACAGATTTTCTACCTGTAGGATATTTCAAAATTTGCTACAGCTTTTAATTAGCGTTGGGAACTAAGAAACGTCACCATTTCTAATCTTGCTTGCTTTTTACATCAGCTATAACAAATGTGATTGTTTATTAGCACAATTGCTGCAAAGATACTGATCAGATGAAGTAATATGTTTCATTCTGGTAACGTCAGACTTGCAAACAAAAGCATTATTACTTGCTTGATCTTACGTAAATGGTATCATATCAAAATCCTATTACTGTAATCGAGACTAATAAAAAAACATTTAAAAAGCTTCACCTCACCAGCATAACCAAGCTCAAAGAGATTATATAGATAATATATAGTCTACACTAATCTACATTAATTCACTAAATCATATGGCAGAATATACAGTATACGCCTATATACCAAATTATCAAGGTCTTCATTCTCTGATTTTGGTTTTCTCAGAACAGGGAAACACTAAACTGTCTAGAACTTGTTATTAAGTTAGAGAAACTTCTCTAATGTTTGAGAAGCAAAAACTGAACCTGACCTTCAGCTTCTCATTTTGTGGTGTATTTTGCATTAACTTCAAGTAACAGACCCCTCTCTTTCCAAAATAAGGGTTTTTTTTTGGGTCCTTTTTTCATGGCCTCTCCTTCTGCTGTCCCACGATGCTTTGCTCACCCCCCAATGAGATGTGAGATCACTGGGATCAGGATCACTGAACCGCTTAGCGTCCAGCCCAGAGGGTGGCAGCGCTATGTTCATCTCTGCTCCTCACCTCTGTACACTCCTGCTGAGCCTCAACTGAGGAGAGGAAGTCTGATTTGCACTCAAAAAGTTCCAGAGTGCTTTTTCTTGTTTTCTTGTTTTATTTATTGTTGTGAACTATAAGTTGCTTAAGCGTATAAGCCACACCCTCTTAAATTCTGTCTGCTTTTGGGGTTAAAAAAACAATCTACATGTCAATTTGATGCATAAGTCACATTAATGTACCAAGTATTTTTTTTAACATAATGTTTGTCCTCCCTCTATAGAATAGAATAGAATGCACCTTTATTGTCACATATACATGTACAAGTACAAGTACAGTACAGTGAAATTTATTCTTCGCATATCCCAGCATGTTGGTAAGCTGGGGTCAGAGCGCAGGGTCAG
>JAOUQW010000011.1:2290807-2304895 GCA_028565825.1 Olivaichthys viedmensis
AATACTTTAAATACCAAACAAAACCTCAAAAAATACCTTTTGGTGTGTGGTTTATATTAGCTATATTAGATCTACTACATTGTATAATAGTTTAGTGAATAGAATAATGAGCGTTCATAAAATATGACAGGTGACTCCAAACTTTTGAATGTTAGTGTATGTATTGATGTTAATGAACCTATTCCCATATCGATGCAACCCCCCAGGAAAAATGCAAGAAGAGGGAGGATAGCAAAATGTTTGTCACTATGCTCCATAGCTGACTTTGTTTTTTTTAGTCAGAAGAGAGTGCTGCCCATGCTCAGCAGACCATACATAATGCTAGTGCTAATGTTGGTATAGATAGCTCTGACTGTCAACACTCCACTCTAAAAAAGCAGGCTGTCTTTTGCCTAGGGCCCCAAAATCACTAAATCCGCCCCTGTGTACTGCATGGGTTTCAGTTTGTGTTTTAGTGCACTATTAATACTGTACATGTGAACCTCATGTAAATAAATCTGCAAGAAATGTTGATGATACAGTCATTTCAGTAAGTGTATTTGGAGATAAATTGCCATACCGAAAACAATCTGGGTTTTGCTGGTCTACACCATTAGAAAAAAAGGGTTCTATGTTTGGATATTCTTAGCTTCCTAAAGGGGTTCTACTTGGAACGCTCTGTGATAGGGAAACACTCTGATGTAGAACCCCACAACAGAGTGTTTCCCCATCAGAGAGGGTTTTCCCATCAGAGAGGGTTTAAGAGAACTTTAAAAAGTTGAAGAACCCTAAACCCTTCACCTTTTTCTTTTTTCCCCAAGAGCAACAGTAATAGTAATAAATTGAATAGTGTGCAAATCCACCCTATTCAATCCCTCAATTAAGGCACAATGTACTGTGGTGACTATGACTCATAATGAATGAAAAAATAAATGAATGAATTCTCATTTCTCAGGTATCTCCTGTTGTAAGACTACTGATCAACTGCTAATATTACATGTATGTCATTAACTTATCAACCTACTATGTCATAGTATCTCATCTAGCAGTTTTCATGCAAGTCTCAGTCATAACTGTGTTAGTTAGTGACATTTGGAAAGCCAGTCATTTAGGCTCACTCTTTCATTCCCAAGTTTACCCTTCTATAGCGACAACTATGCGCTATAGCATAGCAACGACTCTGCCACTACCTGTTAAGTCTCAGATGTAGCACCATTAACCATCCATTATTTAAAAAAAACTGTAAAAGTGAAAAAACACTATTAAATCATAGGCTATCTTTCTGGGGTCCTTTGCGGCACCAAGGATGTCCCAGCCCGATTTTGCACAGACAATCCAATCTGAGACCAATTTAGTCAGAGTGTTCGAGAGAAGTTGCTGCATTTGTCACACAGACTAAATTCATTGGCCCTGGGATTTAAGAGACATCCCATTTGGCTTTAAGACAGATGTTTTCAATCCCAGGTGCAGGCCCCATGCTCTCCACATTTTTTTGCATCTTTTGTTCTTTAACACACCTGACCCAGATAAGAACCTAAAAATGGTGGTCTGGTGTTCATTTCAGGTGAACTCGGCTTGTCATGGGTTTACAGTAATAAGCTCAGCTTTAGCATGTCTTGTTTGCAGGTTCTGCCGTATGAGGACATGCCATGCACCCAACACTTAACTGCTGTTCATCATGGTTTAATCGCTAGTGATGGGACCAAAGGAATATTAATAATAACAATGTACAACAGAAAAGTATAAATCGGGCAATTGATCTACAGTTCGAAAGGAATGTATAAAAGAAGTAAATGTTAACGCCCACCCCCCTCAAACAAGCCCAGAATTGATCCTGGGTGAGGACCCAAATATTCAGGCTAGTTGAAAACGTCCTTAGAGCTGAGAACACAGAGATCCACAGATTTTTAAGACACCAACCAGGGTGCGGGATTCCTAATACTGGGATTGAGAACGACTGCTATAAGTAATAGAGGTAGTGATGGAGGTGAATACAAAAATATACACTGAGGCCCTGATTTACTAAAGGTTTGTGTGTGTAAAAACATGTGCAAACTTGACAACACCCGCCGAGGACATCGTCTCCGATTGGGGGCCCCAGTTCACATCGCAAGTATTGAAGGGATTCATAGAGAAGTTGGGAGCCTCAGTCAGTCTAACGTCTGGATACCTCCCACAGGCCAACGGACAGGTGGAGCGGGCGAACCAAGAAGTGGGCCGATTCTTGCGTTCATTCTGCGCAAACAACCACGCGGACTGGGCCCGGTTCCTCCCATGGGCCGAGTACGCCCAAAATTCTCTGCGCCACTCGGCCACACGCCTCACTCCCTTCCAGTGTGTGTTGGGGTATCAACCACCCCTACTGCCGTGGAACGCAGAGAACTCAGGCGCACCTGCTGTGGAAGCGTGGTTCCAACGGGCAGAGGAAGTATGGGCTGCCACACATAGGCACATTGCGTCCGCAGTACGGAGGACACGCGCCTTTGTGGCCAGACACCGAGCGGACGCACCTCTCTACTGCCCTTGGGATCGCGTATGGCTGTCCACCCGGAACTTCCGTCCCCGCCAGGGATGCAGAAATCTGCAGGAGTGGTACATCGGACCCTTCAGGGTGGTCAGGAGGATCAATGACATGGCCTACCGCCTGGATCTGCCCCCACAATTTCGGACATCCCTGACTTTCCACGTGTCCCTGTTGAAGCCCCTAGTCATTGATCCGATGCAAATCATCATACCAAACATTTTCTGGACTGCCTTCCCGACACCGACCCTGCTTCCGAACCCTGGACTTACGACCCTGCCTTTGCCCCCGAAACCCTGTATGCGCCTCGTCCGACCTTCTGCCTGTCACCCGACCACGAGCTTGCAAAATCCCCTAACGTTGTCTGACGCCTGTCTCCTCGCCCATTGACCGCGCTTGCATCCGCCCCCCCAGCGCCCTGACAATATTGGTGTCACACTGTTGGCACGGGGAGGCTGGACACAAGCGCATAGCCGTTCAACAAACATTTATTTTACACTTTACAAACATATACGGGAGACAAACAGGATAACATTCAACAAAGTGAGACAACACAGGACTGACACACGGGGATACTTATACACTTACTTATTGCACAGATGAACAAGACACAGGTGGGATCAATTACATCACGAGACAGGAACTAACAAACATAAACATAAGCCACGCCAGTGAGAGGCAGTGTGCGCGTGACAGAACCCCCCCCTCAAAGGTGCTGCTCCTGCAGTGCCCACACAGGCATTCAAGAGGGGGCCCTGGGCCCGTGGGCCCCATGTCCATGTCCAGGTGGGTGCTCAGAGGCCGGCGTTGCACAGAGGACTGACCACCATCCCCAGTGCAGCCAGGGAGCGAAGCGCTGACCTTGGCCACACTGGCGCACGGAGGAGCGATGACGTCCTCTGCAGGGGCAGGAGGCAGGGCGACATCGTTGTCCCTGAAGCTCAGGGGCAGAGCGACCTCCGGGCTGGTCTACGGCTGTGAGTCTTCCCGAGATGGTGAGTCTCAGGAGGCACTCCGCGAGCTGGTCCATCATGTCAGGGGCCTGGAGCACGCCTTCTGAGGCGTCAGGGGCCTGTGGCACACCTTCTGCGGCATCAGGGACCTGGGGTATGCCTTCTACGGCATCAGGGACCTGGGGCACGCCTTCTAAGGCGTCAGGGTCCTGGGGCATCCCTTCTACAGCATTACGGGCCGGGGGCACACCGTCTACGGTGTTAGGGGCTGGGGGCACGCCTTCTACGGTGTCAGGGGCTGGGGACACGCCTTCTACAGCATCAGGGGCTGGGGGCACACCTTCTATGGCGTTAGGGGCCTGGGGCACGTCTGCTGCGGCGCCCAGGAACTGGGACACACCCTCCACGGCATCCAGGAACTGGGACCTCGGCGGTCGTCAGCCCCCCCCAAAAGAATTCCTGGGAGGCTTGAGATCCTGGTTGGCTCGGTGCTGAGTAGGTTCTGTGACTGACTATTAACTAACATTAAGTAATGCATTTGATAACATAAACAGCACATAAGCTACTGCATAATAATAATAGTTAGTTCATGTTAATGTTGTATTTGCTCCTTTGTTTCCCATGTGCCAAGTAATTTTTCACACACTGGTTCATAGGTGTCATGCTTTTCTGGGGTGTGAGGGATGGACACACGTGTGTAGCCACTTAACAACATACTTTATTTACTTTACTAAACATGAAACATCCAAGATCAAACATAAACAGGTAACACAAAGATGCGACAGGTCAACAGGTCAGCGTAATATTTAAATAAAGCAAGACAATCTGGACTGACACACAAGGGTTCTTATAGGAGGAACAGCTGGAAACACTTAATGTATGTACTTTACATTAAGTACATTTGTACTTGCCATATAAATACATTTTTTAAAATAATGGCATAAATTAACAATATTTTGATGAACTGTTATGTGACCATTGGGTGTGTTATCACAATAAAACAAACAAACAACCCACCGCAGTGTCAGGAGGCTGAGTGGCGTCGCCGTCCCCGAAGCTCGGGGACAGAGCGATGACGTCCTCTGTGGAGTCAGGGAGTTCGGCCATGCCTCCTGCCGCATCTGGGAGTTCGGCCACGCCTCCTGCGGCATCAGGGAGTTAGGCCACACCTCCAGCGGTGTCTGGGAACTTGGCCATGCCTCCCGCCGCGTCTGGGAACTGAGTCACGCCTCCAGCGGCGTCTGGGATCAGGGTTACGCCTCCCGCGGCATCTGGGATCAGGGTTACGCCTCCTGTGGCATCGGGGATTACCGCCACGCCTCCCATAGCGTCTGGGACGGCCTCCACGCCCCCCCCAGTCCCTCCCAAAAGAATCCAGCGAGCCACGCCCCTCCGCTCCTGGGAGGCGGGCGATCCGGGCTGGGTCGGAGCCGAGCTTCATCTGCGGCTGGCTCAGGTGGCAGCGCCGAGGAAGCGCGACCGGGGGGGTTTCGGGGAGTGTGATCAGCTGCCGGAGAGATCAGCGCGGGGCCGTGAATCGGCAGGGCGGCAGGCCGTGGCTGCACAGCCGCGCGCGTGACAGTCAACTGCAGCTCCTGCAACAATTTGAAAATTGGCAATGTCACAAAAGTCCTGTTTAGTATGATGAATTTCTTTGTTAGATGTGAGGAAATTTATGAATGTGTTTGTGAAGTATGTGCTATGGCCAGGGTTGCCAGATTTGCTTGACTGAAGCAGCCAAATGGACAAGCAGTATTAAAACGCGTAGTTTTCCTGAATAGTTCTTTCACAGAGGTCCTAAAATGATCTCATCTTCATACATTTTGTTTAAATAAAGAATATCTATGAGAAAAAAAAACACGCCGGCAGTTCAAAAGTAGCCTAATTATGCGGGAAAACTGTCCACTTGTCAACACTAGCTATACTGTTCAGAGCAACACGCATGGCACTAAATTACACCTGCTAGGTTTTGGTAGGTGTTTTTACATGGTGTATTTAGGCTCGTACACCTGTTTCGTACATAACACACAGAATGCCGCCTAATTGCATCTGAGAACGGGCACAAACAGCTTAGTACCTCATGCACTTTGTCTTAAGTAATTTTCCTTGTCAATCCGAATCAATTCATTATGATTACAGATTTCAAATTAACTATTTATATTTTCCCTAAACTCAGCAATGTGTTGACAATCTCCATTTACGTGTAAATGTTAAATGTAATCTGAACCAAATTTCTGTGCATGTGTGGAGCACCATTTAGTGTCAACAGTGTAGCTAATGTTAGTTAACCATGTTAGCCAAGTGATTAGTTACCTTGCTTGTGTTAAGTCTTACAGTCTTATATCTCAGCAAAACGTCCTCGAAATGTCCTTATTAAACATACAGCTAGAAGAAGAATTTCTTTCCTGCATCATTCTACTTTAAAATATTGGTTGAATGCCAATCCCACCCATTCAACCTCTCAATTATCTTTCAATATTTAAAAAATTTCCTCACAGCACCATATTTTTGTAGCTGCCATTGGTCAGTCTGAGCTGTGAAGCTAATGTTACTGTACCTAGCACTTGCTAACTTGTTGTCATCCATGTAGATTGGTCTATGCATATAAATTATCATTTTTGAGTGTATCCTGCTACAAGCATGAATTGTGTACTTTAGTTACTTGATCCCACATATTATGATGTGCTTTCCTGCTAGTTTTTAAATCTAATGAGTTAGAGTCAGAGCCCTTACCCAAAAATGTACTTCCTCCTTCAAGATATATCATCATGAGGGAGTTTTCCCAATAGTGAAACCAGAAATCTTGCACTAGAAACTATGTCACTACTGTAAGTAGGCAAATAGGCATGTTTACAACAGATGTATCGTATCAATGGTTAATTTTTTCTACCAACAATGCTTCAAAAAAAAATTTCGTAGAAAAGCTGTCACTATACCATTACCTCATATGATACATTTTTTTATTTAAGAAATCAGTCTAAATGTTATAGGTACATGCTGTTATCTGTATTATAATTTCTATGGGCCGTATTCAGAGTTAGACCAAAACTTAAGACCAAAAGATACGTCAGTATTTGCGCTGGGAAAATGACCTGTATTCAGACATCGCTTACATGGTGCTTAACTTCAATTTTTGGGTGCCCCATTCAGATTATTGAAATTATCTGCGTGCTGTTCACGCCTCCGAGGTTGTCAGATTTCACGACACTTACCTTTAAGCCTGAAAAAAATTGGGAGTTAGGAAATGTGGACTAATGAAGCATTTAACAAGATGGCTTACACCCACATTATTCAAAAGCCTATAAAATAGCACTTGATCCAGCACATCCTATTGTTTTGCAAAATGAACTAGAAGCCTACTATTTTGTACTGACAACAGTTTAGGCAGGGGTTAAAAATGCTGTATCTACTATTGAGCATTGCAGCAGAAGTAACTAGACAGGCCATGAAAAATATTTATAAAATGTTTTATATTGTGCGCTGGCATAGTCAATTGTGCGCACAATTTAATGTGGCCATGAGATATTAAATTGAGATCATGAAATCGTAATGTGTGTGTGCAAGTTATTTTCAATTTGCTATTTTTGAGTTGTGGAATTAATAAAATAATGCTCGTGTTTTGGTTAATTTGTTTTTGGCAAACTCTGCACAACTCACATGCAACTGTATGAGCAGCGTGTAAGTCACTAACGCATAGATGTGTTGTGTTTACTAACACACAGATAAACAGCACAGCTCGCAACAGAACCGGCACATCACCCTCCTGCTCTTCGGCTCTGGGATTCTGCAGGTGTTTCCAGCGCTGTGCTTTGAAGTGGAGCAGAAGGGACAAGACTCCTCCGAGGGTCAGAGTGTGTTTGGACTCCACGAAACACAAACACAGAAATTCATTAGCCATCTAATCTGGCGCTCTCCAGAGACCTACTAGAGCCACGTCACAGGCTGCATAGGAATCAGGCTGGTAGTGGAAACTCTAACGGGAACTTGCAAGTGTGTAATTGTGCGATGTGATGATACAATGCAGCTGAAAACATCACGTGATAGAACAGGAGAGAGAAGTTCAAAGCCAGATTGGTTGTTGTGGTGCTTTTCTGTTAAAGAATCCAGCAAGGAGGGTGGGCGAAAACAGATATTTGAGACACATCCTTCTCTCTCTTTCTGATCTCTCTCTCTTTATCTGTCTCAGTCTCGCTGAGGGTCGGTCCTGGTACACAGCTGGCTTACTTTCGAGCAGTTTTTATAAACTAACGAGTTTCCAGTGCCTAAGAGGCACCTGAGAAAATAGCCACATCCTCGAACTGAAAGGCTTTGAAGTCCACCGGAATCATCTGCTCTCGTCTGCAATGGATTGCCAAATAACAGGCTCTTATGATGTTTTATAAACCTTCCAAATACATAAACCACTTATGTGCACTCGGACACACACTTTATTAGTTACACCTACCTCGTAGCTACATTCATTCGCCATTTTATCAGGTACACCTACCATATAGGTCGCTTTGTAGGTATACGATTACTGACTGTAGTCCATCTGTTGCTATGCACAATTTGTGGTGGACCATTCTCAGTGACACTTACATGGTAATGTGTGTGGTGCTGGTATGATTGTATCAGGCACAGCAGTGTTGCTGCTGTTTTTAAACACTGTGTACACTTACTGCTCTTTAGTGGATACACCTACCTTGTTAGTCCACCTTATAGGTGTACAGTTAGAGACTACAGGTCATCTTTCATGCACAGTGTGTGTTAATCGTCCTCTACCCTTTATCTGTCAGTTTCTGACCACAACAACGGCGCTCTGCCTCCAGCCCCCGCCGAGGACATCATCGCTCCGCCCCTGGGCTTCGGGGACAGCTACGCTGCTCTGCCTCCTTACCCCGCAGAGGACGTCATTGCTCCGCCCCTGGGCTTCGGGGACAACGACGGTGCTCTACCAACAGCCCCCGCCGAGGACGTCCCTCCGCCTCCCGATCCTGGGGAGGACCCCATTGCTCCGCCCCTGGGCTTTGGGAACAACGGTGCGCTGCGTCCTGCCCCGGAGGAGTCCGCTCCATGGCTGCGCTGGTGGTGGCCGGTCCCCGGCGCGAGGCCGGCCTCCGTGCCACCACCCGGACATGGATGTTGGCCCCACAGGCCCAGGACCCCCCACCCCCCCTTCGGGGGCCTGTGTGCTCGCCGGGAGGCGCGCCTTTGGGGAGCGGTTCTGTCACGAGCACGCCACCTCGCGCTGTGGTGCGTGTGACCCATGTGCGCGACCATGCGCTTTTGTTTTTGTTTAATTGCCCCTGTCCCGTAATGTGATTCACCCCACCTGCATGTCGTTAGTCTGTGTGATCAGTGTATGTATTTAAGCTCTCCTGTCCCTGTCCAGTTTGTTCGTAACTGTTCTGTGTCATGTCTATGTCAGGCGGTGTATGTATAGTGTCAATTTGTCTAATAAATGTCGTTCAGAGGTTCGCGTCTGTGTCTAATGCCGGCCTGGCAGCATGACAATTAAATGAAAAGAAAAACTCTCTTAACAGTGTTTAAAGGACATTTTTGTTTATTTTAGGTGGAATTTAACCAACTAAGCTCATTAGAAAATATGGCGGGCGGGTAGAAACAGAAAGACCTGCTGGAATAGTCAAGCTAATCTGAGCTGAACAAACCCCTACTCGTTTCAGGTACCTACCCCAACGCTATTGGATACAACTCTGCTCAACCAATCAGCATTTGCCTAATGCACAGCACTGTAGATTCTCACATCGCCTTCGCTGCGTGCCTCTGCAAGCTACATTTACCCATAATCTCTTTCTCTGTGTTGCAGAAGTATACGCAGAAGTATAAATCAGCTTACAGGCTAAAAAACAGTGCACTGATTGGACTTGGCGTCTGGTTGATTTAATCCTCTGATTGGTTGACAGGCATTGTGACAGAAATCACTCACTCGTCTGATTCGGCCGAGTCGACTGTCAAGAGCTGACAACCCAAAAAAGAAAAATGGCTGTGTTA
The DNA here is from genome assembly GCA_028565825.1 of Olivaichthys viedmensis. Classification (NCBI taxonomy): domain Eukaryota; kingdom Metazoa; phylum Chordata; class Actinopteri; order Siluriformes; family Diplomystidae; genus Olivaichthys; species Olivaichthys viedmensis. The sequence continues at coordinate 2,300,252 of JAOUQW010000011.1, forward strand.
AAAAGGATCTTTGACTGACGAACAACATCAGCTTTGATCTAGTGGGCTGACAGTACAGTGGACTCTGAAGATGTAGTGTCCTGAGATATCAGGCCTGGGATATCAGATGACCAATATGCAACAAATTCAAGTAAAAAAAAAAGACACGTTATGCTTAAAAGGGTGAAAAACCCAAGAGCCACTCACAATACCTGGCACATTGTGCATAACAACAAATGGGCTCCAGTCAGCAATTTTATATCTAATAAAAAAGACAGTGAGTGTATAGAATATGCATACTTATACACTGACATATTATATAGCTCCTGTTATCTGAAATATTCATCGCCTCTCTTTCTCTCTCTCCACCTGTCTGTCAGTTCTTGTTCAGTAGCAGTAAATCTACAGCTGGATGAAAGGAAACAACAGCGGAGCACTGGGGCTCCTCTTCTGAGAGCTGACGATTTACATGCCGTTTGTAATTCTGAAATCCATTTAAAATTTACATCAGCTACTGATTCATTATTCATTAAGCTTTCCCTTTTCCAAAGGCGTCTTTGAACAGACTAATGTTCGTCACATGCAGATGTGTTGAAGGTTTGTGAGAACGTGGCTCTCGCGTGCTTTCTTGCTCAAAGATCCTTAATGTGAGTGGCGTGGAGATAGTGAATTGATTCAAAATGACTCCTCCTCTCAGCTGTAGCCCCTGACCACAGGCCCTGAACACACACCAGAAACCATAAAAATACACACCACAGGCCCTGAACACATAACCACAGACCCTGAACACACACCACAGGCCCTGAACACACACCACAGACCCTGAACGCACTGCAGGCCCTAAACACACACTGCAGACCCTGAAAAAACACTGCAAGCCCTGAATACACACCTAAACACACACTGTAGGCCCTGAACACACACCACAGGCCCTGAACACACACCACAGACCCCGAACACACTGAAGATCTCTAAACACACTGCAGGCCCTAAACACACACTGCAGACCCTGAACACACACTTAAACATACACTGCAGGCCCTGAACACACATCAGAGCCCCTAAAAACACACCACAGGCCCTAAACACACACTGCAGGCCCTGAAAAAATTCTGCAGGCCCTGAACACACACTGCAGGCCCTGAACACACATCACAAGCCCTAAACACACACTGCAGGCCCTGAACACACACCACAGGCTTCTAAACAGACAGCAGGCTCTGAACACACACCTAAACACACACTGTAGGCCCTGAATGTTACATCCAGAGCGGGGTTGATGACGAGACAAAACGAGGCTACACAGACACTCGCATACACACACACATGCACACACGTGGCAGCCGTTGTCATGGCAACCGCCACGCTAGGTTACGCGCACAGCTGCACACGTAACATAACCCCCCCACAAAGGCACGCCTCCTGGTGCGCACACAGCCACCCAAAGGAGGGGGCGGGGGGGGACCCGGGTCCCAAGTGGCCAACGTCCATGTCCGGGGGGCGGCCCAGCGTGGGGGAGTCAAGTCCATCCTCGGCACGGCCAGGGAATGGAGCGACGACATCCTCCCTATAATTGAGGGACGGAGGAACGTCGTCGTCCCTGAAGCTCATCGGACACCCGGAGGCCGCCCACCGCGGTGTCGGGAGGCAGAGTGGCTTCGGCGTCCCCAAAGCCCGGGGGCGGAGAGATCACATCCTCTGCGGGATCGTCGGACACCCGGGGGCACCCACCGCGGTGTCGGGGAACTTGGCCACACCTCCAGTGGTATCAGGGAGTTCGGCCACGCCTTCTGTGGTGTCAGGAAGTCCTGCCATGCCTCCAGCGGTGTCAGGGAGTTCGGCCACGCCTCCTGTGGCATCAGGGAGTCCGGCCATGCCTCCAGCAGCATTAGGGAACTTGGCCACACCTCCCACGGCATCAGGGAGTTTGACCACGCCTCCCACGGCATCAGGGAACTCAGCCACGCCTCCCGCGGCGTTAGGGAACTCGGCCACGCCTCCCGTGGCGTCAGGGAGTTCAGCCACTTCTCCCGTGGTGTCCACTAGCCCCCCCAAAAAAATTTCTATGGGGATCCTCCCCACTCTCTGGGAGGCTAGAGATCTGGACTGGTTGCGCAACGGAAGGGGGGTACAACTGCTGTGCCATGAGCCGGCCCAGAGCGGCCACGGCGAGGGGGTCGATCCGTGATCTCTGTTCCTTTATCTCACCCTCCAGCACGTCCTGGGTCTCGGCATCTGCCGCCAAGGCGCTCAGCCCTCTCGGGGTGAAGAGTTCGCCCCTCCGTAGGAGCTCCTCGCCTCCATGATAACAGATTTTGCGGGGCTGTCCTTCGCCGGTTCGGGTTTTGCCCTCGAGGACTTTCTCCTCCATTTTTTCCCGCGGCGCGGCTCTCGCTTCTGCAATTTCCTCCGCCTCGGCAAACTCTGCTGCCAAACGCGCTGGGTCCTCTGCCTTAAGCAGTGCATGTGATGAAGGTTTGTGAGAACGTGGCTCTCACATGCTTTTGCGCTCAAAGATCATTAATGTGAGTGGCGTGGAGGTAGTGGATTGATTCAAAATGGCTCTTCCTCTCAGCTGTAGCTCCTGACCACACACCACAGGTCCTGAACACACACAACAGGCCCTGAACACACACCACAGACCCTGAACATATACCACAGACCCTGAACACACTGCAAACCCTAAACACACACCGTAGGCCCTGAAAAAACACTGCAGGCCCTGAACACACACCTAAACACACACTGTAAGCCCTGAACACACACCAGAGACCCGTAAAAACACACCACAGGCCCTGAACACTCACCAGAGGCCCTGAACAAACACCGCAGGCCCTGAACATACATCACAGGCCCTGAACACACACCACAGGCCCTAAACACACTGCAGACCTCTAAACACACTGCAGGCTCTGAACACACACCGCAGGCTTCATCATTCAAAGGTGCCTGTCTCATTGGGAAGCATTTTAAATGAAAAGGAACCTGGACAGGCGTTACATTCATGACGCCCTTTAGTGTCAATATATGTCATAGGTTTTAGCGTTCCTGTGCATGACATTTGTTACTAGTTTATAACCGTTTTTACCTGAGAATGGATCGCAAACTAACAACAGCTATATTTCTGGTGCTGAACAAAACTAGACTACTGTTCACTAAATAACTTAACTTACATTTGTAAACTTACTCCTCAGCCGGAGCGACAGTTTGGTCGCTTTTGTAACTCTCCCATTCAGCTATCATCTCTGGGTAGAATCTACTTTTTAACACAGATCACTCCAGCCTCATCTACTCGAATCCCAACCTTTACAATGATAAGAGAAAGCTCGAGTCTGAACTCCGAGATGAGTGTATAAGGGCCGTCATCCTCTGACTCCCTGTTGCAGCACAGACTCGTGTGGGCGCCTCCTCCAACATCTTAAAATGTATCTTTGAAAAGGATGGATTTTTTCCCTTTTCTTCCACCTAAAGCACATCACTCACATTCCAGCATATGAATCAGTGCAAGAAATGATGCAACACACACCCCCAGGCCTCAAAGTTACCATCAAACACACACACGCCTTTTCCCACATCTTACTGCTTTTTTATTAAAAACATCGCTCGAACACACACCACGCTCCTGACATGGGTTCCGGTGAGGATTTAGTGTGTTAATGCGGGGATCAATATGGAGTAGGATCACTTCTTTTCTCTTTTCCCACTTCTTTATTCACGTTCTTTCTTTAGGGTTTAAGATTTTGAAAGAACGGTTTTACAGGACAGGTGCTCCACATTTTCAATGCAAGCAGGACAAAAAAAGGGATAGAAAGAGAGAGAGAGACAGTGAGAGGTAGGCCATATGGGAACATCACTCTTTCTATACCATCCCACTCTTCTCCCATGGGTTCTGGGCCCCTTTTTTAAATGCTCTTTCACCAGCGTGAAAGCAGAAACACCTGACGCTGGCCACGCTAGTTCTCACAGTTGGGAACACCGTCATGCTGTATTTTTCTCAAAAATGTAGGATAATTTCATTAAATTATTTATACATTATACTAAATTGTAACTGTGATCAATTCCAGCCATACCTCATAATTTTCCTCATGAAATAGAACTAACATATTAATTAAACATTTTAACTGCCATTTTTAGAGCTGTTAATTCTAACATGTAAACCCACATGTGATCATTATTGATGATAATAAGACGAAAATGTGACGTTAAGAATTTATATTTTATTTTATTTTATAATATTTTATTACAAAACTTTATATTGTAGCTCAGTGGTTAAAAAAGTTAAAAGTTAAAATTCCGGGACTATCAAAGCCTTTTCCCAAGGTGCCGGTGCTGGTTTTGGAGTTTAGGTTAGCTTATGTTAGCTAGTGTGCTAGCTTTAGCTGTGAAGATTATGAACATTTATTATATAGTTAAAAATCCTCTCAGAAATCTTGTCAGATAAGTTGGCTACCAAAATTTGTGAAAATTCATGCATATTATATAAATGCAAATGAGTTTCTTTGTTCTAATTGAAGACTTCCATATATGGACTCAAAAACACGCCCACTCAGAGCTGCTCTCATTTCCATATATTGGCTCATGTTCATTTAGAATTTTCATTCTATTAATAATACATTTGATGCAACCTGTATGTGAAGGGCCTAAAATATAGTCAGTTTTGTTTTG
>JAOUQW010000011.1:2336747-2347260 GCA_028565825.1 Olivaichthys viedmensis
GCGCTACGACAGAGACGTCATACAGGATTCGCCGCTTGTCGACCAAGATGTAATCAATCTCGTTGCGATCTCTCGCAATTCGGCGCAATCCAGGTCTATCTCTTATCCATCCTCTTCCTGAATAGGCTGTTCCCGATGTAGAGCCTTATTTGCCTCTGCCATGGTGACTAAACGTTCTCCTCTCTCATTCCTCACGCCGAGCCCGAATCTTCCGACATACTTCTCATCCTGTCGACCTTTCCCGTCCTTTGCATTGAAGTCTCTCATCACGACGGTGTAAGTGGATTTGGTAGCTAGTGTTTGCTCTAGCTCGCGATAGACCTCCTCCACTACATCGTCGTCGGTGGCACTTGTTGGAGCGTAGGCCTGGACGATCTTCAAGGTGGCCTGTCCTGAGAATAGAACATTCAGCACCCCTATCCTAGATGACACAAACTTGCAAGAGGTGATCTTCGCAGCCCATTCCTTGCTCACAATGTACCCGACGCCTCCTACTGACCTCGATCCTTCCGCACATCCCAGCCTCATGACGCTTCCGTCCTTCCATCTTGCACTCAACTCCTTCTTCGGACACCTCTCGCAGAGCCCTAACACGTTGCACTTGATCTTACTCTTCTCCTCCATAAGATCCAGTGCCCCTTGCCAACGACCTGCAGTTGTAGGTGCATAAGGTTAGTCCTTTTCCTTGGTGGATTCTTGGTACCTGAGATTCTTAGCAGCCTCTCGTCGCTCGGATTACTCCCCGCCGCCATGGAGCGGTCCGATTGACGCGCAGGGTACTGAGGCCCATTCTTACATGCTGTTTTAGCCATTGAGTGACGCCACCCCGCTGGCTAGGCAGGCAGGCCAGTACCTCTTCAGTTTAGCTAGCTCCCAACCTCTACTGGATGAACTTGTCGCCCACTTCCGCTAAGGCAGTCCACCAGCATGGTCAGTAGTCCGGTACCTTTGTAGCATGGTAAAACCTGCCAGGGTATACATAGATATGTACACCCAGTTACCATAGCTACCAGACAGCCAGTGTCTCTGTTGCGCCGCTTTGAGGCACTGAAGTAGGATTTCGCAACAGGCGAAACTTGACAGACTTAAACATGAAAATAGAAATGCAAATATATATTTGTTATACATTTCTGTTCAGATTGTAAAATACAGATTCAATTGGCTCAGTGGGCTCGTGAGTAAAATGAGTTGCCATTTTCTTGTAAGTCTCATTTTATTTTTATGTTTTACACATAAATATAAAATGTTGTATAACACACATATATGTGTGTTTTACACTTGTATTTGTGGAAAGCGTTTTTGATCGTGTTTTACGTGTTTTACATTTATTAAAGCTGTAGTATCAGAAGCAGATATTCGTATATCGTATTGAACATGGAGATCATGGTGTGTATGATCAGAAATGGCTACAGTGGCCATTTAGTCTGTTGTGTAGCATAGTGTTGAAGTGAGTGTTTGTGTTATTGGGGACTTTCATTCTCTGCTTCTCTTCTCTAACTCACATAGATGTCAGTATAATAGAACAACATTAAAACATGCTTCTTTGCTATGTCATCTGTAGAGTTATAAATCAATAGTCATTACAGTGACATACTGTAACTGTGTTTCCCATAGTTCCTCTCATTTCCACATGAGGGCAGCACAGAGTTTCATCCACTGAAATGTATTTGTTGATGGGTGACACTGGAATGTCGCAACCTTCCCAAACCCTCACACACTGCTTTTATTACTATTACACAGGTTTAACATGATGCACTCTTTCTTTTTTCTCTGACACGGGGCCGGTGCTGGTTCAGGGCACCAGTGGAACCTCTTTAAGAACCAACCCTCACAGTTGAACTGTTACGTAATCAGATGGGGAAGTTTCCAAACACGCAATGTAAAATATGTAAAAAAAAGGTATTTTTTCAAATGTTATCCATCATCCGAAGTCAAATCCTTCAGCGTCTGTATACAGTACAAAGTCAGATACATGCTTTTTTCTGAACGTATATCTTATTAAAAGAAGCATTAGCAATGTAATTCACATTCAGTTTGTTGCAAATGCCAGTAAACCGTTTTATTTATCTTCCTTAGACCACTAATTCATGACCCCCCCCCCGCAGTGTTCATGGGTTTTTTATGCAGTCTTTTACAAATTTTGGGTTGCTTTGCTTGAGTTGTTTTAATGCATTAAAATAGCCCTAACCCCAATTTCCCCTGTCACTCGGTCTGCCCCGTTCCTCAGTTCCAGATCAGCAGCCTGTTGGTACTAAATGCAGTGGTGTAACGTGGGCTTTTAAAGTTGGGGAACCCTCTTTTTATTACATATATTGTCTTACATAGACAATGCATTTTGTGACAATTTGTGCACATTTTGACAGCGATATGATTTGAACAGCTTTAAAAAAAAAAGCTTCATTTTATGTATTTTAACACAGCCTAGCAATAACTACTTAGTCACAATTAATAGCAACATGCTGATTGGTAAAGACAACTCAAGCAGTGCTTCATACTTAATTTTCAAGTAGAGATGGTGCTCAATTGTCAATTTATCATCAATTTGTAACTAAATTATAGATGTGAAAATTTTTATACCTACAATATTTATAACAAGTCATTGGTGCAAAATTGCTACAAAAAGTGCTGCAAAAAGTAGAGGAGCGGCATTCCCTCACATCCAACAATGACTACACCCTGCCAAAATGGAAGCAATTTTTCCAACCAAAATCTCTTTTGGGGTAGAAACACAAGGAACAGTTCCAAATCAGTCACCGACATCGACATGTGGTTGGAAAAAACGCTATAAAAGCACACTTTTACACTTAGTTTCCATTAGTTACTGGTAATGTCCTGATTGGCTGAAGATCCAAAAATTACCACTAGATGTCGGCCTCTGCCTTTGAAGTGTTCTATGAACAGCCTACTATTCCCCTTTCACCACTAAAAGTAACGTTGAACCCGAATAAGGTTAAAGCCGAAATGCAATCGACTCAACAGCATTAGATTAGATCTGGCAGAGAAGGGTGCAAGCTGGGATTATTGTTATGGTTAAGTCCCTCATTCAAGCTTATTTCCTTCTAACCTCCTCTTTTGACCATTTTAATTAATTTCTTTAGGCCTAGTTCTCTCGGGATATCTCACCATAGAATTAAACTAGTGACATTTAGAATTAAACCATAGAATTAAACTAGTGACACCATCGAAAAGTTCAAGCATCTGATTCTTTAATTTGTATTATACTGGACATCTGTTACTGTAAGCCTTTGTGTGTGTGTATGTGTGTGTGTTTGCGAGCTTACCTTTGTCCTGTGATTGCAGGATCAGACAAAAGAAGACGTTAAAAAGGTGAGAGAGAGCGAGACTGAAGGCTCTCTCTGCTCTGATTGGTTTGTTCTTGGAGTCGAGTTCAGCCTGGTCTGCATCGTGATAGCATTCTGAGTACGACTGCTGCATTAACTACCTTACTAGTGCTAGCAAGAGCAACCAAAAACCTTAAGAGCCTTAAAACTTAAGTTAATGTAGCCAGTCTACCTTTGTATAAATGTGTGTGTGAGTGAGTGAGAGAGAGTGAGTAAGACAAGGCCGGAAAATGAGTGAAGTTCCATAGTTGGCCAGCAGTTTCATGCTGACCGTCATGTTAGAGTCTTAGTTTGTGGATGTTTGCAGTTGTGCATGGCCTCTTGGGGCTTTCTGGCTGTTAATGCCCTTTGTGGAGCTTTGCATTGCTCTGAATGGCAAAGAAGTCTCTTGATCTTTTCAGAAATATTTCACAGCTATTGAATCTTTGACACGCTCCTGCATTTCGAGGTTAAAAAGCAGCGGTTTGCTTGGGCAGCCTAAACTGCAAACAGCTTCCGTGCACAATGACACATTGATGAGTCTGTTTACCAACACTCTAATAACAGCATTGAAACAGTACTGTGTGTAAATGACAGCTGCCTGACAGGTTCATTTCTTTGCCTGCTAAAAACTGCCAGCGCTAAATTCACTGTAGATTGATTCATGGTATGAATATGGCTTTCAGTAATGACATGTAGAGCAGCCGTGGCAAAATACAGTGCTGCAAAATTACAGCAATACAGCTTTTCAAAAGTCCAAAGACACAATAGCAGACGACATTAGAAACGTTAAATGAATTAACAGAAGGGGCAAAGAAATGCAAGTGAGAACCAAGTTATGGGTCAGGTAAGTGAAAAGCCTGAGTATAAACATATGAATCTTACAAGCAACACTCCAGCCAAAATAAAACATTTAACCACTGATCTATCATAAACCTGTCTACTCTCCTCTTAAACAATAGTTTCTAGAGTGTTTCCCAGTTTATACATGTATTATCAGTGGCTAGAAGTCAGGATTGGTTGATTGTGGTAAGGATTCCCAATAGCTGCTTGATTTATTTGCGTCTGTAACGCAGGTACTCACGTACACACACAGTAGGATCTAAACGCAGAGTTTTTATTCACAAACACAATCCAAAAAGGGTAATCCAAAGTACAGGCGGGAAGTCGCCTGATCAAACAGAAGGCAAACAAAACTAAAGGAACAGGAGGCAATGTCCGTAAGTCAATATAACAGGCAGGAAAGTCGAAAACCAGCAATCCAATCGGCTGGGAAAACGGTCAGAATTGTCATATGAATATGACTATGACATTGTAACGTGTCCAGGTAAGTGAGCTGTATTTATAGTGAATGTGATGAACTGCAGTGGTGTGTGAACTGCAACAGGTGTGTGAACTGTGAACCAGAAATGTTAGAACTCCAGAGACTGAGACCTCTGGCGGTGTGGGGTGGTAGTGTCAGTGGAGACCGTGACAGCGTAATGCATGCTGGTTATTGTAGTGCCAGGGCATTAATGGAAAAAACACAACAATACAAAATCGTAAATTCTGTCGAAAACGCTGAGGCAACAGAATGCTAGATATCATGACAAGTAACATATTAAACGCTAGTTTTGGGCCGGAATATTCCTTTAAGGAGAGTCTTAAAGATATAGAGGATGTGGGACTGTTCAACTTTGGGGAAGGGAGTTCCAGAGTCCAAATGTGACGACAGAAAAAGCCCAATTGACTCCAAAGGTTAGATGAGAGGGGTAGTGAGCAAGACAGAAGAAGAAGATCTAAGAGTGCGAAAAGGTTGGTAGGGAAGGAAAAGGTCAGAAAGATGAGAGGGAGAAAGATTATTGAGGGCTTTATCAATAAGGAGGGTTTTTAACTGAATACGTTCTTTTATCAGGAGCCAGTGAAGATTTTTCCATACATGTATAGCTGAATTCTAGACAATCTCAAGCTTATGGAGGGATCTGGAGCTGATACGTATGAGCAGGGAACTGCAATAATGTAGGCGGCATGAGATGAAGGCACAGATAATGGATTTGGCAGCAAAGTATGAGAGACTGAAGGCAATACACTTGTATAATGTTTAAACACTCAGCTCATAACCAAACCCTCTATGAATCAAATCACATTATCGATTGAAATGTCCGGTGCCGTGGCCCTCTTATCCTGGAGTTGACCTTTGCTACTCTATACAGTATCGCCCTCCTGTCTGGGTCACACCACAGGAGAGTGTATACAGTAGGTGAGTCTGGGTGAGATGTAGAGTTCTTGCTGGAAAGCTATGAGGTGCAATCTATCACTCTGAACCCACCTGCTGAAGGCTGAACTCAGAAAGCAAGTAACCTGCTTGCCAGCCAGTGTTGTAAATATATTTCTGCATTGTCTCTGCATTGTTCGGTGGTCAGAAGGTCTTGTCTGCTCAGGCTAACACTGAGTTGAAGTGTTTTCAACATACCCTTGTTGACTTACCCTCTCCATTTCATATTGGTTAAATCCTGGCCAACATCTAAAGGTCTGATTGAGTGTTATTTAGATGAAAGATGAGATATGGAGTTGACTAGCTGTAAACTTCAGGAGCAGTACTTAGTCAGAAGGCATTGCAAAACACAACTGTCTTTTCAATACAGAAAAAATGGTAGTTTGTTCATAAGTGTAAACATGAGCAATAAAAATACTTAATATTTTTAAAAAATACATTTCGAGCTCCGGAGAGAAGCAACTGTCTAAGCATTCGTTCTACTGTCGGGAGATTGTTAGTTTAATCAGAGAAATGCTGGCTAATCACAGGCGTCTGTTAGCTCAGGTTTACAGAATAGTGCCGTTAGTGCTCTCCTCCGAGTGCGTTCAGCTGTCCTATGACTGCATGAGCAGCAGTTTGAGAAGATGGCTAGGTAGTTTCACATGTCTCGGAGGAAGCATATGTTAGCCTTCACCCTCCCAGATTGGTATATACAATAGGGGAGACTCAACTAGCGGGTGGGAGTATTACTCCAACTGCTCCATCTTTACATGCCAGCTAATAAACCTTGTTACTTTACTCTGTTAAGTAGTTAGCAAGTAGATTGAAGGAAAATGACTGTGTAAATTGGCAATGAAATTACTACATTGTGCAATTGAGAAATCCTCTGTCTGTTATCCCCCCGTCCTGCAATGTCAATAATACACACATCCAAGTTGTCAGGGGACGTCAACGAAGGCATGTTAAAAACAGTAATGAAACGCAGGGTAAGTGTGTGTGCCAGAGTTTGTGGGTTGTTTTATGATGTCTCATCCAATCAGTTCCTAGCTGCCGATGAAGCATGGTGACCTTGTTGAGTCAGGCTGATTTGTGGATTCAGCTCATTTCTCTTCTCATCTCAGTTTTTTCTCTCTTTTTGTATGCAGACAGCTAGGCTGGGCCCTGGTAAGAAGGCCATCACCCCTATGGACGACAACAGGAGCTATTTGCCCTCCAACAGCCTGGACCAGGTCAAACTTAGTGACTTTAACTTCCTGGCCGTGTTGGGGAAAGGGAGCTTCGGGAAGGTCAGTGCCATCCGCTGCAGTCCTCAAAATGAGTGGCTTTTTGCTTATTTTTAGTGTTGATTTCTCACAAATAACAGGCGCCACTTCAGACTCTTCATGTTATTGTGCACTGTATGCTTCTGGTTATAGAATTATGGATATAGAATTATAATCATGACTCAGGTTCAACTGTTAGCCGAGGGGTTTGAGGTTGTGTGTTGTGATGCAGTAACAGCCTGAGGCGTAGCATGAACACAAACACCCTGACGTGTTTTATTCATAGTTTGTGAGAGATTAAGAGAGAATTCCTCCTGCTGATGGTTTCTCACCGCCCAGCTTGAGGCTTAGCTTCATTCAATCATCAAATTTTGTCTCTCCCCTGACGAGCAGAATTTTTTTATCCCTCACTCTATTAGCTGCCAGCCAGGAGGGTTTGAGGCCTGACTCTGCCTTGGGCACCCGTGCCATTACATTCATTTTGGTCACTGTCCTTGGTTCTGGACTGGCAGAGCTTCAAGTCCGCCGGTACTCTTGTATGCCTAGCATTATAGTACGAATGTTTTCTCTTTCTGCAGGTGATGCTAGGAGAGATGAAGGCCACAGAGGAGCTGTACGCTATAAAGATCCTGAAGAAGGACGTGGTGATCCAGGATGACGATGTGGAGTGCACCATGGTGGAGAAGAGGGTGCTGGCACAGCAGGACAAACCCCCATTTCTCACCCATCTCCACTCTTGCTTCCAGACTGTGGTAAGGTTTAGAGCCTGGCACAGCTTTGTGGGTAAGGCATGTAGGAGGCATTGTGGGTAAAGACCTACTAGGGTGACTCTGGGTAAGGCATGCAAGGGCCATCTTAGGTAAGGGTTGACAGGGCATTTTGTAAAAGATCTGACAGGGCATCAGTGGGTAAGGTCTGACAGCCAGAGAGAGCATTATGGTTCAGGTTGGACAGGGTTTTTTGCGAAAGGCCTGGCAGAGCATAATGTCTAAGGCCTGATATGGCATTGTGGGTAAGGAATGCAAGGGGCATTATGGGGAAGGCTTGACTAGGCGTTATTTGTAAAGTCTGACGGGACATTTTACAAAAGGCCTGACAGGACACTGTTAATAATGCCTGACAGGGCATCATGGGTAAGACCTGGCAGAGCATTATACACAAGTCCTGACAATGCATCAGGGGTAGTCGATAAGGGCATTTTGCAAATAATTTATTGATCTTTAATCCAGAAACCGTCAGCACCCAAAAACAGATGACTGTATTCATAAAACTTAAATTAACTTTTTTATTTTTGTATTCGTAAAGTGAGACATCACATGGGTACAATTCAGCAAAATGATAATAAGTACACTGTATGTCCATATTTGCTACACCTTCTCTAAACCGCTTTCATTTTCTTAATTTTAAAGTTGTTTTTGTTTTGTTTTGTTTTTTATAACATGAACACTGTGAACAAGTGAGGATGCAGGTCCTCAAAAAAATGCCTTTTTCCACTGCACAAAATATTAGAACTTTTCATTGACCGCTAGTCCAGTACCAAATTTTCCAATTATATGTTTTTAAATGGGTTGTAATTTTAAAATAATTTTAATTTAATCATTTTAATGTAATTAAATAATTTAATCATAATTTAAGCATTTTTTGTCTCGTTTTTATTGTTAATAAAATTTGAAAACCCTTTGTCCAGTTGTCCAAAGTGGAAAAAGGGAAAAGGAAAAATAAAGGCCTGGGGCATAGAATATATCATGAAGTATACCATCCTGACACAGAAGTCAAAGAAACTCTCACCTCTCACAGAAACTGCACCTAGATCAGATATTCCCTAACTGGACTGACACACCCCTTGAATTTTTAATCTCTCAATCTCTTTACTAAGAGCGAGCGTCTCTGTGGGTGTCTGGATTGACGTGTGGGTGTTTGTGTTGTGTCTCTTCATCTGTCGCTCACTGCAGGCTTCAGCTTTGCTCTAAATTAAAGCGTAATCATGATGCCTGTTCTCTTCTGATCAAACCTCTCCTCTGCCAAATTGTTTTTGAAAAGCCCATTTCATCTGCGGGATGCGAGTCAGTGATTGAAATAAGCTCTCGACATAGACATCTTGATTTGGGTTTGGATTTTTTCAACATTGCTTGAGGGAAAATAAGAGCTGCCAGAAAGGTCTATAAGTTCCTTTCATAGACACCACCATAATCATGTGTGTTAAGCATGTTGGGGAAGGCACGATCAAAGATTAGCAAATGGTATGATTATTATTATTATTTTCTTTTCTTTTTTTTACAAAAGGCTTTGATAGTAGAAAAAGAGTGAATGAGTAGAAAATTAATGATACACATTTACAGTATAAAATATACTACCTCTCTCACTTTCTCTCTCTTTCTCTCTGTCTCTCTCCCATCTCCCTCTCTCTTTCTAGGATCGTCTGTATTTCGTGATGGAGTACGTGAACGGCGGTGACCTCATGTATCACATTCAGCAAGTGGGCAAATTTAAGGAACCTCAGGCAGTGTAAGCTGTGTGCACGTTCAACTCATTGACCCCATTTACACCTGCTCATTTCATCTTCATCATCGTCTTCTATCTGGAGATTTTCACCACATGCACTTGTAGTCAAATGCGTCTCCAGTTATCCAGACTGAAATCTGATTGCTATATTGCACGTAATATGCATATCAGCTCATAAGACTTGACCACCAACTTTGTGTTGTTTCTCATTTCCAGTTATTCTATGCAAAAGATGATTGCTCCATCAAAAGTCTGAATTTTGCATGGTGTCTTTATTTTTCATTACATTCAGAGGAAGGAATCTTTAGAAGAAGATGAATGTTTAGACAGTTTAAAAATAAGCCATTTGTTTCCTGTGTACACCATATATGCACATCTTCCATGATGACAATATGGTGGCCATGAAGGTCACATGATGTAATGTATTGGGAGAGGCTTAAATGCATCTCAGACCTCCTGAAGTGGTTTCAGAGATCAAAGTGAAATCATTTTTAAACAGGTGCATTTACACCTGCATTTTAATGTGGATCATTCCTATCCTGATATAATCCTGATACACAAGACATAAAATGACAAGGTGTAAACTGGATTTCTTGTGTTTGTACTGAACCTTTCTAATTTTCCTTGTCCCATCAATAGTCCAATCAGAAACTGTTAAAACCTCCAAGCATCTTTAAAAAGCAAGCCATGCATATTAATTCATTCTTTGAAGGAGGGGATTTATTAGTAAAATTCTTAACCTTTCCCATGAAGACTGCTGATTGGCTGTGATTATCTTAGGTCAGGCTTTGCAGAAAAACTGTGGATAAGCACTGTTGTAGTCGGAGTGTGTGCATTAGTCAGTGTGAACAGAGTGAGTTAACGGTGTGTCTGTCATTGCAGGTTCTACGCAGCAGAGATCGCCGTCGGGCTGTTCTTTCTGCACAAGAAGGGAGTAATATACAGGTGACAAAGCATGCACATAGTCATGTATTACTATCTTTGCAAGGTATTTCCACTGCCTTGTGTATTACTGTAGATAAATAATGCTATGTCTACCATCTAAACCTAACCCTAAGCTCAGTGCCCAAAAGGAAATGTTTTGGCACTTTTAGTTTTTAAAATAAAACATGCTACAATTTTTTATGGAAATAATTATAATAATAATCATAATCATAATCATAATATTGACAAAAAAAACTTCATAGGGACCA
>JAOUQW010000011.1:2361993-2373641 GCA_028565825.1 Olivaichthys viedmensis
GTGTATATTTGCACTCGTCCTCACTGTCGTGTATTTGCACTTTATGTAGTCCTGTATAGTGTGCTGCTGTATTGTTGTGTGTTGCACCATGGTCCTGTAGAAATGACATTTTGTTCCAATGTATACGAGGCATATGGAGGAATGACAATAAAAGCCTACTTGACTTGACTTGATAAGAATCCCACACTGAACGCCAACACGTCTCGTCTGGCTGGGAGTTTTCAGCTTCCTGAAAAGTCTGAGACTTCAATCTCCGGTGATTTCACACCTGACTGTGTTACTCAGACTTCCCCAACGAGTAACAGATTGAGAGAAAGAGAGAGAGAGCAAGAAAGATCAAACTGTTGCTAATTTATTCTTCATTAGCAGATGGGTATTCAGACGTCTCCTGACAGAGCAATGATGAGGTGCAGGCAGACTGAGTGGAGTGTGTGGTGTGTGTTGTGTGTGTGTGTGTGTGTGTGTGTGTGTGTTGCATTATTCACTGCTCTGGGGTGTGTCGGGAGGCAGCTGTGGGACGCTGAGTGGAGCTTACAGAGCTTTTTTTTACTGATGTGTTTACTTATTATGACTGATACAGAATATGATACTATGCTCCTGCACCACGTTCTATTTGAAGAGGCTCTAAATGGCAGCTTAAATCATGACTGTATTCTCACTTTTTCTCTCCCGTCAGACCGTTCATCAAAACACTCAGCTCTCCTCCACACACATATGCAATATCACTCTCTATTGGTCAATGTACAGCAAAGATTTGACCAGTAGACAGTGGCACTAGTAGGAATATTGGGCTTCTTTGACAGGTTAATGCGTTGCTCTGATTTTGAAGTCAGAACGCTTTTTGTTCTCCTCACACTCCTGTAGCTTCAATAAAATATCTGCTCGGAGGAGAAACTCTGATCTCTGTGGCACCCCAGGTTCTGTAAACGGGAGAAAGTGGACCACCAACATCCAACCAGTCAGGACTAGGTGGCGTCTCTACATCCCTGTCAATCATGTTGCCTGTCAATTCAGAAAGTTCAGCCTCTTAACACTAGCATTCACATGTTCTAGCCTAGGCAACCCATGTGCATGTGTTTTGGGAGCATGGCTTTGGAGGGAACACTGAAGGGAGGGGCTGTATTTATTTGAATTCTGAGTTTCAAAACACCTAGCTTCAGGTAACTTCCAACAAAATTGCTGACTATACCTTGGACAATCCTCTCTCTGGGGTGGCCCATTGGCCTTTGCCTCTTTATGGCACCTTTCCCAATAAAGCACAGGACTAATAAACAAATAAACTAACAAGTCCTTTAATAATAAGACCTGGGCTGATTTGGGATAAGTATATTTTAAATATGGCAGAAAAGATTAAGTACTAAGTAAGATTAAGTGCACAGTACTGAATTGCATCGGGGGTTGAGACTCATGAGACTCAGTCTATGAAAAATCATCAAGCCAAATTTACATCATGCATGTAGTCATCCTTCATTTATTCTGTTGTATCCTTATAGAGTTCGTCACTGAAGATCAGGCACATTCTGGCAAGGTATTGCACCTCAGTATGAGAGAAATCACAGGCCTGAGTGTGTCGTTGAGACAGAGAATATATGAGTCGGATTGTATTCTGTATGAAGGCTGCATTTAAATGCAGACTTATGCTTGATGAAGAGAATTATAAAACAACAAAAAAGTAGTTTTGAACAGTGAAAACTATTTTCTTAACACCATTTTTACCGAGTGTGTCATCAGGTGCAAAGGTTTGTTGTAAATAAGGTTTTATCACAGAATTTGGAATGATTCTTTGTGTGTGTTTGTGAAAATGGTGAGAAATTAATTTTTCAAAGAAATGTTAGTATAAAATAGCTGAAATGACATGTGTGTGTCTGCATCCATCAAAATAACAAGTCAAGTCAAGTCAAGTAGGCTTTTATTGTCATTTCTCCATATACCTCGTATACATTGGAACGAAATGTCGTTTCTACAGGACCATGGTGCAACACACAAAATACGTGTGTTTGGGTGAAATAGCTGACTTGGCTTAGACATTCAGAGGTAGATCAGAATGTCATTTAATCACAGGTTGAAGCAAACTCTGATTAAACGCTGGGGAATCAAACCGCTGACTTTGATTCCCTGCCAGAGCTTCTGGCTTACTGCACCCTCTCTGGGTGAATTAGGATACAACACTGTATAACACACTAGTAAGAACAGGATCTGACGGCAGGTTAACATTCTAAGGTTTTTTTTTTACTTGCAGTTGCTCTCTAGCTTATTAGCTTTGAGAAAAACACAACTAGGATTTTTAAATAGTTGGGCTGGTTGGCAGGTGGTTCTGAGAATTGGAGGGTGTGGGGGATGGTTTGGGACAGTGCCCATGTGAACCCCCTAAATTTGAAATTCTATTACTGAATCAATTCCTGCGAATGGTGACAAGACACATTTGTTCTGAAGGGGCAGTGATTTGCCTGTATTTCTAGCTTTGGTAGAGAATAAGGGAAAAAAAGAAAGGATAGAAGGACGCGCCAAGAAAAAAAAAAGTTGACTGACTAATATGGCAGAAACGAGTAGTAACGTTATAGTTGACTTTTACCGCAAACACCCAACACCTTCAAAAAACTATGTTAAAGCATTTGAAAGTTTACCCATTGTTTTCAAGACTGAGCTGACTTGATGAGGCTGACCAAGCTGGAATTACTGTTGTAATCACTTAGTACCTTCAGTTTTGTGTCATCTTCTAATCCTGTCTAAACATGAACTGACATGAACTCATCATGGCACTGCACAGGTTTTTTGTGTGTTTTCCTGCTCTAAACACACCTCTAACTCTACCAATGATAATTAGCTAAAATGGGAAATCAGATGTGTTTGAGAGAAAAGCGATCAGCCAGTGATGTGAAGTGGGAAGTGGCGATAAAAACAAATTTCCATGTTGCGTTGGTATTGTAACAACACAGTACGATAACACAGTGTCACCATCTCATGTCTTCTAACAAAACAGTCTCAGTCAGTCTATCTGTCCTTATGTTACCCTCCTCTGTCTCTCTGCTCTCTTGTTCTCTCTCCTGAAAGCTCTCTCAAAATGCTGCTGTCTTGTGCAGATATGAAAATAGTAAAAAGCCTAATTAAACCAAAAATCCTTAAAGCGTAAAGCTTAAACCTTAAAGCTCATCATTATTCGAGGATTAAAGGGCGCGTTGTTCACAAAGGGGCAACTTCCTTCCCAGTTAGGATATGTTGTACTTATAATGTGTGTATGTACAATGACATTAAATGTTCAATAAAAAAAGAAGAACCGTAATTCTCCTGTGGCCATGTTTGTGTTCCACACGTTACCCAGTATCCTTAATGTTCCTTCAAAATCAAACAACATTAAAAATCAGTGAGAACAAAATAAATGAGAGAAAAAACACATCCTATTCACAGCTTGTTCCGTCCTCTTGTCCTTCTTTGTCTTATTTCTCTTTCTGCTTAACGTGTCCTCCTCTGACCCAGTAAAGACCTGAGATACACACACACAAGCACACGCCAAGCGCTTACGACTAATACAATGTGACTCTCTGTGGAGCGTTGACAGTAATTGCTCGAGTCACCATTCCATAAAAGATGGGTGTACATATTGAGGGAAGCATACATGGCCTGAAGGATCCATTATTTTCTCTGATATTATCACAGATGAGGCTGATGCATGTCGCAGGCATTGAAGTTATAAAGGAACGCTGCGTCTCAGCTGTGTGTGCAGGCTTATTTGTCGGTGCGGGTGTTTTTTTCCTCAGAGGCTTGGAAGCAAGTCAGAGAGCTGCAGGAACAGGGGGCCACTGTGAGAGGGACGGAGCTAAACACAGCGGCCTCTGTCTCTTCCTGTCTGCTCCGATCACTCTCCTCTCACCCGAGAAGGGGTCCGATGGTGGTCTAACACGCCGAAGCTCCCAAACACTGAGAATTAACAGACCTCTAGCCCAACACTTGACCTCACATGGGTGCACTAACATACAGCTCAACAACATACTGTATAAGACTGGTCTAATTGGTAATGCTGATATAGATATTTAGCTCTCTGTCTTATGCAAACAAGCCTTCTCTATAGTGCATCACAGCTGGAGAGAGAAACCGGAGGGAGATGTTAATTAGAATTCAGAGGACATTAGCTGACTCTCCCTCATTCAGCAGAGTTCACACTGCACTGGAGATGAGGTTACAATTTAGTTTGCACTGGTAATACCACACAGTATCCAGTCTAATAATGATTGTGAGTACAAAATGAGCAGTTGAGCGTCGTCGTGAAAGTGAGACACGTACATACTACTCTGAAGAAGACAAGTCGTTTGGCCAAACACACTTTTTTTTTTTACCTTGGTTTTACACACCTGGTTTAAAAATAAATTTCAAACAATTTTCCCCTTATGTCAAGTGTAGTCGATCGGCCAAGAAATGTTTTGCAAACCGCATTGAGTTATTATGAGATTAATGTCTCAAATAGACTTGCTTATGTGGTTTCTGACACTGTGTGACACACTGTTATCTAAAAAAAATGGACAAAAGAACATTGCAGAGCTAAAAACAGTCGTAGCAGCCATCTTGAAACTGGAATCACTTTCTTCCTGAGCACATAGTTTGGTGTCACTCCACACAAACCCAAAGTTGGAAGGCGGAAATATACATTATAAGTGATTCAGATGATATAAGTTCCAATTTATTTTGTATATATATATATATATTTATTATTATTATTTTTTTAATACAGACTTATTCTGCTATTTCATGAACTTCCATTAACTACGATGATTTAGGCATGCAGCTTGCATGATGTTGAACTGGTAGCTCTACGTTTTTCTTACTTTTTAGAAACTTTAGCCTCGTAGCTACTGAATACCGTAACTAAAGAAGCAAACTCAAATCAAACCCAAACATGTCTTGGCTGATCGACTACATTTGGGGTAAGGGGGAAATTGTGTAAATTTTATTTTTGTCTGAACTATTCCTTAATATGCTCCAGATCAAGGTGGACCAGGATCAACTTAAAATGGATCAAAAACAACATCATTTTCTGGGCCAATTTAAGTCAGACCATGCTGGATCAATAATAGAGGTCCATTGATGTCTCTAGTGAGTCGATGCTCACTGGGAGACCTACAAGCCTGATGTGACAAACCATTAGCATCAGAAATCAGGCAATGAGATGATCAGATTATTGCAGACTGGGCTAGTTTCCATGCACAAAGAACTAAATTAGTTTAAACCACAGCGAGCAGTCCATGATGCCTGGTTTCGTGTGCTTTATTAAGTGTGATAACATCTCACTGGTTTGGCACATGGATCAGAAGGTGTGGTTTCACTGTTTTTGAAAGACTGCCTTCTTTTCCGAATCAACTCACTTATTAATTTTAGGAGATTCGTAAAGGAATCAGTTCTCTTTGAACGACTCTCTAATCGGAGTCGATTGGGCGAATCGATTCGCATGCACGAATGAATCAAAGGTTTTGGCCAAGCTGGCTCTTTTTTTTTTTTAAATAACTATTTCAAATAGTCTGTGACCTAGTACTTAAAAGTATATTCTATGTACTACTCTGAAAGATTAATTAATTTGTTTGGCATGACATTTATTTATATAGGCCTACTACCTTTGTATTTGTTTCTTAATTTAAGCACACTAGACAGTTATGTTTACTCAAAAATCAACTAGAATAGTACATAAATAAGCTATCTGAGACACAGCTTATGACTTTTCAATATGTTGTCATGCCAGACTTGTAGAGTGCTGGCTGTAAAAAGACAATAAGGATATATTGAGAGGTACTAATTAGCGATTAAACTAGATTGTGAATAGTATATGGGGTCTTAGTTTAGCTTAGGCTATTATCACATAATTGGAAGTCCTTAAACATAGGTTGTTATATAGACTACAAAAAGTAAAACATAAAACCATGAATGTAGTGCTCACGCACTTCAATTTACCCAACCTGTTTAATCCCATTTTTTTCCCCATCTATATGAGTACATGAATTTAGACAGCCCAATGCCACAAACTGTACGCCTGTTTATAAAAGGATGGGAAAAGTTAGTGATAATATAAGTTTTATTCTTGATCACAATTGCGACTGGTGGAAAACTATGAAGTCAAAAACTAAATTAGTTGATCAATTCGACCCAATTGTTTTAAAAATGTATAAAATCACACAGTAACTTATACTTTCATTTAATTTAATTTAATTTGTGCAAACTGTTTTGCAAGGGTAATACAAATGCAGGGTTCCTTTTCATTTTCTTGGTATAGCTTTATTTTTTGTTGCATTTACAATATAATACAAAATACAGCATTTTATAAATTAGAGATATGGATAGTCAGGATTATCAATAGCCAATTATGTATTTACAATCTGCCATGTGTTATCCCTGTAAGGATGATATAAACATGGCCATACATATCTTATTAAAATCTCAATAATAGACAGCTTCAGAGTTATATGTAGCAAATATGGTAATTTATTTATTTATTTATTTATTTTAAATACACACCAACAACTTGTTGGTGAGGTTTCGCTCACAGTTGTGACTAGTGGGATTTATGGGCTGAAGGGGTTTGTTTGAGAGAATCGAATCAGTGAAGCGACTCGTTTAAAGCTCATCTTTATTCGAGCGAGCGCGCGTCCTTCGCAAAAGCGGGGAAAAAGAGGCACGAGAGCGCTGCAGAGCGTCATTTCGATCGTGCGGAGCCACAGGCGTCCATTAGAAGTTTGCGATGAATTAACATTCAAATGTATCCCCCCCCCTCCCCTTTTTTTCTTTTTTTCTTTCTCCTCCAGGTTCCTCCAACCCCAAAAAAAAGAAGCGCTTTTTACAAACTTGAATGCTCGGAAATGCGCGTTTCTGCGTCTGGATGCGCACGTGCGTCTTTGCGCGTTGTTCTTCAACTTGCTGCTCAGCATCGCGCGCGTTGAGGAGCCCGCTTGACGTGCTCACCTGTCCAGCTGCCTTTTTTCCATCCCAATATAGATAGATTGATTGATTTTTAGTTATTGACGCTTTTAAAGTGAAGCGCTCAGGATTAGGGTTCAGGGTCAGGACATGTCTGGTTCGGTGGTTAGAGGTGCGCGAATGTTGATGCCCGCGCGTTCCGGACGAGCATGAGTCCGCCGCCATGGCTCGGTGTGACCGCGGCGTTCAGACTCTTCTCGCGGCGCTGGGCGCGTTCGTCGCCTTCAGCCTCATGACGGTGGCCATCAGCACGGACTACTGGCTCTACGCGCGCGCCTACGTGTGTAACGCCACCAACAACAGCGCGGACGACGCGGACAGCCTGCTGCAGCCTAAAAAGCCCAAAGGAGACCTGACGCATTCCGGCCTCTGGAGGATCTGCTGCATTGAAGGTGAAAACCTAACACGAACATGTTTAATACACTTTATTTACTTTTATGATTTGGGATTTACTGGTGTTTTTAAATTTAAAAAAAATCCCAATTCAATTCAGATATACAAAGTAAGGGTGTAGATTCACATATTTCACAGTTTTATTAGGTGCACCTGCTTACAACACTCAATGGCCCTTTTTTTTTAGTTACCATATAGGTCCCTTTGCAGGTATGCAATTACTGACTATAGTCCATCAGTTAGCCCCCTTCTGATCTATCCATCAATTGAAAGGGGACCACCATAGGACCACCGCTGACCAGATATTATTTGGGTGGTGGACCATTCTCAGCACGGCAGTGACACTGACATGGCAGTGTGTGTGTGTGTGTGTGTGTGTGTGTGGAGCCAGTAGAAGTGTATCAGGCTGAGCAGAGGTGTTTGGGTTCTTTAAACATCTCAATGCCACTGCTGGTCATCAGTGGGGATAAAAAACTGTGCACAGGAACAGATGGGCTACAATCAGTAATTATATATCTACATAATACACCTATATGGTTGGTGTGCTTGATAAAAGGGCCAATGAGTGTAGCTACATGGTAATAAACTGGCAACTGAGTTATATGACTATACTGTTATATGACTTAACTGACTGTATTGTACATATTTGTAATATTTTATTGCTATTATATTACTTTGCTTTTATTTTATGGTCATTAACATTAATGTTCTCTCTTATATGTAAATCACTTTGAGAATAATAATAATAATAGGCTTATTATATTTTTCTTATTGTCAGCAATAATAAATATATTTAAAATATTTAAAATATGGTTTATTATTAAATTAGTAGTATTTAATATTGTTATTGTTGTTGTTATTATTGTACGTTCTTTTCTTATGGACAGTTTGTGCCTGGGAAAGTGTATTAATTATTACAGAATTTTCTGAGACATAAAAAGCACACCACAAAGGTTGCCCGTGTGTTGTTTTTTTTCTTTTCCCAACTTTCTTGTAGTTGATGCTGTTGCCTGGCAACCGCAGGTCTCCAATTGCTATGGAAACTCCCCTAGCGTGCGTGCAGGGGGTTGCTATAAAATCGATTGTTGCACGTTCTTATTGCCACAACGGTAGCGCGCTCTGCTGCGTTATAAAGGCATTCGCTGTGCTACTTCAATGCTTCTATTTCCAAATGTGCATAAAGCTGATAAAGGAACGTCAACATCACTCTGTGAGACTCCATTAATTAATTATTAGTATTCAGCAGCCACTGTGGTAAACTGGTGGAGGGGTGATGCCGGCTTTCACACCTGCATGAGTTTTAATTAATAATTCATCTAGAGGAATTTTAAGTGAGTTGTGCCTGCTCTTATAAAAACATCACTTTAGTTTACTTTATGGTAACTGGGGTTATCAAACTCTGAACCATGATACTACAATGCTTTTACTGTGCTGCTTCATGGTAACTATGGTTACAATATGTTAATCCACATATGTTTTTTTTTTAGCACATACATTACTGAAAAAAACTCTGTGTATTTGATGTCACATCCCTAACACTGATAAACTGCTATATATCTGTAAGATATAAATGCATATCTTACTTTTGAATATTGGTCTGTGTTCTCCCTAAAAGGTCACATGACCAGACACGCAAACTGTCTCACTGATGATAAACTTGTGCAGACTTTGCAAGTCAATATGAGTTCAAATGTTACATCCGTAATGCTGGAATTGCCCTTTAATAATATGGTGCACAGTCTCTTAATAATAATGGCTTGACAACACCCTATTATTCCTATTTATTTTTAAAGTGTAGGGAAAAAAAGAGTCAGTGTGTTTCCTTTAATAACAGCAGAGCCTCAGATAGCGTCAGTCCAGGATATTATCAAGGAAACCTTTACCTGAGTTATCAGTGTGAAGGCCGGATTTAATATAGCCTGATGATATTAGAATGAACCACCAAAGAATATCAAGTCTCAAGCATTAACTACTTATTCGTTTGCATTTTCTCTTTTAATTATTTAGATTTTAGTTGTAAAGCTAGAAAGGTGTGCCTTGTGCCTTGAATGTTTTATGTCTCGACATCTCCAGACACACACTGAGACTCTAGCACACACACAGATACACACATACACACATACAAACATGCATTACACAGAGTCAGACTCTAACACAGAGCAATGATGGATCTTAATCGACTTCACAAGTGTCAGATCTTCTCTTTAGTGTTTGCACACACAAACACATCTCAGTTTCACGCTACTTTAATGCAAGCCTGTAAAATGGCTGAAGAATTAAGAGGGCATTTTGTCTGTTTTGTTTGATTAATCTCACGCTCGTTAGCTTGCAGTTGATTAAGCACAAAAAAAGCCAATTAACAGTGTAATGTAATCTACACAGCAGTTCGCTCCTCAGCACTGGAAAGGAGCACGGCTGATAAAAATTCCACATGTAATCCATAAAGTATATACTGTATAGTACTTTTTAGTTACTTCATATTACCCTGGCGATTAGAACAGTAGTCCAAGAGATCGTTTAAGAAAAGTCATGAGCATTTATTTATTATATACTTTTACATTGATTCATTTGGCAGACGTTTTTATCCAAAGCGACTCAAGTAAGACTAAATCCATTCCCAGCACAGAGCTGAGGAGTTAAGGGTTAAAGGCCTTGGTCAAGGGCCCAACAGAGAATGCTGGGGATTATTTATCTATCTCAATGTTCATTTTGTTGACAGAACTTTTCAAGTGAGTTTAGACAATTAGCCTATAGGAGGTAACCATTTTCATTTACATTTACATGTGGTCATTTAGCAGACGCTCTTATCCAGAGCGACTTACAAAACGTGCAAACAGTTAGGGGAGCAACAATACAAAGCACCCAGCGAGTCTGCAATGATTTATAACTTGAAAGACAAGAGACTAATGCTGGTTTGTACAAGTGCTACAGGTCTAGTCAAGCTGGTAACAAAAAGACAATTTCAAACCCAAGTGCATAAACAATAATGTGGCCACGTGGACTAAAGCTAAAAAACTAAGGCTAAAACTAAATCCAAATTAGCTGCCAAAGTTAACACTGATCTATCTATTTATTATTTTTTTACATATTTGACAGACAAAGTGACTTGAGCAGATAAAGGTTAAGGGCCTTGCTCAAAAGGGGCCAACAGTGGTAGCGCTAGGATTTGAACACACAACCATCTAATCAGTAGCCTAAGGCCTTAACCACTGAGCCACCACTGCATTTTTATAGCATTGAAATTATATTGATAGTATGCTACCTAGTTTTGTGTTTTACATTTATTCAAATTAATTTAAATAACATGCAGTTTGTAACAGTGGACAGTGACCCAAATCTTTGTTGTTTTGGGTCTAAGTCTTTTAAAACCATAAACTTTAGCATTTTTTTGGTTAAACAAGCAAAATAAGGAAGCAATAGATACAAAGTGAATAAAGAAATGTTTATGACTTTTTATTTCATTGGAAACAATCTAGATCTAATTGGAAAAGGACGAGATCTTGATCAATCTAATTAGGCCCTTGCAGAACACAACATATATTTGTCTTACTATTGATACTAACACTGATTATGCACCTGCCTTTAATAAGGCTCTCATTTATAATCTCATTTGGATCCGAGAGCGGACAGTTAATAAGTCCTTAAAAACAAAGATTTAGGTTTTTTGTGGACGACTTGTTTAATATTTTCCTAATTTAATAGTTATTCTATATCTTTTTGATTTGTCTGTGACACTAATAGTGATTAAACTGTAAGAAAATAAAAGAAACTCTAGGTCTTAATAAACTTTTGACTGGCAATGTAAATAAATATACATGAAGCCATAAAGAAGAGGACTGTTTTTGTTTTAATGGGATAGAGTGCAATATTTAAACATAAAACACACCATACATACAGCATTGAATTTAAATGCAAAGTGTATTGTAACATTAAATGGAATTGCATGCAACATACAACATACAGTACATACATGAAGCTAAAAAAGGTAAGAAACCGGATTTAAAATATTAATGAAGTTTGGATCACCAGAACATGACAGATGCATTAACCACTTCCTGTACCGAGTGTTTGGGGCAGGCTGGGCTTTATGTATGAGGCCTCATACTATGTCACAGTGTAGTGTTTGATTATAGCCATTATGTACACTCACCGAGCACTTTATTAGGAACCTGTACACCTTCTCATTCATGCAATTATCTAAACAGCCAATTGTGTGGCAGCAGTGCAATGCATAAAATCATGTAGATACGGGCCAGCAGCTTCAGGTAATGTTCACATCAACCATCAGAATGGGGAAAAAA
>JAOUQW010000011.1:2373741-2399782 GCA_028565825.1 Olivaichthys viedmensis
ATACGAATTTTCATGATACCAGGTTGTCATGAAAGAGCCTGCTCCCTATAACGAATAACACGTATTCAAGGCCCGTTTTGCAATAACCCTATAACAACACTATTTCACCTCCAGAAATGCTTGAAAGGTAGCTAAAGGAGCGTAATGTTACGTTTTAGTCACCCTAGTGAAAGAGCCTACGAATTTAAAATTGCTTTATCGTATATTATATACGAATTTTCATGATACCAGGTTGTCATGAAAGAGCCTGCTCCCTATAACGAATAACACGTATTCAAGGCCCGTTGAAATAGAACGTGCATACAGTATACACGTTTAGCATCTTGTCATCCTGAGGTATTGTGCCAGTTGTCCTCAGTTTGCCTATAGGCTAGCCTGTCTTAAATTATGGAGAAATACAGATCGAAGCTGTGCTATGTAGACTTACTAAGATATTTGTTTTAGGTCAGGAAATAATCTTCTACCCTGCATTTTGAGGAATCGTTTTCATTATCACTGACGTTTCCTACTATGCCCAAAACTGCATCAACCATGATCCTTTACCTTGCAGCTTGATTCAATCCCTAGTCACGAACACGGTTCTCACAGACCGATAACCTGACAGTGTTGCCAGGACTGCGATTTTACCCCGGAATGGAGATACTTGTGAGTTTTTTTTCCGTGGGTTGGTGTGGGGCATTTTGCATGTACTAAATGTATGACAATATCTGTAATAATAGGGTACAAGACCATTTTATGACCTTGGTGAATTAAATATTTAGGGAAACAGTATGTTTTTAATAGGCCTGTTTCGTCAAAGTCTATTGTATTATGTTGCTTTTCAATATTGAAATTATATATTTGCAATGCTAGTAATGGTTTTTGGACTTGAGTATATCGTTTGGAAGGGGATTTTGAGTTCGAGCTGATGTTGGTTTTAAATGGACATTGGATTGCTTTTGTTACGCAAACCAGGCAACCCTAGCCAGCGCACGTAGACACAGATGTCTTCACGCTAAAAAGGAGACGTCTTGCCCATTTTTACCACAAATCAAATGCATTCCTAATGCTAAAATAAGAATTCTGGAGGGAAATCTCTTGTGTATAAATTGTATGCGTTCAGTGCATCACGGTCTAAAGTGTCGGAATGACCCGAAAAACGTTTTGCTCTTCGCAATCGCTGCAGCAAAAACACCGGCGTCATTCTATTTTGGGTAAATGAAACACATCAAGCCCGTAGCAGCACGGTGAGCCTCGGCGGCTGGTTCAGGAGCTGCGAGTAGGAATGAGTATCTGGAACAAAAAAACACGGGGGAGGGGCGGAGAAGGGTACCCCCGTCCCTCACTCCCATTGGTAGTCGCCACATCACTTCGCTTCTCATTTGCATAATGTTAAACTTTTCTTAACTCTAACGGTCGGC
The DNA here is from genome assembly GCA_028565825.1 of Olivaichthys viedmensis. NCBI lineage: Eukaryota > Metazoa > Chordata > Actinopteri > Siluriformes > Diplomystidae > Olivaichthys > Olivaichthys viedmensis. Next base: position 2,375,142 of record JAOUQW010000011.1, read on the forward strand.
CCTGCCCCTTGTCACTGTAGATCGCCAGCTCACACTGAAAATGAATGACTTCCGGCCGCTGTGTCGCGTCGCTGCCGGTGTGAGCGCAGGGTCGGGTGTACATCGTCTACTGGACATGAGTTTTACAGAATTAATAAAATAAACCTACAATTAAGAATGGTGTGATGTGGAAATTAGGCTGCTGACAAGACCGAATCCCCGTTCACTTTTTTTATGGAGCAAAATATGTGGGGTGCTTTTCTGTGCTCAGATAAATTGTGAGATTCATGTTGTCTAAACAAACGTTTTCAAACAAGTAGGCTATAAAATATTTATAAATTATTTGGATGCTCTGATACTTGACTGTTACTGCGCACGAGACAGCTCTTGGAGACTAAACAGGAAAAATATTTTTATTATGACAGCGAATACACGGCAGTTTATGTACAACATATACACAATTTATTATCAGACCCCAGAAAAGAATCTTGAAGATTATTGTTTTGCGCCGTACAAAATATAATAAAAGACTGCCTGCGGGCAATATGTGTATATTGAAGCGTCTTGGGGATTCTACGTCAATTTATGAAGTTTGCTTATATGTTGTTCAAGTTGGGTAAAAGTAAACTCATTTCCTACATGAGATGTGTCAGTTTTACCTCAACTTATAATTACATTATGGTTTCTAAAATTTAAAATACTGTGACAATGGCATAGAAGAGGCATGAGTAGGAAACATTTTAAAATCAGGAAAATGCTCTTTATTTGGCTTCACATGTGTTTCACTTTACAATACTGGCACAGTAATAACGTTACTGTGTTATTCTGGCACAGTATTGTAAAATGAAACACACGATAACTCATTATTAATGACTGAAGTGTTACTGTGTCATTCTTCAGGAGTTAATGAGGATCTGGCACAGTATTGTAAAGTGAAACACACGATAACTCATTATTAATGACTGAAGTGTTACTGTGTCATTCTTCAGGAGTTAGAAGGCTATGCTGGGGAGTTATTATTGTAAGCTTTTTCTGTTTATTGTTATCTTTAAAGATATTTTTTCCCAAAATGAATTCATGCCAGTTTAAGGGCTACACCATTTTGCTAATATTGTGAAATTAGTTATATTTACCCCTTTTTTGCTAGTCACTAATTCATTAACAAGGAAGTTGGCGATCTAAGTAGTAGCTACCAGCTTAGCTGCTAATCATTAGCCGGAGTCCTAAGAGAGTGTGTGTTTTGACTGCAGGAATGCCGGCTGTCATACTTAATGAAGTGAATTAAACAAATTCTTTAAGTTCACTTAGAATGCATACCTTTTGCATTGTCTTTTTAATGAAACAATCATTTTGTAGACATGTTTTGAACATTAATAAAACTTTTTTTTCTTCCAATTTGGTAATTTCCAATTCCCACCCACTAGCTAGTTCTCCCCTATCGCACGACAGCCACCAACCGGGGGAGGTGAGGGCTAATACATGCTTCATTCGAGACATGAAGCCAAGCACCGCATCTTCTTCAAACTGCTGATCATGCAATGTCACAGGGCAGCGAAACGCACTTGGAGGAAAACGCTAACTGCCCTCTTCCATATACGGGAACTCACAGATGCCCACGATTGTCTAGTGTCGCTCTAATCGACAGGAGACAGAGAGTAATGCCATACCTCCCACCCAGAGAACAGGGGCAATCATGCTCTCTTGGACCGGATGGCATCGTCAGAATTCGAACAGGCGATCTCCCAACGATAGGTCTAACTCTTTTCTGTTGCGCCCATAAAATTTTAATTTTTCTAGCATCTTTGCATGTAATCTTAATTATAGAGTAATAGTCAATATAGTTTTGCAAAAATATATCTATAGTTATATATCTTATAAATCTGCTGTTTGTCCGTCCAATGAAATGCTTGTCTAGGCTATATTGTAATTTTGTGGGAGAATATAGTTGGCTTTATTGTGATGCCCTTGAGTTCTGTTTAAAAACAAATAGATACGAAATGTTCTGAGCAAAGCATTGAAGTTTTCGACTGGGAAAAGTTTTGTTTAAAAATTGTAGCTACAGCCTACACCTGCACAAATGGGTAGCTTCTAACTTAAAAAGAAGGGAAAACTGATAAATTATTTAAAAAAAAAACATTCTTACTTTTTTCTGAGAAGCTTAACATCTGAATATATATATCTTAAACTGGTAAAATTTAAATATGTTTAATTGAACATTTTGTTCATCGTTGTCATGATTATGACAAGTTTAATCGTTCCATTTGTTTCACTTGTTAATTAGCAGCTGGAATGATCAGGTCTAATCGAGCCTAATGGCACTGTTTTCCAAAAGCGTCATGGTATTAAGATCTTGAGTTAGTTTTGCTTTGCTGTCTTAATTATAATTATAATTATATCTTTGTGCTATGACACTTTTGGGACACCAGGCCGAGTTGTCTTTACCGATTCATAGGCTTTCGATTTCGGCGCATTAATATTCTGTATGTGTGCACAGTGACTTACACCATAGAATTGCCAGTGTTGAATTAGCTTTTTACAGTTTTCATTTGCATCCATTTGAATTTGATCAGACTCAGATGAACAATTGTAGTTAATTCAACACTTTTGATCTTATCGTTTAGGGACAGAAAGCAGTCATTGCGGTTTGGTTTTATTATAGCTTCAGTGAATGTGAGCAGGTGAAAGACACCACAGAGACATTGTAACCTGCTGCCAGCGGTCCAGCTACTTTAACTTGGGCCATTCTTCTCTTCACCCGTCCCCGACAACCCAGCTCTAGTCGAGTTCCGTTACTGAGGATACTTGACTGTCCTGCATGTCAAGAGATACAGAATTTAGAAGGGAATTGTGTGTGTGTGTGTGTGTGAACATGTTTGTAGCTGCTCCATTTGACTTGGCCATTGTGAAATGACAGTTTATACACATGTACACATACACACACAAAAAACGCTTTCTCCCTCCCTTCTCTATTAATTTCTCTCTGTTACACACACACACACACACACATTTGTCATTTTGGCAAAGTCAGCTATAATAATTTCAGTCAAACGCTTCTGTTTGTTTCCTGCACTTGTCATTTCAGAAGCCGTTTACTAGCTTTCCAATCTTTTACTTCTTCAACTTTTATGTTGCTTTGTTCCCATAACAACCAGTTATGCTAATTATGCTCTTGCTCATATTTTAACATGCATGACTCCATGAACATTCAACAGATAGAAGTGAAACACAAAGGCTTTTTGTATTCATATAGTAAATACTAAAGCAGTACTTCACACGGATACTTGACACAGAGTTGATGGTACCATCTTCTGTGTTCCATATGAAATTAGGGCTGTTTTCAACACAATTTCTTCTAATCGTGTCCCGCCTTTGTTGAGCTTCTCTATGGTTCTGATGGCTCTCCAGGAACTGAAGCATCATTGGTATCTACTTGAACAAGTGTTCTCAACACAGGTACACTAGAGCTATGTGTAATCAGAGCTTAAGTTCTCTCTGGAAGTCCAGGGAACATTGCACTGGATTCCACAGATATGCTGTACTGAGACTGTGATTTATGGGTGTAACATAATCCAATCCATAATGCAACCAGTAAATATGTTTTCTGCTTGTGTGTTAGAAGGGTTGCATTATTTTTCTACTTGCATGGAATAATGCTGTACAGCCAAACAGAGACAGCTGTCTAGCCATCTGCATTACATTTCCAAATCCAAAGCCCTCAAGTTGTTCTATTTAGAGAGCTTTTCAGATTGAGCTGTAGGTAAATATTCTCTGAATGTCTTCATCTTTATCTTGCCCTTTTGACATAGCAATGAGCATTTTTTTAAATGTTAATTTTCTACTCTTTTTTTTACTGTTCTATTAAAAAAAAGGACATCTTTAACTTGCAGAAAAACATATTGGCAAATCTTAGGCACCTAAATTCTATGGATTATATACAACTGTTTTTCACCCAAGCCATGGAAGATGTCAGTTCTGTTACTGTCCCTCTCACAATTATTTAAATATAAATAATTGTGAGAGGGACAGTAACAGAACTGACATCTTCAATTGTTTATATTAAATATAAATAATTGTTATATATATATTTTATTATAATTACTATAATTTAAATACTACTACTGCTACTTAATGTAATTTGTCACTTGTTCCAAAAAAATTCATTAAAACCAGTAGCTATTTAATTATAAGCACTTTTACACCTAAAAGTTGTGTTGACCACCTTAACATGTTGCTTTCCTTTTAAAAGTATTACATTATTTAAAGTATAAAATTATTATTTAAATAATTTTCTTGTTGTTTTAAAATATAGAATTGGTCTTCCATTCCCTTAATGATATATATCTAATATTTACCAAAATAACAGTGACAAGAGTGTCAGGGTTGATAATACAGAAGTTTACAATAATGACCCCTAACTGACTTTAGGTGACGTTTACTGAAAATAATTAATTTCAAACTGACGTGTGTTACATTAAAAGGCACCAGCATATAGGGTTTTATTCTGTCTCTGGTTTTATTCTGTCTCCGGGTTTAGGCCGGACAAAATATTCATGGTCGGTTCAAAATTTCATGGCCGTTTAAAGCATTAATTAAAATGTCGATGGTACATTCAGACACATCCCTGTGCGGCTCGCCTTGTTGTTTTCTGTCAGTCATGCTTTGAAGGGTCGCAAATTCAAGTACATGAACCTGCCGTGAAATGACCTTAAGCCTTTGTTCCGCGTTCGGTCTGACCGCTCCTGGCTTGTTATAATCGAAACAGGCAGCCTACCTGTTGCAAGTGAATTCATTAAAAAGAAAAACTGTCTTAACAGTGTTTAAATTACTTTAAATTTGTTTATATTTGTGATAATTGGACCGACTGAAAACAGTCCTGCCCACAGTGCTATATGGTGCAAGGAAACAACAGAAGCAGCGCTGCCGCTGCCCCGAATAGCTTCTGTAGTGTATTGCATTCTACCCAAAAATAAAGGCCTATACGGTCTCATTCCATGTGAACTAGTTCATTGAATTAGAGGTGTAAAATAACTTGTCTGTCAGCATCTCTGTCTTCCCTTTTGCTTTAATGACAGTGTGCACCCGAGCTGGCATGGACTCCACAAGTTTGTGCAAAACCTGATGATCCTTGTTATCCCAGCATGATCTGAGAATGTTGTGATGTTACTGAATGCTTGGTTTTCTCGGTTTTCAAGTGCCCCCATAAATGTTCGATGGGGTTGAGGCCAGGTGACTGTGGAGGTAAGAACATAACAGTCAGCACTCCTTGCTCTTCGTTGGTTTTATAGTTCTTGCAAAGCTTTGAGATATGTTTTGGGTCATTATCCTGCTGCAGTATGAATCCGTCTCCACAAAGATCCAAACCAGAGGGTATAGCATGTCTCTAAGGAATTAACTTTTCCTTTGTTAGGGTGTAGTCGATTCTGTGCAACTCCAGAGTAGGCAAAACACCCCCAGACTTGAATATTGCCACCACCATGTATCACTGTTGTTTTAATACACTGTGGTATCAATATCTCTTCTGTTCGTCTCCTTACATAATACCCTTCTGTGACTGCCATAAATTTCAAACTTGGATTCATCAGTAAATAGGACTTTTTTCAAGTGATCCACTGTGAAAAGTTGGTATGTCTTAGCCCATGCCAATTGTTTGGCCTTGTTTCCCTTCCTGAGAAGTGGTTTAGAGACTGCTACTCGTCCTTTGAGACCGCTACTAGCTAGCCTTCTTTTGACAGTACTTTTGCTGATTGGAGTCTCTTATTCAGCACATTCTGTATCTGTGATGAATTTGCTGTTCTCTCTCTCTCAGTGAACAAATGTTTATGTATTGCTCTTCTGATGGTGTGGTCACTTTTGATCGTGCTTTGGATACAACTGATCGAGTTTCAGCAAAGCGTTTTAGAGTGCCATACAGTGGCCCCTTAGAAACTTTCAGTCTAGCCATGATTTCACGCTGAGAAAGCCCTTCTTTGCTAAGAATAACGCTTTGACTTCTGACACTTTCATTTAGTTCGGATGCCATATTTCCCACTGTCACAATGCTATTTAGTATTAAATGTTCTGCTGAAAACCTGAGGCACAGCCTTATTTATAATAGGTGAACAATGGCTGCAAGTTTATTAACTTAAACAAGCCTCTGATGAGTAGATCAAATCCACCTGAGTGTCGTCTGAACACGTGCTTCAATGTAAGGGATAAGTTTTAAGGAAATCTGACCTTTTGTACAGGAGTTAACATGGTCAATGTCACAAATTTGCTTAAATTTGAATAGTGACCTAGAAACAGTGCAGAATCTTGAATATTTCTTCTTCATTTTACATAACGTTTCTTTGTTTTAAAAAAAAAATTAATTCTAAAACTTCCTATTTATTTCCAAGTTTAAATGAAAAAAATCCCAGAATTTCTGTAAGGAGAATGTTTATGTAACATTTATGGAAGGTGTCAGCGCTTTGTAACAGTCAGAGGTAAAACTGTTCCTTTAAGTTTTCCACCGGGAGAAAGTCTTCAGGACAGAGGACTTTGCGGTTTATCAGTAACATGAAAAGCTGCAATTTATCTTATTAACTCAAAGAGAGAGAGGAAAAAGAGAGAGGCTAGTGAAGGAAAGATGTCACGATGTGCAGGTGCGGGGGTGCGGACACAATCGCAAAGCAGCTTTCTCTAAACAACATCTTTATTTTTACTCAGACTGGGCGAAACAGACAGAAACTAAAGCACAGGCGTGATGAACACACAAATAACAGGATACAACACAGGACGGACACAAGTGGGTATTTGAACACTTAGTAATCACTAACAAACGACATACAGGTGGGGACAATCACATCACGGGACAAAGACAGGGAAACAAAACATAAACAAGGGCGCGTGGCCGCGCACATGGCCGCGCACATGGCCGGACCAGCAGCGCCCCAAAAGGCAGTCCTACGTCCCTGTCCGGGTGGCGGTCCGGAGGCTGAACGAAGACGTCCACGGCGACGTCCACGGGCCACCCACCGCGGTGTCTGGAGGCAGAGTGGCGTCCCCGTTCCCAAAGCTTGGGGGCAGAGTGGTGACGTCCTCGGCGGCGGCGACGGACATCCGGGGGCTTCCCACCGCGGTGTCGGGGGGCCGCGTGGCCTCGCCTTCCTCGACGCTTGGGGGCGGAGTGGTGACGTCCTCGGCGGCGGCGACGGACACCCGGGGGCTTCCCACCGCAGTGTCCGGGGGCCGCGTGGCCTTGTCTTCCTCGACGCTTGGGGGCGGAGTTGTGACCTCCTCAGCGGTGGCGACGGACACACGGGGGCTTCCCACCGCGGTGTCCGGGGGCCACGTGGCCTCGCCTTCCTCGACGCTTGGGGGCGGAGTTACAGCGTCCTCCCCCTGCTCGGGAGGCAAAGGATCGTCGTCCTCCCCTAGGCCCGGGGGAAACGCTACGACGTCCTCCCCTTGCTCGGGGGGCGGAGGAACGGTCCCTGTGTTGTAGTGTGTTTGTTTAATAAATGTTAAAAGGAAACGGCTTCGCGCTTGTGTCCGCCACGTCCCTTCAACAAAACGTGACAGCACCTCAATGTATCATTGAAAATCATTGGCTGCCAGCTCTCACCCCTTACAGACCTGTATGCATTTAGGGTGAGGAAGTGGACGGGGAAAATCATGGCCAACCTCTCACACCCCAGCCACCCTCTCTTCCAGCATTTCCGTTCATAGCAGAAACCGAGAATAAGAGTCCTGAAGTTCCGCACCAGCCGACACCTGCACAGCTTCTTTTCCCCAGGCTATAATCCTCCTAAACAAGGACCCTTCCCACATCCCTCCTCTCTGATAAGTGGCACATGTTCACTTTACTGCATATACCAATACCAATCTCAATGCAATTACACCATTTTTGTAATTATTTTATATTTAACTATTCAATACTTAACATATAACATATAATGGCAGCGGCCGCCAATGGCAATGTTTAGTTCCACCCTGTCTTGTCTCGTTAAATGTTTCCAGCTGTTCCTTGTTTGTGATCCCTATAAGAAACCCGTGTCTCATTCTTCAGTGTTGGTTATTGTCAATGTCATGCCGTATCCGTGTGCTGTGTTTATGTATGTGCAGTATTAGTCTATGTTTAATAAATGCTGTTCTATGGCTCGCACCTGTGTTTGATGCACATGGCACCTCATTTTTGCACTGTACTGTATTGTATTGTATTGTGATTGTATTGTTAAACTGTATTGTACTGTTGTATTTAATTTATGTGACACTGCACCAAAATAAATTATTTTGAAAAAAGCAAGATCTGAGAGAAGTAGTCGGGCCCTTTTGTGCCGTGGACCATATCTTTGGAATCATATCTTGGGTTCTCAGCACCCTTATCTCTTTACCCTGACCCAATGAGTATTAGATTGGGTTAATGTGTGCTTGAGCCTGAGGCCTTTGGCTCAAGTAGGGTACTTGTAATGTTACTACCTGGTTTAAGAATTAAGTAGTTTCTATCTATATAACACTCTCACAGTGGTGTAAAGTAGATTTAGTGTTACAGTACTGTACTTAATGAGCTTAATGTTGGTCTTGTGGGCCACAATATAAAGTGCAAAGTATTAAAAATGGTGCCTTTCCATTGTCTGCATGTACTTCGCCAGAATTTCTCCTCTCTACAAGGTATAGTAGGTGGTCCTAATTTTAGGTAAAGCTAATATAATGGGTACGTGTGTATGAGGTTTTTAAACACACCTGCCTTGTTGGTGGACCTTATAGAGAGTCGTCTTTTTCCATGCACATAATGACTGGTCAACGGTGGTCCTGTGGTGGTCCCGTTTCATTGATGGACGGGGTAAAAGGCGGGCTGATAAGTTACTTAATAAACTAGCAAATTAGTGTATGACTATTGGGTACGTTATACAACACTGCTGAATCATGGCTGCTGCGTCTAATTGCTGTCCGCCTCTGATTCACAGGGATCAACAAAGGAAGCTGTTACCGGATCAATCACTTCCCTGAGGATAATGACTACGATACAGACAGCTCTGAGTACATCCTGCGTAAGTCTGCCTCTCCTTCCCCTCTTTAGTATTTCTCTCTCACAGTCATATATCTGTGAATGGGGTTCTTTTCATACCAGGCGAATAAAAAGCACTGATTCATTGCCAAGTCCATGAATTTAGGATGTTATGACCACTTTTTGTCAGTGATGTCATTCTTTTCTTTTGAAATGTTTTCCAGCAGGTCTGCATACATAGTTTGAGCTAACAATGTATTTCAGAACGCAGCATTATTTACACTTCATGATTTCATCGACTTTTTTTGAAATTGATTTTCTCGTACTGTGCAGGCAGTATAGGATTTGTGAAAACCATTGGGACAGATTATTGTATAGTGTGAAAAGGTTAATGACTAGCTAGCTAACTTGGCAAATGGTTAATGACCTTCCAATTATTGTATTCTTAAGGAATCGAGACAAATACATGTAATAGCCAAATACAGTCAGGTTATGAGATGAAGTAATCCAATGTAATGATTTTTTCAGTATCCTACACCATGTAATCCTGAGAGGACACTTATTTTACACGTTCAAGCTAGCTACAAGGTAGTTATTCAGTTGGAAATAATATTGGCTTTGCTCAACCGTCTGATGAACCCAGGGTTCGATTGTATCATAATTGAATCACTACCAGTTCACTCTGAGTTCACACTTAGGAAAAAACATTGTTTGGCAGTGCAGTGTGCACAAAAGCACCTACACTTTTACCCTCATGAAGAAATCTAGATTAATTGATTATGCAAATTGGAAATGCTCTTATATGATTTAATAAAACTTGTCTGACATGTTTCTACTTTAAGTGAGGTTTTCTACTGAGTTTTTCAGCTCCCCCTGATGAAAGAAAGCTGCAAAACTGCTGCAGTGTCAATTTTCACACTTTGACATATACCAGTCTGTACACTCTAATTAATTCCATTTAAAGAATAAAACGCATGTTTTATAAAGTTTAGGGTGATTTTAACATCTGTGACTTATTCTTAAAGCTAAAATCATAGAAAAAAAACAATACCCGCATGAATTAGTTATATAGCCAGCCTACTAGTGTAAAGGCGTAATTACTGTGACATTGGAATCTGACAATAGGAAGCGCTATTGGGGATCTTTCCTTCCCACTGCCATCAGACTCCACAATGTCTCCTCCCAGCGTGCTATCATGCCCCCTGTTTCTCAGGACAAATAATAGGACACAATCCTATCATATTAAACAATAATTTACAATATTCAATAAAGTCTATCTATCTATCTATCTATCTATCATCATCATCTACATACATACAGTATGATAATTAGACAATCCCTACAATTATAACCTCAGATTTACTGTTTTATTAACATATTTTGCTGTCTTTTTTAAAGTAAGTCAACACTTTGCTGTTTTTAAAGGTTACCAATAATAGACCATTTAAGTAATGTCATAAAACAACATTAATCCAAAAGGGATAGAAAAAGGTGGATGGCAGTTTCACAAGTCCCTATTTCGGTCTGCTCGTTGGCGATGTGTGTGTTTTACTTGACAGAGCAGGAGAAGAATCTAGCCATACACTCGTAAGGACACAGACACAGCACAAACCAGTGTTACAATTCAATTTTATTCAATTCAATTTTATTTGGATAGCGCTTTTAACAATGGACATTGTCACAAAGCAGCTTTACAGAAATCCAGATGTAGATCTAGATCCCTAATATGAGTTAGTTTGATAGCCAGCTATCTTGAAATGATGGAAAAAGAAAAAAGACCCTGAGTGTGAGAAAGCTGCCTCAAAACAAGAGGAGATTACGTAGAAAAATAAGGCCACACATCCTCTGCAGTGTGAAATTGGTTTGGTTTTCTTATATCAGATGTCACACAGTTGCAAAATTTTTCCAGGGACCGTGGACAGACTGGTATTTCGAACTAAAAACCTGTAATAGCGACCAACAATGTTATTCTTTGTTTACAAACTTAACTTATGTTCAATTAAAATTTAAATTAATTCTACCTCACGTCCTCCACATACATTTCTGTTGACTGTTAAGATAATTAAAGTTGTTGGATGTTGAACGTAAAGCTGAATACTCTCAAAATGAGTTTTAATCTTAGTTCATTTATATTTGTAGAATCCTTGATAATTAAAAAAATCTATATTACACCAGAATAAGCCTTTTGTTTTCTTTAGGGTTCAAAATCCTATTCAGCCTTAAAATTGAGCATCAGGAAATACACATAATGGTTATCGATAAATATTGATATTGAATTATATGGGTGGGAATGTGCATGGGTGGGAATTTAAAATAAGGGATAGAGGGCTCCCGAGTGGCGCAACAGAAAAGCGTTTGCTCTATCGTCTGGATATCGCGAGTTTGAACCAGGAGTCCAAGAGAGCATAATTGGCCCTGCTATCTGGGTGGGAGAGATGGCGTTACACTTTCTCGCCTGTCGATCAGAGTGACACCAGCCAATCGTGGGCATCTGTGAGCTCATGCATACAGAAGAGGGAAGTTGGTGCTTTCCTCTGATTGCATTGGACTGCCTTGTGACGTTGCATGAGCAGCAGTTCAAAAAGATGCAGTGATTGGCTTCATGTGTCTCATACAGAGCACGTGTTAGCCTTTGCCCTTCCTGGTTGGTGGCTGTCGTGCGATAGGAGAGAACAAGCTGGTGGGAATTGGAATTGGGAGCAAAATGGGGTACAATCACCTTCTCATTTCAGATTTACAAACATCAGTCATTTTAACACTAATTCCACCTTCTCTCATTCTCAGGGTCAAAATGACCTGGAAATCATTTTTGTAATATAAATGTGGTTTTTTTAAAATCATTTTAATGTTAACTACAAAAATTGTTTCAGACTGCAAAAATTAATTCCACTTATACAAAAGAACTTTCAGATGGGTCATTTTGACTTGGACGGACTTGGACTCTGACTTGAGTTATCAGGTGTGAGTGGAGTGATGTGGAGCAGCGTAGTTATAGAGGCTGCAACATGATTGTTTGCTGTTTGTATAGGGATTGTGCGAGCCTCCAGCCTCTTCCCCATCCTGAGCACCATCTTGCTGCTGCTGGGAGGGGTGTGTGTGGCTGTGGGACGAGTTTACACCGGCAGAAACACCATCCTCCTCAGTGCCGGCATCTTCTTTGTGGCTGCAGGTAAAACGTAATGTCTGTAGGGGGTTAATGGCAAGGCACTCACTCATCTGTTGTGCATTTTATTGCCGTAGAAATTCGATTTTGACACTCCTCATCGAGCAGCACAGCCATCAAAGATGTCATACAATAATAAAGCAAATGTCATGGTTGATAATGTAGCATGGTCTTTTACCAGGGCTGAGCAACATCATAGGAATCATCGTGTACATCTCGAGCAACGTCGGCGACCTGAGCGACAAGAAAGGCGAAGACAGGAAGAACCTGTACAGCTACGGCTGGTCCTTCTACTCTGGCGCGCTGTCCTTCATCGTGGCTGAAGCCATCGGCGTCCTTGCCGTCAACATATACATAGAGAGGAACAAGGAGGTGCACGTCAAGCGGCGCGACTTCCTCAAAACCGGCATGTCGTCCTCCTCCTCACCATACACACGAATCCCGAGCTACCGGCACCGCAGACGGCGTTCGCGCTCCAGCTCACACTCCACCGAGCCGTCTCGAGACGCTTCACCCGTGGGACGCAAGATGGGGGCGTCCGCACTGCCTCTTGGCGAGATCTCCATGTATACTCTAAGTAGGGAGCACCCCTTGAGGCCAGCGGGTGCACTCAGCCAGTACCCAGAGCCGCCCAGCTTCCTGCAAGTTCACAACTGTTACGCCAAAGGCACGAAAGACGGCGTTAACCGCAGGACCACGCCAGTGTGAACGCACCACGGCTGCATTCATCATGGCACTTGGAAGAAGGCTGAGTTTTGGAAAAATTGACAATGAAATGTTGATTTTTTTGGAGTGATGTTTCCTCCACACACAGGTTGAGATCTGTGATAAGAAAAGAGATCATTGATGAACGTTGTAGCATTTTCCGAGCCATGTTCTGGCTTTGAAGTGTTTCATACTGTATATTCAAATGCACAGTCTGCAGTCCAAGTAGCAATATTTCGTTGATGCACTGAATATTGAAATATTAAGCCTATATCCCAATGTTGTTTAAATGTGTTCATGTTTCCTTTTACAATGAATGATGTACAGTGTGGTGTTAATGTGTTTGACACTAAGACAGCATGAAAAGGGAAAGCTTGAAAGGTGCTAATTCAATTAACGTGATCCACCACTCAAGCTATCATCAGGTCCTGCCCCCCTTTGGATTTTATACCTAGTAATGAAGCCATTTTATACAACAGCGCTTTGAACCACTGCCATTTTGTTTACTTCTGACGTTTACATTTAAATCTGTTAATGTGAATTTAGTTCTGTCTTTAACATTCAATGGAATTTGAGAACTGAAAAAAAAAGTCTTAATCATAAAGTCATAAAGTCATGGATTTTTGAGGACTCTCTGCTCAGGGAAGTTAATAATAATTGACTGCCAACAGTTTTTTGTAACCTACAATGTTTTTCGTCGGACCAATCTCAAAGCACTGTTGATGAATCTGAGTCATCGTCTCTAAACTGCCATTTTGAACTCCGGTTCTTGAACTTAAACAGAAGGAGAAGCTCTTTACCCTGAACGAGTGTTGGCACATATGGTCTAACACGTGGCTAATTTGCTCCTGTCGTGTCGTTGGCGGCTTATGCAACATCTTTTGACGCTGTTTGTCGTGATGGAAAGGAGCATTTGACTAATGAAGCAAGCCTGATTGCCTTATAACACACAGAGTCCATTCAGAGGCACCACAGAACACATTAGAATATCCACGGGGTGGCGGATTAATGTACTACATTGCTTAAAACATGACGCTGAGTCTACTGTAGTATTCTCAAATGCTCAAGGACGTCTGCCCAGATCTCTAGGAACAATGGAAACTTGGTGATTAAAAAAAAAAGAAGTAATAATGTCTGGCAGCGGACGAAACTTACGGATGATGACTTTCCAGGCTGAGGATGCCACAGTGAGGATATAACTGCCAAGAAGCTGATTTTTTTATCATGTTATTGCTGTGATCAATCAAACACGGACAGTTGTTGTTTCTCTGTGGATGTTGGGAAGTAGTCTCATAACATAACGACATTACCGGAGAAAATTTATTTCTATTCCCAACAGTTATTGTCATGGCAACAGTTAATAAACACTAAGTGAATTCTCCTCTAAATTAGCCTACATTCCTGTTGAGACCCAGCAAAGACAACAAGCTTTTAGTTTGTTTGTTCCCCCAATATACCAGAACTACTAAACTACCTTTTAACAGCTGTGTTAACAAAAAAAAAGACATGGTCGTGCATACTTGTGATTTAGCGCTATGCTTTCTGTTAATCGATAACACTTTTGCAGTACATGGCATTTTCTGTGGAAGACTCAAGCTGTGCATTATGGTGTAGTTTTTGTCTGTTTTCCCTGACTGTAGTCCACCTAAATAAAAGCAAAGATATTAATGTTTACCTGAACTGCTTGACCTGTGCACATTTCCTCTCTTCATCACCAGATGACCACACTGTATGTTAGAAGTGATTCAGATGATAATATAGTTCCAATGTGTACATGAATTTTTTAATACAGACTTATTCTGTATTAAAATCTGTATTAAAAAATTCATGTACACATTGGAACTATATTATCATCTGAATCACTTCTAAAATATAATACCGCTTTCAAACTTGGGCGACACCTCATACCTGAGTCTGATGCTTGTGTGAAGTCTGTTAGAGATTACGTAATAACACAACATGGGTTTAGGCAAGTGTGATTATTTAGGCATACACAATACTAAACTGGTATAAGCTTCCTTTACTTGTTAGCAACATTAGCCTTGTAGCTCCAGTACAAAACTTTAAAAAAGCAAACTTCAAACACCATCAATTACATATGGGATAAGGAAAAAATGCTGTAAGATTCATTTTTGGCAGAACTATTTCTTTGCTAGTCTCCAGAAGGCTGTGAGTTCAAGTCCCATCTTTGAACAAGGCCCTTAACCGTCAACTGCTTGGATTGGATTCTGCCTCAGTTGTAAATCACTTTGACTAAAAGTATTGGCCAGATGAATAAAAATGTGGATACAGAAAATATATATTGAAGCTTCCAAATAGCTCATCTAGTTATGCACATATAAGTTATAATTATTAGTTGGGTGATGTTGCTGAAACCTAAGTATGAATCCTCATAATGGCACTTCTTTCCATAGCTAGGAGCCTATAAGAGCACAACTGCACTGACATTAGGTAGGGAGGATTAGTTAGGCTTAAACTCTCTCATAAACTAGACAATTGCAGGCGTCACACAGAACCGAGCAGCCAGCACACTCCACTAAGCACCTTATGACATTTCATATACACTTACTGGCCACTTTTTCATCTTTTTCCACACAGAGTGTGTGTTAAATGTCCTTTACCCTTCAGCATTGTTCATTTCTGATCACAGCATCACTGTTGGCTGGATGTTTATATGGTAGGTTTACTTGATAAAATGCCCAACAAGTGTACCTACAAAGTAGGTGTAATAAACTGGTAGCTTTATATATATGTCTTTAATCAATTATTTCATTTCATATATCAATGGCCATCCTATCTACCTCAATCACATATCATATGAGTAACTAAAAAGCTTCATGGATCAGGAGGAATGAAACTTGCAATAATAGTCAAAGAACTATTTTAAACCCTAAAAATACATTACAAGTACATTCAATTCTTATTTGTGCTTAAAACCAGCCAAAAAACAACTCATAAAAGTCAGAAGTGTTTAATGAAATCCAGCATAGCCAAAGTTAAACCAGCTGAGTTCAGTTGAGTTCATTTCAACACTACATGAGTGAATTCAGCATCACTGGTTTTACTGTGTCTAAAGCCAAAAGTCACAGAAGTTACATTTAGTGTGTTCTTAAAGTACCCCTGCACTCAAAAATATGATTTTTAAATGGTTAACTCCTCTTGGATAGCTGATGCTGATTATATAGATTGATATTTGAGTCAAATCTTTTAACACAGTGCTAAATTTACATTTTTTCATTTGAAACAGAGACTTTCTCAGTACTTTCGTAAGAAATGATTCAGGGGGCGTTACATATGAGCTCAGTCACAAAATATTCTCAACAACTTGAACTCACCATAGTCCAATATGCAAATTATCAGAGAATGTCATGGAAACTGAAAACCTTTAGCTACAGACAGCCTGAGGTTTGCACATATGGTCAGGGTTGCCAGGTCTGCGAGACAAAACCAGCACAATTCAAAACAAGCCCATAAACCAGCCCAGTGGTCAATACAATCAGTCCAATTGCAAAACTCAAACTCTGACCCACCCAAATACAGTATTAAAGTCCAAAATCATGACAACCATTGCCAAATATATTGTAATATTTACAAAGTAACATCATACATTTTTAATGATGCAGTATTAAACATGCAGTTTTTTCAAATAGTTCATTCACCTAGGTCCTAAAATGGTCTTGTATTATTACAGATATTGTCATAAATAAAGAATACCCATGAAAATGAGTAAACCAATTTACTGATGCACAATAATTACATTCATACATTCATACAAAAGTAGTTTGTTTTTTTCTGATGGATCATTTCACCTGTTAATTCATTACATTTTAATCATAACCACAGCTTACATACATACGCTAAGCATTTGCTGTTTGCCTTAAAAAAAAACTCCACATGACCTATTTGTCTTGCAAAACATTGATATAATTAATTGAATATGAATATATTTAATCTATGCAAAAACCCTGACCCCAACCCACATATGAAAAAGTCAATTCCAATAGGAAGAGTACACACCTGGCAACACTGCATACACGGTCGCATCCCCCCAATGTGGCCTGTCACTTTTTTGTAATAGTGTAGTAGGTTATAGGGAATAGCATATAGTTGGAAGTGGTGCAATTGGGATGGCAGGAGGACATGAGGGACATTTCCAATGAGCATATTGTTGCATTTTTTATGAGGATAGAGGTGTAGAGATGTTCCTAGGCCATTTGTAGAAGTAGTTTCTTGGGCACATTAAACAATATATTAGTCAACATTGATTATTTTTAATGGTCTAAAATGACACAGTCAGGGGTACTTTAAGAGAGTTATGTCTATTTAGTTATTGAGTTATGTTATGTCTATTTTACTTCTAAACTTGAAATATAGTTATGTCAAAGGCATTCCAGGTTTGTCCACTAACCACAAAGCTCTGAGAAAGTTTCATAATGCAAAGATTACACACCTCATAAACTTGACAAGATGAATCAGACATCACTGATATATGTCTATACACAACACATACACAACATGCAATGGCTCTTTCAGATATTTTACAGGAATTACAATAATATCTCTGTAATATTACAATAATATCATTTATTAAATATTTTCAATCTGTACTCTGAATCATTTTTGTTTTACATTTTCACTTTTATTTATGTTTAATATTCATGTTAATCTTATCTTGGTTTAGGCAGCCACACCCCTGCCCACACTTATGAAATCTGATAGGCGGACTGGCTGACTTTTGACTCACCACGCACATTAATAGAAGCTCAGCTCACTTCCCGCCTCCTTTCCAAAGCTCACACGAATGAGACAGCCCACTTGGTCATCAACTTTCCTGATGTACCTCAACAGCTGCGGGCCATTCCACAGACCCACTCCCATCGAGGTAAATCTATGCCACTGCCATTTGGCTCTTGCTCTCAGTCCACAAGCACAGTGCTGTAGTGAATCTTTCCAAGTGAAGACCTCCACCAGGACTCAGCTGCCCATACATACTCCTTCCCAGAGCTTATGCTAGGTCCACTCAGCGTGGCCCACTCGCGTTTATTTCCCAAGAAGCAGAGCACAGAAGAGCAGAGGATCTGTGGGGCACCATGCAAAAGAGCACAAAAGTGAAGATCACATTGGTGGTGATCCTGATAGGCATGGTGTGCATGTTCATATCCGTGGTGACGGATCACTGGGCCGTGCTGAGCCCAAAGGTGGACAGGGTAAACAGTACGTGTGAGGCAGCCCATTTCGGCTTGTGGAGACTCTGCAAGAAGCACATTTACATCGTGGAGCAGGAGACCGTGGGGAAAGCATGCGGCCCCATCAGCCTGCCAGGAGGTGAGTCTGGGGGAGCAAAGATATTCATGTTATACAGCCAGATTATGCCTTTTCAACGAAAAATCTAATTACACAATTTTCCCCTTACCCCAAAAGTAGTCAATCAGGCAAGACATGTTTGGTTTCCGACATTTGCTTTTTTAGCTTTGTACTGGAGTAGTGGAACCCAAATTTTTTAAATACATGCCCAAATTTTCTTATAGTACAAAATTGAGCTAAGTAATCTCATTTTAAAATTAAGACAATAAAACAGTTATTAATGTAGATTAACATATTCTTTAAATGTCTATAAAACAAGACATTAATATAAGTTAAAAAGTAATTAACTAGTTCTATTTTTAGGCCTTGTTTCCCCACATTAGGCTAGACACAGTGCAATGAGGCTGTATAGACTAACGTTAGGGTATGGTAGAGTAAAGACTGTAAATACTTGGTAACAACAGTCATTTCATTTATCAATTGCCAATTGTGTGCTTGTAGTTGGAGGTGAGTTTTAATTTTCTTTTTTTTTGCCAAACTATGTATGATAAATGATTAGCTAAGATACACACCAACCATCAATGGTGTGCTTTGCACTTAGATGGTGTCTGTTGATCGTTGTGCTGCAGTGATGTACATCGTTTTTATTTAAAGATTTGTCTGGATGCTGTTTAAAGCTAAATTTGCCATTCAGTAGGTAAGAGATATCATTGCTCATTGTTAACTGATTGACTGAATCAATCATATACGCACATTGTAATACCTGGCCTCTTAAAATGATGGGAATTTGTGTGGTTAAATTGCGTTATTCTATTTTAACGTGTTAAGGATGTCAAATTAAATGCGTGAGATATTTAAAAGTGCGTTCATATTGCCAGTTCGAGTATTTTATAATAAGAATTGTTAGCATGTTCTTACTGTTGCTCCTTTACAAGTCTGCTGGTTGTTGATTCCATGATTCATGTGCAACCAGTCTACTATTTGGGTCAGAGTTACTCAAGCTGTAATGAAGCCGCTGACATTACTGCAATGTGGAGGCATAAACTTCCGTGCACGCTAGCAACTAAGTAGGCCGCATTACAGAAGCAAATGGGCCTCTCTTGGTGGCCTAAATCCGATGAACTCACAGTAGCACGTCACGCTAATGTTCAGCTGATAATCACTGCACGGGCACTGTGTTGGTATTGCTACTATACATGGTGCTTCACAATTTATACTCTCAATATCAAGCTACACTCCACTCAAGCTAGGTTTGAAATTGTTTGCTTGCGGGAAGTGAAAGAGTAATTAGCACGTGGCTTGACTGTAGGGGATCTGTGAGCTCCACTAATGTACTGCCAGAGCATGAGTATATCCCTAACTTGGCTGTTTTCCGATTACTGAAATACCTGCCTATTATATTAAACCCTCTGAAAGCCAAACCTAAAAGGCCACTGACAGGCCTTTTCACCATTCTAATAACCAGACCTTTGCTATTACCTCAGCTTTGTGGATTACAGTAGAGACAGGGCTGACTGTGATAAAAATTGACTAAGATCGGTGCATTTGTTTAAAGGATTATGAATGTAATGGAGCGATAAGAAATGTGAGATGCTCTCAGAGCAGCTGCTGTGTTGAGATACAGTGTTTAACGAGTCTCTATTGAGAGCCTGCTCATGAATCCATTTGTGAACGTTTTATGGTTTTCACACAAAAACAATGGTAGTTTGCACAATACTAGTACAAATGCTGAGTGATTCTAAACAATGAGGGAATAATCCCCCAGTTTGCAGGTTTTAAGTAAATTAGATGTGTGGGAGCAAAAACACAGAATATTCGGCAAACACATGGAGATATGTATATATGATATGGCCATATATTTGGCCAGAGAAGTCAGACTACAGCAAGTTGGACCTGTGACTTTTGCAGTACATACCTGAATTGTACAGTGCTTACTATGGAAACATGCTGTCTGTGGTTAGCACTGATCTCCTTTAATAGGATTCAGATATTTCCCTTAACTGACAAAACATTAAGGGCAGGGTCCTTGCTTTCAGCCCGGAAGTTACATGATGCAGACCGGCTAATTGGAGCAGAATTTAAAAGAAAAGAAGCACACACACCAACAAAAAAGATCAGAAAACCATATAATGTCTTATTTTATTCCCAAAAACTGCTAATAGCAATTGTTACTAGCTAATAGCTGACTTAGCAAAGAATGGTTCATATTATCTTGCTACACTTACACATCTTGCTACACATATTATCTTTCTAATTAGTTCACTTTTTCTAAAATCAGGTCATTTTCACTTTCCCTACTCTCATTTATTTGCTATAATGAAATGACCAACCTGGCAGTTTGATCAAATCAAAACAGGGAAAAGCTTTTATGCAAATTGACTTGCTATTGCTACCAAAGTTTGCAGTGTTACAACATCCCTGTTAGCATTTCACACTGCCCACCTGCTAGAAAAATATCGGCCTAACCGCCATATTTGTTCTTTCTCTTTTTGATGTGGTCCCTTTCACCTACCTGTGTATGCCACGCTTCCATCAAGATGTGAAAAGACTGTGGGGCTGAAATCGAGCATCTCTACCCAGTCTAGTCTACGAGACTTGTAAGACAAAAGAGCAGAGCCGTTTTCACAAACAGATAAACATTTAATCAGACAGGTGGAAACACCAATGACACATGACATGGGGAACAGACTATGCGCGTGGCGCTCGTCGCTGTGGCAACCCCGGGATCGGGAGGCAGAGCTCCGTTGCAGTCCCCAACGCCCGGGGTCGGAGCGACCTCCATGTAGGCCTCCAGCGGTGCGGGGACGACCCTGGCATTGGCAGCCGGCAGTGTTCCCCCTGAGATGGTGAGCCCTGAAAGAGCGCCACAAGCCAGTCCATCGCAGCACTGGAGACCCTTCCGCAGAGTCAAGGAACTGGGCCGTGCCCTCCGTGGTGTCAGGGAATTTGGACACGCCTCCTGCGGGGTCTGGGAACTCGGCCACTTGGAACCTTTTCTGAGGAAACACTGGTGCAGGATTCTACATAGAACCTTTAAGGGTTCTCCCAGAGGGAAACCCTTAAGGGTGTTAGATAGAATCTTTCATGAATGCCTCCATGTTTGATTAACATTCTCAGGCCAGATCTCGGTCCATCCTGTAAAAAAGGAAAAGTAGTCTTTAATTTTTGGTTTTAATGTAATTAATTTCTAACTGCTAAAACTTTCAATCATGTATGTAAAGTAATTAAGTTTTTAGATGGAATAACTTGAAGAAACATTTTTACTTGCTCTTTACATGCACAGGTGAAATTAAAATCGGCCAGTGTAGACACACCCCACATCTTAGTCAGACTTTAATATCTGTGATCAGGCAGAATGAATGTTAATGACAGTTGGAAACCACATCAGTATTCTCAGTACAGACAAAATTTTAATTATGTTTTTTCCTTCTAGTGAATCAAATACTATAAGTGCATCTGTGACTCATTAACTAAAAGACTGGAGGATGTTGCTTCCTCTTGTAAAAGTCCCCCATATTAAAATATTATTCCATTCAGTGCCATAGTAAGAATGGACTGTTTCCGGGAATCAGTGAGCAATTCATGACAGGTGGATAGAGCTTCTGCTATTTCAACCAGACCAAAGACAGGCTATCTGAATGGACTCGTACCTCAATCTAGACTGCAGCCCTCTGCAATGCGCATGGATTTAGTCCACCAATGCTAATTAATGGCCAATTAATGACCTCTGAACAATAATCTCCTTTCCCTAAAATTAGCAGGCATACTGTAACCTCAGCAAAGATTATATTTTTAAAGGACTATGGGGGAGATTTCAGGTGAGCTGGATAGAATTAATCCATAAGGATTTGAGCAGTTTTAGCCTAACATTACTTCTGCGGAGGGGACTGGACTGCAAGAACTACTCTTTGCTGAAAAGAATTTCCCCTGAACAAAGAAAAGTTTTCTTATGATTTTATCTCAATTTATGGATGTTAATACAATGTATTAGTTTGTTATTAACTGACATAACCACAACAAAGAATACAAAGCTAGCAGACTAAGAAGCAATTTAGTTGTTGCTAATATGTGCTAGTTAGTATTGGCTTGTTAACTTAGGCAATAAGTTAGCTAAGGTACATTTTCCGGTTACCTGCAACATTTAAATGAAAACATAACACAGTGTAACCATGGACTTTTCATAAAGTTGCCTTCTTCATTGCAGTTTTCCAACTTCTATTTTGAAAATAAAATAAGCATGTGGCATTTTGGAATGCAGTACAGCACGAAGATAGCTCTGAACACTTATTATAAACAGCCTTCCAACTCCAGAGCTAATTAGTAATGGCATGAACTTTATCTGGGTTTGAGGACTTAACTGAAATAAATGCGTAAGAGATCATCAACCGGGTCCTTGAGTACCCACAACCAAAACAGGATTATTCCAGCTCTAAACACACCAAGATGTTAATATAAAAAAAAATTACATACCATGGTGCTACAAAGTTTCATATAACCTGTGATATAGAGTACACAAACTCTTAATTCTTAAGTCTTTAATTCTTGCCACCTGTTATGGTAGAACTGGGAGACTAGCTAAGACGGATATAACTCTCAAGATTTTTTTAATTTAGCCACGAAATTACTGTGAGGTTAAAATAAAAACCTTTCTGCTTGGTAAGAGAGTTAAAATCAGTTAAACAAGTGGCATAGAACAGAACATATTTCCGATAAAATGTTTTAAAAATCAAAAAAGATATTTTTTCTCTGTTTACACACATAAACAGAATGTGTCTTGTAAATGACTTTATGACAAGCGCACTTCAGCTCACATGGTAAGGCCTGAAAACAAAGCTATTTCTGACTTGCACACGCAGAGCTGTACCGAATCCAAGTACTACTAATGTTGTGTTGCAATGAATAATCTTGAATCTTGAACCAGTAAAATCGAGGGACAAGTTTTAATAGACTTTTGTTATGCGATATAAAATAGCATAAACACTTAATAAAATCTCAAATGTTTTAATAGAACAGTTAAACACCTTGCTGGTGAGACCTTTATTCAGAAAGCTTTCATTAATGGCTTTCGCGTAAACATGGTGATGTGTGAGTTTGATAAATGACCTTTAAATAGAACATAATTGAAAATCTTGAACTGGAGTCAAAAGAAATAACTTGGATGGTAAAAGTGTTTAGTATATGTTAATGATTACAATGTCAATCGTTTCCTTTGTGATGTGTGACAGGACATGTTCTGAGACTAACCCCCCTGAACCCTTGTTAAGAAAGTATGCTTGGATGAAGCCAGGGTGAGACAGCAATAAAACCCCAAACCCCAAATTTAGTCTGTGTAAATAGTCAGCTGTCCAACATGAGACGTAAGAGAGATTTGAGCTCAAGTTTTCACTCGCATACTGACTGACATCCACACCTGAACATACCAGCCTTCATTCTGTTGGTCCAGGCTCCCTGACTACATGCAAGTGTTAAGTCATAGTAGGCTCAGTTAGTGGGGCTAGGAATATTTCATAATGGGTTCTTTGGGGTGGCTGACACAATCTCACAATCTCACAATCTCAGACAAAAAATCTCTCCCACAGTAGACGTGATACAATTTTACCTAAATTTCTGAGAACACTATGCGGGAGCTAAGCACATTCCAAAGGTAGCTGCAGCACCCTTTGTGCAACCACTGGGCTCAGTTTTCAGTCAGTCTAATGGGCTCAGGTTGGGCCAACTGGGCTCAGGTTGGGCCAATGTAGGGTCAGTATTGGCTCATAGTCAATATAGGATTGGTGTTGGTCTAAAGTAGGGTCAGTGTTGATCCAATGTAGGATCAGTGTTGATCCAATATAGGATCATTGTTGATCCAATGTAGGATTATTGTTGATCCAATGTAGGGTCAGTGTTTATCCAATGTAGGGTCAGTGTTGATCCAATGTAGGATCATTGTTGATCCAATGTAGGGTCAGTGTTGATCCAATGTAGGATCAGTGTGGGCCCAATGTAGGCCTAGTGTTGATCCAATGTAGGATCAGTGTTGATCCAATGTAGGATCATTGTTGATCCAATGTAGGGTCAGTGTTGACACAAAGTAAGATCAAAGTTGGGCCAACGTAGGGTCAGTCCAATATATACTAAGTGTTGAGTCAATGTAGGTTCAGAGTTCCCCCAGTGTAGTTGGCCCAATGCAGGCTCAGGGTTGATAAAGCTAGGCTCCAGAGTTGCCCCAATCCAAGAACAGTGTTAACCCATTGAAGGCTCAGTCTTGGCACAATATTGGCTTAATGTTGGACCAGTGTAGGCTCAGCATTGGTTCAATTTATTATTGTTGTTGGTGCAGTTCTCTTTTGACCCAGTAGAGACTCTTAAAAGTGTTTAAGGAATTCATTGGTTGAAAGAAGCATAGTCCAATAGTTTTATTTAAAACACTACAGTGTATGGTGGTTTGTTTCCAGTAACAAGAAAAAAACAATATATATATATATATATATATACAGTGTATATATATATATATATAAAAAATAACCAGATGAACTTAAATTC
>JAOUQW010000011.1:2404219-2420912 GCA_028565825.1 Olivaichthys viedmensis
ACAGTAGAGTGGGTGGGGGTTTTTTTCCAGTAAGAAAAAAAAAAAAATATATATATATATATATATATAGAGTGTATATATATATATATATAAGAAATAACCAGATGAACTTAAGTTCAATAAATGAGTGTAATAACTATTATGGATACTACAAAATCAGCATATATAAACAGTGTATATGGCAATAAACCATGTCAAGCCAATATGCCAATAAATGTTTCCAGGTATTCTAGTAAAATATTAATAAAACATATATACACATACATGCAACAAATAACTAACAATACTCTACTATGTCTAGTAGATCAACATAATTATAATTATACATGCTACAAAACCAATATATGTAATTCAGTGTAAATGCTCTGAAGTGATGCTATAATTAATTAATAGTGACAGTACATAATCACAAAAGATGCAATAAACAGGACACTATTTGTAGTGTTCGTTTTATTAAACTTAAAATCTTTTTGGAAGGAATACAAGACTCACTGCTATTTTGAAACCAGGGTAAGGTAGGTCGGAAATAAACAATAAAAGAAAATAAAGACTGGCTAACAGTGAGCCATAATAGCATACACTTCTGCACGTAGCTTGACCTTGTAAAGTTTTCTTGGTATGTTGCCTGTAGGGCCTTTCCTCAGATGGGAGACTACTACTGCACGGTGTGTGGAAAAAATCTCCATTATCGACTCTTCAATTTTAGGCTGAAATTGAAAGCTGTCTTTCTCTCTAGGCAATTATTGCAGGACTGGTAAACAAATAAATACTAAACACACTGAAGTTTTCTGATAAATATGCCAAAACAGTGGAAAACTCAGAAGACTTTCTAGCCTCCTGAAAAGCTTCAGGTTTGGAGATAGGAGATTTTGCTGCCTTACCTGCCATGTACCTTTATGTAGAAATAAGACGTTACGTAGTAAAATAAGAGCTTTAAATGTAACTAAGGAAGCGTGCAATGTGTAGAGCTCTGCAACATGAGCAGCAATTAAAATCAGTTAAATATGGTACTGCAAGGTTTTCACCATTTGGTCTAAAATAGCATTGGCAGTTGCTGCCACACCCAGCATATGCTGCTGTGCAGAGCTGTGAAAATGGGATCCATTACATACCAAACTGCATTTGGCTCCGCCAACTATGCAAAAAGCGTGTGGTTCACCAACACGGTCTCACGATTAAAAAATTGTAAAAAAAAAAAAGTCAGATAAGACCACTTGTATGAAAGGTTAATACTGGTTATGGTTACAGCGAGTGCCGGGGTTAGTGGTTGTAGCTTTTCTTAAGACAACCATCAAAATCGCTGGTTACAATCCTATGAATTTAGTTTGAAATTCACAATTGGTTCGCAAAGAACAACTGAATATTCCAACAGCATTGCACTGATGGACCCAAACACCATTTTTGGCTTCATTCTTAACTGTGGGTCCATTCAAATAAAAGTTTAGATGCTCTCAAAGTTTTGAATTCTTAAGTTGGTAAGGATCACAAAAATTGTCTTACTGTAACATAATACATTCCGGTAGATCTTAGTCTTTATTAAGAAAAAAAAAAGAAAAAATTCAGACAGATTTTGGTCTTGAATTAGCTTCTGATTTTTGCAAACAATACAGGTGAAAAAAAGACTTTCATGGTCCTCTCCTACTTGCACTGACAGACCTACTCTAAGAATATGAATGGTTTGATGCAGAATAGATGGTTTAACTCTTCTTGTATTCCACAGGCTAAAAAGTTGTACCACACAAGGTCTGGATAGCTGACTATTTGTCTGCTTAGCATGAATGGCTGGCCCAACATACCACTCTCATCTTTTGTAATTACATTCACAGACATACAAAAATGTAGCTTCAATAGTCGGGGTTTAGCGCTTGTCAGCAGACTCTTTATGAATCGGCATTGGGTATGGATTGACAAGTGCATACTGCTAGTTTCAGGGATTCCCTTCTGTGTAGAAGCTCAGTGTCCTGCACTGGATCGTATTTCCCTGCTTGAATCAATGCATGAGCTAATGTTCATGATTATACAGCTGGGAGGATTGTGGTAATCCCCAAAATAGTATTATGAAACAGGAGCGTTCGTCATATGTGTCGGTTTTACCACTGTGATCCTATCCATTGGGATATAAATAGCAGAAAATTTTTCTAGTTCATTAGTTAAACCTTGATAAATATGAGAATCATTCAACTCATTCACCCATTAGCAAGCCCTTCATAAGCTGAATTAGCTGTGCTACGGCAGGGACGGCTCACGCTCATGTAATGCAAGGTTTCCCCAAGACTGGGATTGAAAGCCAATCCTGCTATAATGATGCAGTTTGGTTCCCTTACTGACCAAAAGATGTTTTCATGATTATTTAGTGGCCAATTACCAGTTAAGCAATCACACACAGTAGTACAAATGCATATAGTTGAATTGCTCAAGAGCACATGTCAAATTTCCTCTATGCATTAAGAGCTACAATTAACTATTGAATCAATTTGCCAAATAATGACCAATTAATAGTGAATCCCTATCATTTTTTTCTCTCACAGAGGTCAACTGCTCCTACTTCAGACACTTCACTCCTGGAGAACAATCTGAGATATTTGAGGTTAAAACACAGAGAGGTAGGTGTATGAGAGCAAACACTATTCACTCGAGAATGACCATTAGAATGTGATGTCATGCCACGGTGACTTTTGGGAAATCCATATTGCTTGAATATAAACAGTTATAAGGCATTAAAGCTAATTATCTAGCTAACATTACTTAGCAAGTTGCTTGCTACTAACAATTGACCTATTTTAACAAGATTTTGCATGTTACCTAAAATACTATGGATACAGACAGATCCAAAAAACAAAATTCAGTACTGTCTTTTTCTCATAAGGAAGTAACATTTACAGATGCAACATGGATGTGTAGCTTCAATAGCTGGGGTTTAGCACTTGCCAACAGACTCGAGCAGCCTTTTTATGAATTGATGTTTGAAACAAGTGGCTTAGATCTACACCCCAATGAGATCTTTGACTTTATGATGTCTTGCATGTCCTTATTTAAGATCATAACATGCTAACAAAGGAAAAACCTCAATTTTAGTCTCCCAACCTCTCACTGGTGAAACTCCCAGATCCAACTGTCCCATCTTTGATTTCCTTTGGTTATGGGTTTAAGACTTACCACTTCAGGCTGCACACTGGCAAATCCAGATCTATAAAGTGTTCATAACAATGGAAATGCATCAATAGAATGCTCAAGCAATTACTAACCTATTCATATGTTAAGAAGTTCTTTTTGCTAAAATGTAAATGAGGCTATGTGGTTGTTCCCATTGCGCCATTGCACTCAGTCTCGCTTGCATTTGATCAAGCTAGAATAAGACTCCTTTCTTTTAGGTTATGAATAATTTCAGGTTAGACGAATGACTAAATGTAAATATTCATAGAACTAAAAATTATTGTTAATGCAGAAGACTCATGTACAGTGTAATGTAGTACTTTATTTGTATTTTGAACAAGTAATCCTGGCAGGGGGTGGCAGGGGGAAACAATTTTCATGCCTCAGCAAATGGCGTCGGTGGGTTTCTGGGTGACGAGGCTGAGCCTGGTAGTTAGTGCATAATTCTGTCTGCTTGATTATTTTATTATTCTCCCAGTGCTATCCTTACAGCAGACTGCGCACATTACACCCCATCTGAGCATGTCCTGTAGCATTTGTATCATATAGCAATAACTACACCCCAAGGGCTACACTACACTGCACAGAGAACCTTAATTCCTGAAACGGCAAAGCACATAAAAGGCATGACCAATGATTTAACTGCTTCCAATATGAACACATCATGCTATAAGCCGAGGAACTGAAACTGATCGCAGTGTACAGAGTGTGAACCTGATTTGGTTCAGCATTAGCAAAAGCAAGACCCATTCTCCAGACCACTGATTCAAGTGGCAGATTGTGCTGTAGTCCTAGCAGTAATTTCCCGACTAATCCTGTAGATTAGCCGGAGGTTCAGAAATTGAGAATCTGCTCCAGTGGGTTTTGCTGGCAAAGATTCCGTGAAGTGAGCTACTTGTCTGTCATGCTCAATCTGATCGCTGATTTCACAGATCTGTAGCATTTCTGTGCTCCTAGCATAATGGTGCACATATGCCACTTACATCTTTTTCTTTGGAAGGCTGCCTTCCATAACATTTTCATATGATTTCACTAATGCTGTAATATAATTATAATATAGTTTTTGTTAATGATATACATTCATTAGCCAAATTTATTGAACGTTCAGTTAGACCATGTGGACTCCAACAGATAAACACAGGGTGCACTGATATGTTGAATAACTAGGATTTACAATATATTCAAGAGCCCATATTAAGACATGCTCTGAATAGAACACTCAAACACACTGTTCATTTTTGATCATAATTGATTTAAGTTACTATAGAAAAATTCAATTCCAATTATAAGTGGACCAGCAAGACCAAAATCATTGCTAGTTCAAGGTAATGCCAATGCACCTAGTAAAATATACAATATCGACTATACCAGCTTGATTTTAGGGCTGTCAGAATGAATTGCACTGTTTGGATATTATTCAATTACATTTTTTAAGTAATATTTACACATTCAAAGGAAAACAAATCTATATTCGAATGTTTAAGATCCCATGTTCTACTTTTAGTAATGCAAGTCTATCGCAATACGTTTTTCCAAAACCTTTTGGTCAAATGACCCTTACACTTGATTTCAATAATTAACATACTTTATTTTCACATATATTATTTAAAAAGTATGTATTTATTTTCTAATTAAATACAAAAATCGTACAAAGTATGTTTTCTAAAAGTGATATTACATGCAACTTATTGGAGTCACTCTTTTTCTGTGGCTAATTCTCAAATGGCGTTCTATTAGACATATAGTACACTACGTAGGTTCTAGAATGCCATTATGTTATATTCTACGTAGTGAGCATATATAGTGAATAGGAAGCCATTTGGAATTCATCCTAACTATGTGTTGGAGGGGCTTGAGTAAAATCCTGCAAGACAAGTTGAGGATGATTTTTTTTCGTGGATCTTGGGTAACCTAAGAAATGTAGACTAAAATGTAGGTAATTATCAGCGACAAGAAAACACTACTATGGGATAATAAATTCAAACTAAATTGAAACATTTAAGTTTGTGATAAAATTGACAACATAATGATTTTCTTTTCTTAAGAAAGTTACAGTTTTCACCTCCTGTGGTTTTGCGATACAAACGCATCCTGTAACTACTAGCACTACTGCTAATAGACGCTCTATCTTTGGCAGTCTAAATAGGCTAATTTATATTCAAATGCGGTTAAGTTAAGGACTTGGATTTTAAAAGCTATTTTTAAATGAATTTGACAGCCGTAATGTATACCAACTACTGTACCTTTGTGAACTCAGTGCTCATCCAAGGGGTTCCATGGTTTCCCCAATTTTGATTGAATCTTAGAAGCTGGCATGCTTGTAACCTGATGTTAGTTGTACAGATGCTTATTATTTTGTGATCTTTCAAATACAGGGTTAATTAATACTGACTTCACATTTACTCTCTTTCCAGAGTACAACATCTCAGCAGCAGCCATTGCCGTTTTCAGCCTGGCCTTCATTATTCTGGGAACCCTGTGTGTTCTGGGCTCCTTAAGGAAAGGCAAAGACTATCTCCACAAACCTGCTGGCATGTTTTATGCATTTGCCGGTAAGACGACAATTGTCTGCATATCTTTCCAAATCTAATACATCAACAATCATATGTATAGCTTCTCGCTGGTTTCATCCGGTTTGTAAAGGTTGTCTGGCCTGGATGGCTAAAGCAGTGCTTCTTTAGTCCAGCACTTGCATCTTCTTTTCTGCCATAGGGACCTGGGCTTAAGTCCCAAGCACACATTGCTCTGGTTTGAGGATCAAGGGATTGCTCTGATTGGCTAAGAGGGATGGTAGCATCCATGTTGAGTGATGTCCCAGACAATCGGTGTGTCTGCTTGGTTCCATAGACAGGGTTGTGGAGGCTTCTCCTCCAAGCGTTTTGACAAGTGACTTGATTATGGTTTTTGTATTTTATAAACATACAGAAAAAAAAAATAAAGGCACGTCATTTTTGCCTTTATTATCTAAATCCTGGGACAATATTGTATCTAAGACATCACTCTCTCACTTATTCTACTTACCTCCTCCTTCTCTTTCATCAGCTTTTATCTGATCTGTTCCCTCTCATCTCTTATTTCGCCTGCAGGTGTGTGTGCCATCATCTCCGTGGAGGTGATGAGGCAGTCAGTGAAGAGGATGATTGAGAGCGAGGAAACCATCTGGATTGAGTACCACTACTCCTGGTCCTTTGCCTGCGCCTGCACAGCCTTCGCCCTCCTCTTCCTCAGTGGGATAGGCCTTCTCCTCCTCTCCATGCCCCACATGCCCAAGAACCCATGGGAGACCTGCATGGATGCCGAGCCCGAACAGATTGAGTAAAATCGCCATCGTACAGCATAGAAGCATTGGGCTCAAGGAAACACAACTGATTTGATTTTCTTATTTGTTTGGAAGGCAACAGTGTCTTCTTTTGATAGTGTGTTACTATATGCATGACAGTTAGGGTTTGAAACATGCACATTGGTGAGCTTTGGTTGCAGTCCATGGTAAAAACCTTGACTTGTGCATATGTGCTCAATGTGAAACTTACTGGAAGGGTGATTCTACCTTACAAGTTTTTCATTTCAAGTGAAAATATAAGTTTTTTTTAAGTCGTACTTTTCTAGGGTAGAGGACTTTCTGATATCAAGTTGAAATTTGCTAGTGGAATTTGTCTGGCAAACCAGAACAGCAAACCATGCCATCATGGTCTCAATCTATATTAGTATTTCAAAAAAAAAAAAAAAAAATGTTCTCTTCTTATTACTAGCAAGCAGTTGAAGTGTTCTGCTTTTAATTTGTGTTTTGTGTTATATTGCTGTACATATACAGACCATTTGTGCCATTGACCTGAAATTTGTCAAGGACTTATAGAAGTAGTTTGACAGTTGTATATTTCAAAAGTGGATATACTGTTGTCATCTTCTATAATGTGATTTTCATCCATTGTTTTATTGAGAAACTAAGTTGTGGATTTGTATGTATAAGGCCTGTATACTAGCTTTGTTGTGAGACACACTAGATCTGTGTCTCTGGTTTCAGCTCTGAACAGAATGTTAATATGCAGTCTGCCGTGGCCTACGAATGTCTGGCCAGACATTTTGGAGTGCTTTCAGTTCTGGCAGGTGTGAACAAAATGGCGTCCTTTGCTCTTTTAGAGTTTCAAGTGTAGAAAAACAGTATTTCATGGTGTAATGATATCGTCCGTGCATGCCTTTTACTGGCACCTATTGGTTCGTGAGCTTTAAAAACACATAGCAGTACAGCTATGAATTGTGCTTTCATATTTTTTTTAGTATTTCATTATTGTACTTTATACAAAAATGCTAGGAGTCTAATGAATGTAAGTCGATCCATACTTCGTTAGGGCAGTGAAACATCATGAATATTTTTTTTACACTCATATATTCCTGTAGTCCTGCACTCTTTGGTGACTTTCCTGATCAAATACATCTGATTAAACCTATTAGTTAACGACCAGGTTTGGTGCATTTATTCATCTGACAGACATTTTTATCCAAAGACTTGAGGCAGAGTCCAATCCAATTACAGAGCTGAGCAGTTGAGGTAACCTAATTGTAAAAAAATTGTACAAATTTTACCAAGCAAGGGCGAATTTTGTTTGATTTCATATGAACGTTGTAAGACAAGGTTAACATTTCCACTAACCCTAACCTTAATCTTAATAACTCGATACAAATTGAGTTGTGTGAATTGTTTTGACTTTGCAGGACTGAGACCATGTTGGTTGAGGTACCAAAGGACCCAACAGTGGCTTTCTGGTAGTCCTGGGATTTGAACTCAGAACGGTCTGTTAGCACAGAAGTTTAATCACTTAGACATACAGGACCACAGTTATAATTTTCAGTTGGTCTCCCCTTCTGTATAGAAAGAAATATGATAATGTGCATATAATCTGTGTACTCTTGAGTTTAAAAAGTTTTGAGACCAAACAAATCTGTTGGTATCATTACATAAGACTCACTTACCACCATTAATCAGTCTAGCCTTGCTGTTGTTTCTGAAGCAACCATTTAAAGCCCCTGCCCTTGGCTTATTTATGTCAAACGTATAACAACACAATTAAAATATAACAGACAAATATTAAGTTTGAGGTTCTGAGAGCTGTGTTGCCTTTTACACATGATTGGAGTTATAATGTTTAGGTCCAGAATATTTAATATGAGTGTATTTTGTTATAGAGATATTTTAGGAGAACCATGCATAAAACTTTCCTTAAATTCCATTTATCACTTACTAAAGACTGGTATCCAAAGTGTAATATTTAACAGGACTGACGAATTCAGCCTTTGTGGGTTTTTGGGGCGTTTTTTTCCATAATTTTTTTACATACATGCTTAAACAGAGAGTTCTCAGATATGTTGCAGATATATATTTGTCTTCTATATATGCCATTCTGAATGAGTTTTAATGTATGCATCCTATGTCATGTGTTTTTATTGGAAAATAAAAGTGCATTTATTGAGTTCTGGGCCATTTGTGTTCATATCTTTCTCATTTATCTCACTCTGTTTTTGGGCTTCTTTTTTTTCTATTTTCTTCCAAGTATATCCTGTTTATTTCAGTTGAACCTCAAATGATTTTCTCCAGCTGTTACTAGGTTCTCCGTGGTTCCTCTTCACCAGCGTAGTCCATTTCATTGTCTGGTTACACTAGTTGTGGGCCTAGCTAATACACAGTGTGTATTAGCCAGGCCCACTTCCTTCTCCAGATGTGGACATATGTTCTCTCTTGACCTACTTTGTCCCGTAGATCTTTATTTCAGATAGTGTTTGAACAATGTATCTTCACAGTGGTCTGCAGGCACTTTTTGCTGAAAGTTTGGAGTTTGTTATTGGTTCTTCTTGGTGTTCTTCATGTTTCTGAGCCATAGAGAAGTACTGATTTTACAGTTGTATTGAATATTCTGGGATCTAAGCATCAAAAACACTGACCAAGCTTTCCCTATCCTTCCCTTGATGTTCACATCTGCCCCTTCATTTTCCCAATTATGAATGGTAGGTGAACATTTTTATTTCCTTTACATTTTTATTCAATATTTCTGGCTACAATATGGTACAATTTCACATGCAGTCTGCTGTTTTATTACTACAAAGCCATGCTAGTATACACTTGTTCAATCTGATCCCACACAAAATCCATATGAAATCAGTTAAGTGTTTCAATTGGGTTTCATACAAATATGAAGAAAAGCTACAACAGTTAACCCTAACCTTAATCATTTGTAACCTTTCATACAAATTGGCTTGTGTGAATTTTTACAAATCTGCATTCTGGAGACCATGATACACTTTTTAATTACAGAAGCGTGAGCTTGCCAAAGTTATGACAAATGAAATGCTATTGTGACATCA
This sequence comes from Olivaichthys viedmensis, assembly GCA_028565825.1. Lineage (NCBI taxonomy): Eukaryota > Metazoa > Chordata > Actinopteri > Siluriformes > Diplomystidae > Olivaichthys > Olivaichthys viedmensis. Next base: position 2,413,727 of record JAOUQW010000011.1, read on the forward strand.
AGGTGAATGATCTAATGTACCTGCTCATAGAGAATGGATGCTAAAAGGTTTTTGGCCTAGTTAAAGTGTTGCGATTCATGTCTCTGCTGTTATTGTGAATGACAGGCATGTGACAGACGTTTAGTGTATGCTAGTTCTTCACACTCTCCTTGGAAAAAACAATTTAAATTGAACCTGGCATGTCCCGTCTCAAACAAAAGGGACAACTATGCACATTAAAAACTGGAGCGAGGCGTGGACAAGTGAAGACAGCCTAATTCTGCCATAATTGTCTGTCTTTTTTTGAAGTAATAAATAAATAAAAGTTGGGAGTGGGAGACATAATTTACAGTATTTGTTAAGCACACTGTATCAGTTTTCAAAATGCAATCACACCTTTGGGCTTGAAATGTCATATAGTGAAGGGCAAGGGCATCTACTGTAGATAACTATAATAATCAGCCAAATCATACTTTACGATCCCACACAAAAAAAGAAAAGAAACAAAAAAGTCAAAGGCAAAAAAATGAAACAAAGAAGTCAAGCAGAGTTATATCACAAAATGGATGAGTTGAAATTATGACTCATTGAGGAAACCAACCATCTACAAACATATAAAGGGGATCCCTAATTGCGATAAAAAGCATCTTATAATTGCAACCTAAAGAAAGAATTGCAGCAATTGACCTTCCCTGCTTTAGCTTTTATATGCTCCTTCTTCAGGTTTTGGCATTGGCAATCACGTCCATTCACAGTGGGGCTAGTGACACACAGAGAACACAACCATGACAATAATGAGGGCCAATGAATCAAACATCAGAGCAATCGGCAGTGGCAGGCCCGACTGTGCAGAATTACAATGAGCCAGAATCAGGCAATTCACACTCCCAGAGAAAGGGACCAGCAAGTTCCAAAGCATGTGTGTGTGTAACATGAGATATCTTGAAAGATGTTTTAATCTTATGTAGGATATGAGTGTAAATAGTAAACATGCAAATATGATATATAATATCTTCACTTTATCAATCGCAAAAGAAGGCAAAACATAAGGTTTTACATGAAATAGTCAGCTGTAAAAGACAGGAGAACCATGTTGTAATGGGTGAGACAGGCTTAAATTAATGTTGAGGTTAATGCCCCCCACCCCCAGTAGATTAATGCCAAACTAATCCCATCTTTCATAAAATTCATAGGAATTAACTGCCATTAGTATTTACATACTGTATTCACATTCAAATATTTATCATTTAAAAAAACATCAGTTATATACAGCAGTTATTGATATATGAAAAATCTGCTAACAATATAACAATATTCTGGTAAACATATATAAGAAATCCTGACCTATTCATGTAATGATGAAGGTGTGAATGATGGAGAACAGGGGTTCTCAAACGTTTTGCAGTCATGGATCCCTTCCTGTGTGGAAAAAAAATTCTACAGACACCCATGTGATCACAGCACAGATTAATTTTATGAATGTAATCTATTCATATATTAGGCAGACTAGGGAAATATGCACAGTACTATCATATTAATTTATTGGCATCATTAGAGCCTTTTATTCCTGAACTCTTCACCCACAGAATCTAAACCAGTTACACTTTTAATTCAAAGATTATGTATCATATTAATACTAAATACTTAGTGTTACTACAACTGCAGTTAGATTTAATGTGACATTATTTTATTTTTTAAGTTACCGAGCTTTAGATTCAAACCATTCAATTCAAGTGACAAGGAGAGGAGCCTAGTTTTTCTGCACTACCATCGACTGAGCTGCATTTTAGTGTCAGTAATACAGGATCCAGGAAGCTTCTTCTAATCTCTAAAGGGATGATAGAAGGGATGGTAGAACTGGCATTTTGTATCTTTCCACTGAGAACAGGTGAGCTAGCTAGCTAAACATAGAACAGTTTATAAGTTATTATAATAACACTTTGAGCAAGGAGGAACCTTTAAGAACTACCTTTAAGAACCACGGACTTAAAGAAATCTTTATCTCTGTCCATTGCCTCTTAAGGCACAAGGGCAATTTAAACAATTTGAACCCTGAAGTGTACACCTTGGCTAGTCCTCCCATAATAAAAGAATTACTAAGTTTAATTATTATATGAATAGTACTGGAGTCATGTGACAGTGTGTGTGAGTTGGTGTAAGGGTTAAAGAGGATCAAAAGTGCCAACATGACCACATAATTTTATGTACATGCAAATGTGCTTACAACAAAAATTGTGCCCAACCAGTTACAAAAACTGATGGCAAGATGGCAAGGTTTTTTGTTAATTTAAGAATTGAAAACGCAGGTTTTTTTTTTATCCTTTTCATATATTGTTTGAAGATATTATTTGCTGAGGGTTGAATACTTGAGACAACAGAGTATCAGGCATATCAATAAGAGGCATCCAGGTAACTTTTCAATGCAGCAAATTGTGTGTGACTTCATTAATTTATTAACAGCTGCATATAATGTGTTCTTTTCTGCCATGTAGTAAAAAGCATGTTCACTAGCTTTGTCAGAACAGAGGCTTCAAATATTCAGCTTGTTGTGTGTGAGCAGTATTGATGATGTTGGGATGCAGTCTCTTGAAGGAATCAATAAGATGTCGATGAGCATTTTTACATTAAGTTTGTAAAAACACTTCATGTTGTACTATATTTTTAAGGGTAACATGATGGATTGAAAACTTTGAATGCACATTGCATACATTAATGCTTTGGTGACCTGGCTCTTCAGACAAAAAAAAACAAAAAAAAACTTTTTCTTTTCCAGAAACCCATGGTGTTTGTGTAAACACCCAATCATTCTACATATTCAGACTAATCCCTAAGTCTTCAATATCCCTCAAAAAGGAGAACTGAACGGTATGCTGGGCCAAACTATTTCATGATTAGAAATAATTATTTAATCCACCATTTCTCATCATGGTTTTAGGGGCTACATTACTTGCATAAATTGTTAGATGAAAAGTTAGATGAAAAGCCGAGTAAAATCTTACCCTACAGGCTAATTGAACATGTTTGTATTGCCAAAGTAATTTGTTTAAAACCAAAACCAAATTTGTGTCACCGCTTGTTCTCATTTGCTAGAGGTTTAAAGGTGACCAAAACAACAACAATAATAATAATAATATGATCATATTTATTATTAAGTGAGTAGGTTGAAAGTAAATACTCCAAAGAAGCCCATGAACAGCAATAATCTATGTTGAGTTTCTGGAACAGCATGAGTCAAAACATATATTTTGAATGGGTTGTTATGATATTCAGGATTTCCTTTAAGGCGAGACACAACAGGTAGAAATGACGATTTTGGTCACATTGAACATTTTTCAGATTTTTTGATAAATTGCATCTATAATGTTTTTTCTTACACTTTAGTAATAAAACTCACCAAAAATATGTCTATTTCACTGTTTTCTTCCACTCGCGACCACTGCATTATCTGACACTTAGCAACGTTAAAGAAGACTTTAGCTCTGCCCCATTTGGCACAATCACGTCATGTCATATATCCCCAAAATGCTTGTTTCCTGATGTATATGTAAATGTACAGTATGTGTCATTATGACACATATGTAAATTTCCTTAATAAACCTTATAAACCCCACTTACTAGAGTGGAAACACATGAAATCAAATTTTCACATGTTCATTCAAATGCCTATTTAGAAGAACATTACAGAGGAATTTCTCAAAATTATAATTGTAGGATTTATGTTAGATTTCATACTAAAAAAATGACCAAAAAAACCAACTTTTTTTATAACAGCGCAAGGTGTTTTCTTGATAAAATATATATATATTGTTTAAACAAATTGTTTTGTAAAAGTCTTTCTCTTAATGAAATTGTCTCTCAATGTCTTCACAGTGAAATAAACATTTTAATTCTAACATCATCGAAAGACTAGATTTTTGGTTTTATTAGGTATGCAAATTTATGCATATTTAATAAGATAAAGCCTTATTTGCATAAATAAATGTCAATTTTTGAAAAACTTCAAATGCAAAAAATACTTTTAAGAATATCAGCAATCAAATGGTAAAGATTAATTGTGATAACTATTGTTTTTTTAAAAATTACCCTATTCACCTGTACTGTCGCGCCTTAAATGTGTCTTTAAAAAGTAAGGACTGTAAAACTTTCATACAAATTTGTTAATGCAAATAACTGAATTTGTGCAATGATTTAATGTTATGCAATTCAGAGAAAGAGAAGGCAAGAAAGAGAGAGAGGGAGAGAGAGAGAGAGAGAGAGAGAGAGAGAGAGAGAGATTGTGCTTTTCTTTGTCTTGTATTTTTTTAACTATAAATTTCAGTGAACAGCAGGGTTTCCTTAGTGTGTTCTGCTCAGTCTCACCACTGCCTGTGTGTGCAAACCAATTGCAGCATTAGTACATAAGGGTGCCTAAATGGCTATATTTTGGCCAGGCTTTTTTGGCAACAGTTAAATAAGTGTGCATAGCCCCATTTCTTAGTAATAATGCAATTTTTAGGCCTTATGTAATTTACAGAGAGGGTCAGTTAGTTTTAGGTGGCTTGTAGGTAGGAGACACCACTGTTGGAAAGAAAGTTGCATGTGGTGCTTGTTCCTCTCTTTCCTGAGTGGAGTTTGTGGAACAGGTGGTTATCTGGCTGTGTGAGATCAGTGAAGATCTCTTCAGCTATCGTCCTGACTCTTGTGGCTCCAAATGCTTAGGGATGCCAATGCACTATACCAGGATTATGAAGAAATGGACAGAAAATCTGAGCAGTGAAGTTCTGCATGACTGGGTTCTGCAATGAACCAGTGTGTCAATGAGCAATATCTTCTGTTTAATTACGACTTCATTCGTATGAAATTCAATGCAATTGCTCTTGAATTTTCTGTTAGATCAGATGGTAAGATAAAGTTCTTATGAGCTCATACTAATACCAGATGACATATTTGTGTATTTGTTACTTTTTTAACTGTCTTGATTTCATGCAACTATTAGAAAGAGAACGAGAGAAAGAAAGAGAGAAAAAATGTGCTCCCCTCGTGTGTTCTGCCCATTTCTGCCAATGCCTGTGAGTGCAAATCAGTACATAAGGCTGCCTAAGTGGTTGTATTTTGACCAGGCTTATTTGGCAACAGTAAGAAAATCGTATACATATTCCAGGCTTTTGGTAATAACACCTTCTCTTAGCATTAACACCTTTTGTGCATTTTCGAAGGCAGTATCTTATTTACGGTGAGTGCATTAGCGATAGGCGAACATGCAATAATAATATGAAATTGTCAGGAGCAGAGAGATGGAGACAGGGGAGAGAATGGCCCTGCTCAGTGAAAGAATAATAAGGGCATATCGCTGCGGCCACAGGAAAAGGGGCCGGCTACAAAATTGCCTTCCTGCAGAGAGGAAGGTGACTGGCATCAAAATCTTTCAGTGTCAGTCGGCGCAGGCGAGAAAGCCGATTCAGGTCCAAGCACAGCTTATTGTCTTTTGATGCTGGGCCCAGAGGGAACGGCTAAAATGCGAAAGCTGTAAAAGCCAGATACACTTGATGGCTAATGACTTTGCTCCACTTCTAAATACACAAAACCTACTGAAGCCTACTTTAGAGCAGAGTTCAACAATCATTAGTGTCACTATACATCCTCGTATTTACTGGACGATACTCTGCACAAGCAAACCTGATCAGTGGTGGCTCAGTGGTTAAGGTTCTGCCATAGTGACCGAAAGGTTGTGAGTTTAAAACTCGTGACTACCACAGAGCCATCAAGGCAAGGCCCTTAACCTTCACATCATAGGTGTGTTGTTTGTTATGTGATCCAAACCCTGTGCAGCTCTGTCACTTCCAGCTTGTGGTTTTGTTTGTTGTTTTGGCCCGAGCCAAACCTAAAGTTAAGCTGGTGAATGTGTAAGCATCTGTATGTTTTTCTTACATTAATATACACACATACATCCCAAAAGCATACATTAACACCACACCAATTCTGTTATATCCCTAAACCTAGACTGGGACGTAACACAGAACTGCTCAGCTCATGGAGCAAAAAAATTTCATCAGGGACCTTTCTTGTTTGATGATGAAAATAAAACGATAACTGAATAAAAAATCTTGTAATCAGAATCCATAATGAAATGTAATGACATTTTCCACAGCAAATAAAAATAAGACGCAAATGTCAGAAACGGTCGATTGGACAAAGGTGAAACCTTTTCCCCCCATCTTCGTGCATTTACTTTGCAAAAGCGATTATACATGGGAATTATTGGGACTGCTTGCTAGACGCTTGACCGTGCGCGGCAAGAGACCCTGGATCTGTCTCCTTCTCTGACCTGTGTGTGTTTGCTAACATTAAAGATGATCATACTGTCATACTCCCAACATGTTTGGTAACATTAGCAAACTTTTTGACTACAATGACGTTATTTTTGTGATAAAATGTTTTATCCCCTAGAAAAAAACTGCTTTTTAGAGTCTGTCTTGTTAAGGTAATATAATACTAGCTAGATAGAATTAGCATACCTGATGACATCCCACCAAAGTCACTGAAATTAATTTACTTTTATCAAGTTTATGCAAAATGATAAATGCGCTCACTAAAGTAACGTTATTAAATGCTCCTCTATAAAGGAGCTACTGCATGTTGGAGACACAATGGCTTTGGGAAGCCAGTGATGGTAATGTGCATTTGTAAAACTCTCTGCCATTACATTTAAGAGGGAATTAAAACATGAGAAATTAATGCATTTGCATTTTGGAAACTTAAAAAAAACGTAATGGGGAAATTTGAGGAAAACAAATATTCAAATATTTAGTATCAAATATTTATCAATAAAAACTAAATATTTGAAAAAAAAAATTCCTCAAATTTGGATTGGATTCATGTGATTTTATGCTGTCCTATTTCCTAAATGTCAAGTTTACTTCAAATTATCAATAAAATGCATGCTTTTGTAAATTATTTTTGGCTTTATTTGTTCCAAAAAAATAGCTCAGACTTGACAAGGGTTTTTTCAGAACAATTTTACATTATTATATATTAAATTACTCACTTTACGTGTGTCCGAGATATCTCCATCAACTGTGTTACCCATTGAAAACATCGTTCTAAATCATGAATGGTTTGCGTCAAAGTCACATGACCAACAGGAAGCGACACCACTTTCCTTCTGATGCCCACCATTTTGAAGACAGTGTTGTGAGTTTCTACTCCTTTTCAATATTTCACCAATATT
>JAOUQW010000011.1:2441048-2452132 GCA_028565825.1 Olivaichthys viedmensis
AGACATGCTATACCCTCTGGTTTGGATCTTTGTGGAGAAGGATTCATACTGCAGCAGGATAATGACCCAAAACATACATCAAAGCTTTGCAAAAACTACTTGAAGACCAAAGAAGAGCAAGGAGTGCTGACTGTCATGGACCTTCTTTGTAAAGCAAGATTGTTTTATTTATTGTTTTATCAAACTTTCCAAATATCTATTAGGTAACATAATTTCTTAAACTGTACGTGTTGAAATTAAGTTAGACAGAATTTACTATTAATTGGTGGCAAAGAAACTCTTACAAAAAAGTAAAATAGCTGGGGCCTGGGTCTCTAACCAAGGAGCAGTTGCCAAATTAGTTATTACATGGTATAACTAATAACTAATAACTTAGTTAATACTATGTAATAGTAAAATACTATGTAATAACAAGACCATAACCCCCACTTCCTTTTAGAGTTTATCGTAGGGCTGATGGGTATGGACAAAACATCATACTGTGATTTTGTTGCTTCATATTATAATCGCAAAATGTCTTGCAATATATTCAAACCTTATTGGTGAACCGTAAATGTTTGTGGTCAAAGGAATGGTTTGGTGAAAAAACTAATTTACACAATTCTTTTGTCCTTCAAATGTTGTTGATTAGCCATTAGACATGTTTGATGTCTGAAGTTTGCTTCTTTAGTTTTGCACTGGAGCTAACAAGTAAGGGAAGTCAATCTCACCCAAAATCTTTTCCATCAACACATACTTGCTTCAAACGACATCGTTCAGCTACATTATCTTATTTTTAAACAAGCAATCTTGTGAAAAGTTTGCTACGTAAGGGTTCGTATTTGTAAATTGGAACTATAACTTCCAGTTTTCAGGTACAATTCCATCACAGCCTGTATATCGTCTGTGTTGTGAATTCAAACCGCAACTCTTGTCTTGTGTGGAATGATACCAAATTGCGGTAAGGGAAAAAATCCAAGATGCCTGCCCCCATAATGTTACAGTGTTCAGCTATATGGTGAAGTTTTGTTCATGTTTATAGATTACGGTAAGTCATACTGCATCCTAAACCACATCAGCAAGTCTGTGGGACATCACTGAAGAACTGGATGTGGTTTGAGGAGTGAATTTACAGTGCGTAGGGCTTGATTTACAAAATAGATTTTGGGTTTCTATTCCTTGTTAGATACATTAGCCTTGTAGCACCAGTGCGACATTAAAGAAGCAAACATCAGACGCCAAACATTTGGAGTAAATGGAAAATTGTGTAAATTGGATTCTTTGCACAACCACTCCTTGTTCCTTCTTTCCATCTATTTTCCCTTGTGAATGCTGTGATTCATCCAAACACACAGAAACTTTCATCTGGAGCGTCTTTGATTGGACACGATGATCACAGCACACAATAAAACATTTACAGATCGCTACTGATTTTCATGTATCAGCCTCCCGCAATATCAGCATTGCAAAGGAAAATCTTGCTATAAGGATTACCAAACCAGCATATTACAAGCAAAACCGTAGCAAACCTCTCACATTGTGCATTTAATTCCAGTTTTCGTGTAGTAAGGCACAGATGCCAAATTTTCTGTTTTATTAAAGCACTTCTGCTCACAGCACAATAGGTGCAACTGGTATTGTGCAATAAAGCTTATTATAGTTTACAAAAGCACTTCAGCAGCGCCTTAGGGCTTGGATGTGGCGTTATTCTTCAGAAAGACAAGTAAAGGGAATTAAACACGTTTTCTTTTATCATTTACTGTAAAGTTTTTTTTGTCTCAACACAGAATTGTACAAAGCAGCAAGATCACTGGAGACCGGCTGAGCTAAAGCGAAAAAGCAGACGTGGGAGAGGAAAAGAGTGCCAAAGAGTCAAACCTGGAAAAGGAAACTTAATATAGAAAGTTGCATCCTTAATCAAGAAAACTTCAGGTAACTCAGACACAACAGGAGACAAGCAGATGAGTGAGTGGTCCAGCCTGATGAGGTTCTACCTTTCAGCACAACTGGAAAAAAGGAACCTGGGGTAATGGGACAGAAGAATTCATTGTGGCCGGACAGACATCAACTTTCCAGAGAACGTCTCATACATTCATGCAGTAACTCAACTGCAACACGCTACAAAATTATTCTGTAGTTACTGCATTTATGAGACAGTCTCTTTTATGGTATTAAAAAACCTAGAAAGAAAAATTTTAATCCATAAAAACTGAATATTGATATTGCAGCGCCCTTTAGTGGACCTTTCTGCAAATGCTTCGATACATGCTGAATAATATATCTACTGTATATGCAACCCTACCCACCTAAATTCTGTCTTCTTAAAGAGAGAAAGAGCAGTGTTCTGAAGGCTACATGATACCTACATAAGCCCTTCATGACAACGGACATAAAAATAACAACATTTATAAAGGCTTATTCCAACAGACATCAGCTGTCGTAAACCCTGCTTTTGTCAATGATTGATGTCAAGTTGTTAAGACATAACAAGTGAGTCAAGTGGCATAGATTTGTGTTGACACAAGGTTGTTATTACACTTTCTGGGCTGACTTTGTAGCTCAGCGTATTTCTATGTCATGTCAGAGTCACGTAATGGTGTTGATTGGTTTGGCTGGAAAATTGATTGACAGGTCATTTACCTTTTAAAGTAACTCACAGATAAACAGATACAAATTCTTTCTTATTTAGGGTAAGAGAAAATATACATAACAATGTCAAGTCAAGTCAAGTACCCTGTCATTATAGGGTCATGGAATTGTCATAGGTTTTCATTAAAAAAATTAAAAAATAATAATAATAGTCAAATGAAATTCACTTTCACTTTAATGCAGGGGGGGGGGAAACACATATCTGTTATGACTGTCATGAATTTGCCATAGATATTAATAAAAAATCTTATAAGCAGAAATATAAAACTCACCTACTCTGTTAAACCTTCACTATGCAACAGTGTTATACAGCAAGAGACACAGGAGACACAGCATGGCATCTTTTGGAAGTGTTCATTTTTGTTACATTTTTTTCAGATAATCTCACTTGCCAAACTATGTCACATCATCAATGTGACTCTGACATACCACTGGAAAAAAAAAATCAATATACACCGAGTTAACAGTTTATTATGTACACCTGCCATAGCAGCCCCACCTCTACCCTGTCCATCAGTGGAAATGGACCACCATTGGACCACCGCTGACCAGATATTATTTGTGTGATGGATTATTCTCAGCCCAGCAGTCACACGGTCATGGTAGTGTGTGTTGCTTGGTATGAGTGTATCAGGAACAGCAGTGCAAGTGTATTGAATAAATTGGTGACTCAGTGTATACCCTTGTTGCGTTGTATACCGACAACCTTTCAGCTGCATTGCTGCCTAGAATGTCATGCTGAGAATGTCAGCTTCCTTTTAGCTACAATTAGCTTTAAATGTGTGATTTCATTTCATGTAGTGGTTGCTTTTAATGACACTGCAAAATACAAGTTTTTATCAATAAATAATTTGAGCACACAGACAGGTCAAAGCTGCAAACTCGAAATTGTCACTGCACCGGTTTTGCTGCATTCTTTTTAAGCAATGGAGAGCTGCAAACTTACATTTTATGAGGTAATAACACTCACCTGTCACATGTTCAATATTAAAACTTAAGAGCCCATCATGTTCCAATATGCAAATGCAGGGCATGCAACATCAGTTTTCCAGGGAAAGGGGACGGAGTGTGTAGAATTGGGGGCGTTTCCAATTGGCATCATCATAGAATCTGGTTTTCTTGAGGAGGGTAAAAAGTGTAGGCGTCGTCTAATTACACGCGTGTGCCTGCGTGTGTGTGTGTGTGTCCACCAGATCAAAACCAAGTTACTATGCAGTATACAGCACATTTTTGTGTGACTTTCTTTGTATTTATGCTTCCAAAATTTGCAGACGACATCAGGCTAATGTGAAAAATCATAAACACATCTTATAATCCATCTTAAAAGTAGCAAAATCGAAAATTGTGTTCTGGACTATACGGTAGATAAGCAGTGACTCGAGGAGAGAAACGAGATTAATGAACGATTTAGCTAGAGTTGACTGGCTAGGTGGAATTGTTTATAATTTGAAAAACTTGGTGAGAGCAATGAATACATATAAAACAAAAAGCTATTTCCTTTTTTTTGTTTGGTTAAGTAACTTAAAAAAAATAAATCAAATCAAAGAAACACCATCTTCAAAAGAAAAATTTAATGTGTGGTTTGCAAAACACTCAAATGCTATGAATCAGGTATCAACAGCTGTATACAGCAATGCAGATTTGCGTCATCGATTTCCAAACAGAATATTATTCATGTGCCCAGGCCATGAACCTGCATGGAGTCATCGCTGAAAACAAACTACTGACCATTACAGTGCTTTATAGGCCTGGTTTAATCTGCACTTGGAAAACCAACCAATCCGAGATCAGAGCGGTCTGCTGCTTATAGAGTGCAGTCTCACCGACAGATCCAAGATCAGCACGTTGTCAATCAATACGAGTCCAGAACATCTGAACAGCAAAGCCAATTTCGATTAAAGAACAGCCATAAGTGAATGAAGCCCTAATTTTAGACACAGTATCGTTTTACTGACAAGGGTTGCTAACTAAACACGTTTTTACTGCAAAAGAAATTCTGTCCAATTGTGCCAGCTGTAGAATCCATTCCCGAGCTGAAGGCCTCGGCTACTGCAGGTTGTGGATCATCTCCTCCTTGGCGATGAGGTGTGTGGTTTTGTTGACGAGAGACATGAGAGAGTTGAGTTTGTGAGACCAGTCGTTCAGCAGGTCGTTGGGGTCTTTGGGCCTCTGGAAGTTGATGATGCCCGCCATTCGGTCCACTTTGGAGTAGATGGTCTTGTTCACCACCAGGTTGGACAGGAACTCCTCCGACTCCTAAAGAGAACATACGAACAGGAAAGCGCCATTCAACACCAACACTGAATCATTGAATCATGAACAATCCAACATGGCTGCTGCCGGCATTTAACGGCGGAATTGAGTTAATATTGATCGACAACGAGCAGTTATTGTATCGTGTTATTGTAGCCTGCGAATTGGGATACGAGTTTCCCGCAGCCCACTACCACATCAGCCAATCGCTGCTGATATTCATTCATGAAACACTCCCGTCATCCGTAGCAACGGAGTCAACCCCGCTCTTCCTCTCGGTTTGGGAATTCCATAGTAAAAGTTCCTCTCAGCAGTTTCGTGAATAGGTTTTAGGAGGAAACTATTAGCTAGAAACGTTTAGTGCCACTTAAGAGAACACTTACTGTAAAGATAAGCTTCAATATTATATATACAGCCCCTGTCAGGTCAGTTAAAAGGCTGGTGAAATGAAGGCTTCAAGCTGTGAACAATTTTGCTTTGCTAAATAAAGAATGGCCCCTTCCACCAAAACCTGTTTGTTCGTCTATTTATATAGTACATTTTGACATCAAAATCACCAGGTTGCCAGAAAACATGCAGGTTCATCTCTCAACAGTTAAAAGCGCCGGTCCACAAACTCAAAAGGTAAAACCAAAAACACAACACAGAAGAACTTACATCAATGGAAAGGTCGAGAAGTCCAGCCATCCTCTTCATTGTGATTCTTGTGTAATACTTGGCCATAATTCTTATGTTCTACAGGAGACAGAAAACAGCAGACGAGTGCTCGATTATTATTCACATCACAAAAAATTATTTTTTAAAGAAAGTAAAAACATTTTCCGGACTACACAACTTGTTTTTCCACCTCCAGCTGGTGCTGTGACTTGTACAACAAAGTTACCTTCATGTCATAACTTGGCACTAGCCTAACGTTGTCATCTGTTCATAACACACTAATACAGACACTAAAACCAAGTGATATTATTCATTGTGTGACGCGGCTGTGATCTACTCCGGTTCTCCAGTCCAGAAAATACAGTACAAGCGTGTTCAGCAGTTTCAAAGCTCAGCTTGATAAAACCGAGGCTAAAGTAATTTATGTCTTTGTCTCGGTAGATTTCAAAAGTGGAGAAAAAAAACGGTGTAAAACTCACATGTTCTACCACTCTGTTTTTGAGGTCCTTCCATCTCTTCTCTCCCTCCTCGGTGCAGGTGAAGACGTCAGTGGCGGGGCTGTCAGGAGAGCCCTCACGCAGCTCCTTCCCATAATCCTCCACCAGGGAGGACCAGCGCATCAGCTCCATGGTGGTGAACTGCTTCAGGAGATCCCTGACAAAAAGGAAAAGAATGAGAGATCAGTCATCCTACCCCCCCTCTAGTCAGTTTGGGTCCTTAACACATCAGCTGCACATGAGACAGAACAGGACAAAAATTGGGACTGCCTGGGGATTCTCAAGGACTGAGTGGAGAACAGAATTGTTTGTCCCCATACCAATTTCTATTTACGATTTTAAAAAAGAAAAAAAATTCTGAAAAGCTAATTTCCCCACAAGCTCACTTACTTGTATTTCGGGATTTCTTCCAGTTTCTTGTCTCCGCTGATCCGATGGACCAGATCAGACTGTTCGTTGTCATACGGAGCCAGAACCACGTACAGGACCACGCTTTTCAGGGCCTGGAGTACACCACCACACAAGATTAGAAAAGAGAGGTTAGGATTATGTGAGAGAAAAAAAACTGGCAAAGAAAACACAAATATTGGATTCGGAATTCAGCAAATGCCATTAAAGGAATGGTTCGATCAAAATGTACACAACGGTCCCCTTCACCCCAAAAGCAGCTGATCAGCCAAGACATGTTCAATGTCTGTAGTTTACGTCTTTAACATTGCGGCTTCAGTGCCAAACTAAAATGTTGCTAACAAGTAAGAGTAGCTTATAGCCTCCAGTTTATCATTTTGCAAACTGCATGTCTAAGTAATCACACGTGCCTCAAAAGACATTGTACGGCTCAGTAATATCCTTTATACAGTCTACACAGCTTCATAAAATAGCGGAACAAGTCTGTAATAAATAAATAAATAAATAAATTAATTAATTAATTAAATTGGAACCATTTTAACATCTGGTAAGTCTACTTGAGATACTGAACAACTCGAAACAGTTTGAGAGAGAGTTAATTGGGCTAAAATAATAAAAAAAATAAAGCTAAACTGGTGGCTATAAGCTTCCCTTACATGTTAGCAACATTAGTCTTGTAACTTGAGTGCAAAACTAAAGAAGCGACTGCCGAACACCAAACACTTGTTTGGGGCAAGAGGAAAATTGTGTAAAATCTAATTTTTTCAGCCAAACTATTATTTAAAAACTGGTGTATTTTGATTGTGATGGACAAAACCCTGAAAAAGACTTTCCAATCCACTCTTGTACTATTAAATGTTTTTTTGTTTGTTTGTTTTTTTAAATGCCCCCCAAAAAACCGGTCCACTCGGTTGAAAGAGGTCATGATTGTGGTTTTAATGCATTACCTGCTGCCATTTGGAGCTGTCCTCCAGGATGCAGGGAGTGTCGTAAATGGCTCGATAGTGTTTGCATATGGAGAGGTAAGAGCCTTCATGCAGGTCAACTTGAATCATCAGATTGTAGTAGTTCAGCTTAGACTCCTAAGAGCGGCACAGAGAGACAGTTCGGAACAACGAAAGACGGGAAACGTAAGTGGAATTAAAATCCACAAAGAAATATATGATATTATATTATAGCGCCACACTGCATGTTATAGATACCATGGGGACGAATACTGAGATTAAGGGCTGAGGTATGAAAATAGTCACAGCCATGACAGCTGTAAAACTCAATAACACAGTTTACATATGCGTTTGCAGTACCAGTGTGCCATATGGCACTGCAGCAGACGTGCAAGTATTACATTTTTCGTTTAGGGTAACGACAAGATTATTTGGCAAGAGAAGTGAGCTTTCAGATCTATCAAAACAAGGTAGAAATACCTCGCTCGCTCGCTTGATCAACTAAGTTATAACAAAGACTGTGGCGTGCTCACACTATAACTAAGCACAGTGCTGATTTCACACACAGCACACTCGCAGATTCTGAAGCATTGGTTTCCCAAAAGAATGAACAAGCATACCATGTTACCATCTTGCTCGTTCGAGAGTCTTCAATGTGCCATCCACTTTCCCATCTTGCAGTGATCCTGCAAGTGTTTGTAATAAACAGGTCTAGGCTCAGGTCTCACCTCAGTGCCCTCCTCCTGGAAGAACTTGGTGTTGATCTTCTTGCTGATGATCTGAGTGCGGATGTAGTCTTTAACGGCTATGCACAGCCTCATCTGCTCCAGGATGAACTCCACCTTCTCCTTCTTCTCCATGGAGCCGTACGTTTCCACCTAGAGGAGGCGGGAAGCCATCCATATTAAGATGCCAGTACCGCACTGGACGTGGAGATTACTGGATTTCAAATAAAGCTAGGAGTAGGAGTGCTGATTGAGCATCAGTTCAGAACATTTTATATCCTAGCAAAACTCACCTGCAGCTCCTGAAGAATGGATGCCGCCTCTTTGATCTCCCCATTCTTTTCTTTAATGTTGGCCAGTGTCTTCGTGAGTCTGGCCCGCTCAATCTCCACGTAGATCTGCATAGGACAACACATAGGACATCCGTCAGCTGCTAGAGAAAGACATCAACAGCATTAACAGTAACTGATCATGAGGGAGTTTCTCAAAAGATCATTAAAAGGTCAACACTGGTAACGGCGAGGTCTGGAACCTGGCTGCGGAACCAACCTTTCCAGCAGTAACCGTTCTGAGGGTGTCGATGAGCCTCAGTTTGAGAGTCAGGTCACTAGCAGCATCCACGTATTTGTAACACTCCTGCACCATCTTGGCCACAGCCTGCAAAGAGACCATGAGAACAATCATTACTATATTTCATTACTGATACACAAATTCTTATAAGATAATGATGGACCAAAGGACATCTTTTTTTTCTTCAGCTTGTACTGTTTAGCAGTACAGTTACTTTCCATCTGTAGTATGGAATACCATTCGTGCCTAAAATGTATAACAAAAAAGGCAATAATGAGATAAATCACATCAAAATAAACAAATTTTTTTGTAACTTCATTTTAGCACATTTTTAAAGACTGGTTTAATTTCCCAATAGCTATTTTCATCATCACTTCAATTTATTGAAAGCCAGATACTGTATTATTTTAAGGACTGTTATTCCATACTGTCTAGAGAACTTAATTATCCATGTCATGACTTTGTCGTGATTTTTCATAATACTCGCATTTCCTTTCCAGCCTAATTGATCACTGCGACACTTAAAACAGCATTTTGGTGATTTTCTAGGTTTTATCCGTACTTAAGGCCAAGTTCACAAGGACATTTTAAGCATCCGAGGCAAGTTTTTAAACTGACAACAGAGCGCAAGTGCCACGTATTGCCATGCTTTGGTCTAAAGTGTTTGGACAGTAGTGATACTCGCTACCCAAAATGGGTAACCAGAATAAACACAAATGTGCTGTTCACTGTGCCACTGTCTCGTGTCATGTTTTTAAGGGAACGGTGTTGTAACTACTGCTGGCCCAAGTGTCCCAACCTCCCATGGTTCCACTGACATTGTTGTATGTATCAGAATTAGTCTTCTTGATCAAAATAAAGCACTATTCCCACTTGCAGAATGGAGTCGCAAGCAGTGTGGACTGAACAGAAGGTCTCTTTCAGTACACACGTCATTTACGTGAATTCTAGGTGAGGCTGTAAAGCAGAACTTGTCTGAAGTCGCTTTAAGCCAACCTGCTTCAGCTGACTCCTCCTCTTCGATAACAGCATGATGTTCTCATTGAGCGCGTCCCAATCTTTTGCCTCGTAGCACATCTGCACGATGGCCACCAAGATCCTGGACGTGGACACCATGTCTGAAGCCTGGACAGAAATTTTAATCAGATTTAAAATCACATACAAATAAGTCGGATTTCCTGTGCCTTTTTGCCGTACAGATACACGAAATTACAGAATAGCCAGACTGACCGTTCTTGTTTGCTTCTCCAGAGACAGAAGGCTCTCAACAGCTTCCTGAAGCCTCCCTTCCTAGACAGAGAAACAATTCAAAAAGGTCAAAGTTAGAGGTGCATTCACATATTATTATTTCTCATAAACAGTCATTTTGCGCACAAAACTGCAGAAAGTGGCCAAAGTAATATGCATTGCATCACGCTACAAACGTTTATAGTTGTGTTACTTGCCCAATCAGAGGTAACAACAACTTGCGAAATCCCAAATCACTCTCTAGATAGGTTCACTACATAGGGCATGAAAAATACTAATACACCCTGCGTAGTGCACCAGCTACATGTCCGATGGGAGTCACTTGGCATTCAGCCACATTCTCTATAGTAAACCCACAGCTACTGGGAGCTGGCCAGCTAACGACAGTGCAGTTTGAACCTGCACAAGATATTTTCCACTTACCCTAAATGTAGTTGATCAGCCAATGTTTGCTCCTCTAGTTCTGCACTGGAGCTAACAGGATAATGTAATCTAACAAGTAATAGAAGTCTCTCTCACCCAAAACCCAGTTCTTCAGTGAAGTCACACAGACTTGCCCATGTGGTTTAGGACACAGTGTGACTTACTGTAATCTATAAAAGCTGGAAGTTGTGCGTATGACAATATAGTTACACTTTCGCAAATGCTGACTATCCCAAATATTTGATGAAGTGGTTCATCTAAATGTGAGACTACGTAACTTAACGGTGTCATTTGAAGCAAGCATATGAAGATTTGGGCATGTGGGTAGGTTATAGATTTTTGGGTGAGATAGACTTGTTAGATAACATACATCAGCCTCGTAACCCCAGTGCAAAACTAAAGCAAACATGTCTTGGTTGATCCATTAACGTAAGAGCGCAGTATTCCGTGCACTTACACGATTCCAATTCCGAGCACTTCACTTTACGATTCCGAATCCGAGCACTTTACGATTCCGAGCACTTTACGATTCCGAATCCGAGCACTTTACGATTCCGAGCACTTTACGATTCCGAGCACTTTACGATTCCGAGCACTTGCACTACACTTGACGATTCCGAGCACTTTACGATTCCGATGCACTTTACGATTCCGATGCACTTTACGATTCCGATGCACTTTACGATTCCGATGCACTTTACGATTCCGATTCCGAGCACTTAACGATTCCG
>JAOUQW010000011.1:2452232-2466153 GCA_028565825.1 Olivaichthys viedmensis
TGGCTCCTGAGCCCACCAGCGCAAACAGGCACTGATAGTTACAGTTAGCCGCCGCGTAATGCAGTGGCGTCCTGCACACACACACACACACACACACACACATACACAGATGTCTGCCCACTGAGCACCTGGAACAGACTCCCAGAGACTCTAACAGCGAGTTACACGCCTGTATGGCCCATTTCTAGGAGAAAAGGCATCACAGTAACATCTCACACACCAAGCAACACACCAGGGAGCAGAGTTACACACATTACCCGTCCACACACACACACACACACGACACAGTGGCCAAGAACAGATAAAAGCCTTTCTTTAAATCTGCAGAGAGATTGTTTAACCGTGTATTTCTGAGTCTGCTGGCTTCCTGCTTGGAAAACTTTCTTCTATTTGTAGCCTGCACAATATAAAATAGTAATAAAATGTTATTTACATAGCACTTTAAAAAAAATAATAATAATAAATAAAAGTTTACAATGTCTTTTACAGAGCAACTACAAATAATAATTACAAATATAATACAAAAAAATGCTCTGAAATAGACAGATTAAAATACTATGTGAAAATTTATGAAGAAAAACAAAAAGCTACGCAATGATAAATAAATAAAAAATCTCAGCACACTCAGAAAAAATGTCAAATCTAGATCTCTTAAGGGTCCTTTGCTTGTCCCGCTGGGGAAACCCTTAAGAGGTTCTATGTAGAACGGAGTGTTTCTCTATCAGAAAGGTTTCCATGTAAAACCCTTTCAGGAAGCTAGGAACCCTTAACTAAGGGTTCTTGAGGAATCCTTGAAGAACCCTTTTACTAAGAGAGTGTGGCTCTCGGGTTTTCAGGTCGCTTGGGGCCGTAGTAACTAAAAGCCGACACCCCCGTCTTCAGCCGGGTTTTGGGGATGATCTGAGTCCAGTTTCCCAAATGCATCGTAAAAGTAGGATCATCTTAACCGGTAGAGAGAATGTTCGATGTGATGCTCACTCTACCATTTAACTATGATCTTTGTGCTGCGATGCTTTTTGGGAAACTCAACTCTGATCAGTAGATTTCTGTGGAACATATCATATAATAACAATCATTTCACCAAAGCTGGATATCCACTACACAACTTCCTAACAGATTTCTTAAACGAACAGCATCTCATACTTAATGTCGGTTAAGTATGTCAGAGTTTTCACAGAATTACTTGTCCAAAGAGTGTGCACACTAAATAATCAGAAGAAAACAAGGTCTCACATACACACACACACACACACACACACACACACACACACGTGCGTCTTACTATCCTTGTGAGGACCTTCAATCGACATAATGATTACTGTAGCTAATTAATGCTATGCTACACCTCCCCCTAACACCAACATTAACCTCAGTAACAAAAAAAAAGCTAATCTTTTGGCTCTTTTAGGTTGTTTTTTGTTTTTTTTTTAATATAAAAGCTGCAGTTTTTGTAAAAAAAATAAATAAAAAATAAAGTAGTTTTCGAGTTCAAGTTCAAGTTGGTTTTTATTGTCATTTCTCCATATACCTGATATACATTGAAATGAGATGTGGTTTCTACAGGACCATGGTGCAACACGCAACGATACAGCAGCACGCTATACAGGACTATAAAGTGCAAATACACGACAGTGAGGACGAGTGCAAATATACACTATACAATAAATACACAGAATAATAAATATGCAGGGGCAGTAAATACACAGGGCAATGCACGCTAACCAGACAGGACAACAGAACAATATTGAGTGGGGTAGTCTGTAAACTGTCTGTAAACAATAATACAATAATGTTGTAATACAAACACTCAACTTAGACTTAGCATAATGATGTTTAATATCATTTCTAAAGTCGTTGATTTGTAAGATTTATTTCTGTCACCCATGTCTCTGTCTGTCTCAGGTTGCTGTGTCAGTGCGGACTGGATGTGTCCGCTAAGGACCGAGACGGCTGGACTCCGCTCCACGCTGCAGCCCACTGGGGTCAGAGCGAGGCCTGTTGTCTCCTTGCAGAGCAACTCTGTGACATGGAGGCTCGCAGCAAAGGGGTGAGAAAGAGTGCTAGATAAAGCAACAAACAGACAAATATAGACCAGTGGAAAGAAGTGGGGTGAGGGCGATGGACTCCACGCTTTTTTTTATTATAGAGAGAGAGAGCGGGAGAGGGAGGGGAAAAGTGGGAGAAAGAATGTGGCATTCAGACAGTAGATAGATAGTGACAAAAGAGAGATTGTGCTCGATAGAGTGAGAGACTGACACAAATATAGACCAATAGATGGAAGAGTGGTGGGACAGACAGACAGCTAAACAAAGAAAAAGGGGAGGTATTTAGACGGTAGATAGATAAAGAGACAGACAAGCATAAAGCGTTAGAATGAAGAAGGGTGAGAGAGGTAAACGGGTAAAGAGAGAGAGAAAAATGGGGCACCCAGACATTAGATGCATAGAGAGATGAACAGAGAGAGAAAGTCCTAGATGTAGAGACTGAAACAAATATAGACCTTTAGAAAGAAAAAGGAGGGGAGAGACACAGCTAAACAGAGAGAGAGTGAGCAAAGACTGACAAGTGCACAAGGAGAGAGAGAGTACTATAGGCCCGCAGAAGAATAAGGGGTGGGCGAAGTAGACAGCTGATAGACAGTTTTACAGTGGAGCTGTGTCCGAAACAGAAGGCAGCTGTCTTGATGCCTTGCTGCCTGTGCTGTCTCATAAGTCAGTGTCTTAGAAGGCAGTGATATCTACGATATTTATGAAAGCACCTGTAAGGAAACGGTTTGAGACGGACTTTGAAGGCAGCATGCGTCCCAACCTTGCCAAGAGACCTACATACGCTAATAGACGTTAAACCCCAAAAGTCTGTGAGGTTAGATAGAATGAAGTATATTCTGTGACTACACCAGCCATTTCTCGCTGGAACGAAAATCTTAAGTCAAGAACAATTACAAATAACTTATTTGTCCATAAACTGCTCCCGTCATAAACTGATGTACAGGATTATGGGATATGTAGGATAGTGAAGGATACATGTATGCTGATTGCAAAAATCGGCCAGATAATGGTACATTCTACACAACCTTTTGATTCGGACATGACTTGATGCCTATCCACCTCCAAATACAGCCCGAGTATGCAGCCTTTTTTTTTTTTTTTTAAACGTTTTGAACACACTCCGGGTACACAGAAAGACATAAAGAGAGAGAGAGGAGGTGCTGGATAGAGTGAGAGATTGACGCAAATGTAGATGTGTAAGAGGTGGGGAAAAGGATGGAGAGAATGAAAGCTGTACAGGAAGAAAGAGAGAGAAATATCGAGAGAGAGAGAGATGTTTCTCAACCCTGGTCCTGGACTACCGCTGTCCTGCACATTTTATTGGTTTCCTCCACTAACACATCTGATTTAACTCATTAGCTCATTAAAGTGGTATTACAGAAGTGTTATAAAAAATAAAAACTCTATTGTGCACATCTACTTGATGGTCACAGTTAGCCAATCCTAAATGAAAGAGCAAAAAACCTCTTACTTTTAAGTTCAGAGCACAGCACAACACACAGAGCCTATTGTAGCCAACTAGCCCGCTAACATTGAGCTAGCTAGCTGAATCGCAAGCTCTTGTTCTAATCTTGTAGCGCTCTGTTTGCACACGGCTGTGGTGTAACTGTGCTTGCTCTTCACAGTTCTTCATGCAGCTCTGTAGTACATCAAACAGGGCTAAAAGTAGCCTGCTAGCCAACTACGTTAGCTAATTAAGACGGAGTGAAGAACAAAACGCATGTCTGGTTGCTTTCGGTGTGTGTAATTATTTATTTAGTTATTTAATCCAATCTGTGTGTTTTTTGTGTTTGATAAGTGCTTTTTCTTACCCGATCCGAATTGATTTCCCCAGCTCCCAGTTCTTTTAGCTAGCCAGCGAACGTCAGTCAGACGCGTGTCAGACCCGGCAGCTCTGACTGTGAATTACTAATACAGGCTTGTCAAGATGACACCGTGTTTGATTTCAGTTTCAACAAAAAGAATCTTGCACACTGCAGCTTTAACAAGCCTGAGCCGGATTTGTTAGAGGAGGAAAAACACTAAACTGTGCAGGACCAGGATTAAGAAACACTGCGATAGACGGCTAAACAGAGAGAGAACACGATAGTAGATGGAAAGAAAGAAAGAGAGAGAGTGCGAGTGCTAGATAGTGAGACTGACAGAAATACAAGCCAGAGGAAGAAAGAGTGGTGAGAGAAATAGACAGATAAACAGTGAGTGAAGGAGTGAGCACTAGACAACGTAAGAGACTCATAGTCGTCAGTGAGTAGCAGCCATCTTGAAGCCAGGAGAGAGAACTACAGAGCAGCTGAAGGAAAAGGGTGCGCAAGATAGACGGCTAAACAGAGAGAGAGAGAATGAGGCATTCACACAGTATTGTACTAGATGAAGTGAGACTGACACAAATGTAGACCAGCAAACTGAGGAGGGGCGAGAGAGATGGACGGCTACACACAGAGAGAGTGAGAGCTAGTCAGAGCGAGAGAATAACAGCTATACAGTAGTAGAATAAAGGGTGATGTGGGGGGTGGGGGGGTGTGATTCGAGCTCTAGACTGAGCGAGAGGATGACAGCTGTACACGGAGTTAGACAGTTTAATAGAGAGAAGGAGAGAGAATGAGGGATTTAGGCAGTAGATACACAGAGAGAGACTGACGCAAATGTGGACCAGCAGTCGGAAAAGGGGTGAGAGAGATGCACAGCTAAATAAAGAGAGAGCGCTAAGCTGTATAAGGAAATAGAGAGAGAAATTTAGGCCAGCATTAAGGGAGAGGGGTGAGAGACATGGCTAAATACAAAGAGAGAGAGAGAGGGAAGTGGGTGAGAGAGGGAATGAGGCATCCAGGCAGTAGATAGATAAGGGTGGGAATAATGGAGGGAAGGAAGACTGAAATGTTTCTCTAAGCCGGTATGAAAACATGCAATAACACGCAGTTCCACCTCCGAATGAAGCCGATATTAGTCAGCTCAAGTGGGCAGAGGCAATTTAGCACACTGCAGCTTGTGCAAGTGAGCAGCAGCAGAAAGGATGTGTGTAGGATGTGTGTTGGTGTCCTTCTGTGCCAGAGAGCTCACCACACTAAAGCTAACGCAGGCTGCACCCACACACACACAGAGCTTCGCTTTGTAAGCTGCACCCACATGACTGGGAACTGGGAGAGAGGCCTGTCCATTTGCATACTGAAACATAATAATAGGCTCATATTTTATGACGCAATAGCACTCGTCTGTCACATGTTCAAGCCTAGAACTCAGATTTTCCAAAATCTCGTTGTGCGGCAGAACTACTGCAGTGACAGTTTTCACACCAGTCCGTGCACTCAAATTAATTCCGCCAAAAGGATTTAATCATAAAAAATAGTTTTATAAAGTTTAGGGGGACTTTAAAAACAAGCTGTCTGGTCTAGGAACAGGTCTTGATTTGTAGATTGGTACAAACAGAGTCTCGAATGCCCCTTTTCCACCGACACCATGCCTGTGCTGTTGCCCGGTTTTTACTGGTTTAAGCGCCGAACCATTACATAATCAGATGTGGGAGCTAGGAATGCACCAATTATCAGCATTGGAAGGACATTGGCCTGAAATGCTGGATCAGTATTTGACATACTTTCTAATCCAGTCCGCTGACGTGTTTTTTTGTTTTGTTTTGTTTGGTTGTTTGTTTTTATTCATGTCATAAACGTGCATGAAGTTGACTTTTTATGCAAAGTCAGGTAGCTCAGTTATGACCACTATTTCCATCCTATGCACAATAATGGTAAATGGGACGTCTTCACAGCACCACCTTTTCAAGAACTATTGCAATTATTAAGGTGAAGTCAATATCGGATCAGTATCATGTATCGGCCTGTACTCTGATATTGGTTTCATATCGAATATAAAAAAAAAATGGAATCGGTGCATCCCTGTATTTTTTACTTATTTTATATATTTTTTTAAACTCAAATCATTCAGCGTATATACACAGCACACAAGTTATTGCCATAGACAACAAATACGTGCTAGTTTTTTAAGATTCTAAAGATCTTTTTATGGATGGCTTATTTAATGAGCCTACTATGTGTTTGACAAACAAGCCAGATTCACAGACTTGGCATTAGACACGGGCTACTGTTGGTCTTCAGAAGAGATATTGCAGATTTCATGTGTCAGGATGTGGAGGCAGTTGCACGGTCCGTCCATTATCTGTCCATCATCTGGTGTCTGTCTGTGACCCAGTCACACTGTCTACCTAAGTGGCCTGATGTTAATACGGTCAATAAGAGCTCTCTAGTAGTAAATGTGACAATAATTGTAAATGTACAGTATGTGTTTGTGTGTGTTTACTGCACACAGGTACAGAGGGTGGCAGTAACTGTGAATGTTTGTGTGTTTTAGGGTCAGACTCCATTTGATGTGGCTGATGAAAGTGTGGAGGCCTTACTGGAGGAGTTATCGCAGAGACAAGCTAGTGTAAGACAACACACACACACACAGGCACTCTGTCAACAGGAACGTATCTACACACACATCTAAACAAATAGAAATTTATGCATCACAAAAAGAATTTCATTATACATAGCTGTTCATTGTGCAAAGCCAATTCATAACACTTTATAAACGTGGTTCTCAAAGCGAGGCCCACGGACCCCCAGGAGTCCGTGACGTATAACCTAACGTCTTATTAATGACTTGGTGGAGATCACAATCAACTACTATGAAAGTTGTTAGTTATTATAGTTATTAGGTAGTTATTATAGTTATAAGCCTAATTGACTGGTCACGTGACTCGAATGGGTTTAAATTTATGCCAGTCTCATTAATGTGTTTCTTGACTTAAAAAAAAAGCACAAATGGTGTCAATTTGAGTCTATCTGCGTTGTAGGGAAACAAGGTGAAGTGCTCAGTGTTGATATGATGCAACATAATTCAAATGGGCATTTTAACACAGTGTAACAGGGTTGGGTTCTGTGGGTGGAAAGTTCAGGAATAAAACGCTCCAATGGCTCTAATTAATAGGTATAATGGTAAATTTTTTGCCTGATGTGTCTAATATTTGAATAAAAATAAATACAAAAAATCTGTACTGAGATCATAAAAAGATCCATGATTTATTTTTTTAAAACACTGGAAGGGACGTCTGGCTGCAAAGTGTTTGAGAACCCTGCTTTTTATGACTGCTTATTATTATTTCACATATGATATTGTGAGTGGTTTGTGTATGTTACTTTACAGTGGCGAACCGAACTGGCCATTATGGATAAACAGAATGCACAAGCGTCCGGCAACGGCAACGCTGGCAACAGAAAACGCAGGTTGGAGAGCAGCCTCAGACTGTAGTAGCTGTTTATCTGTGTCTATTTGCATTTTGTAATGTATCAACAACACATTGCAATATATCCTCTTGACACATGAGACTTTCTCTCCCTCTCTCTCTCTCTCTCTCTGCCTCTCTCTCACTCTCACTCACTCTCTCTCTCACTCTCTCCCTCCCTCTCTCTCTCTCTCACTCACTCTCTCTTACTCTCTCTCTCCCTTCCTCTCACTCACTCACTCTCTCTCACACTCTCTCTCTCTCTCTCTCTCTCTCTGTCTGTCTGTCTGTCTGTCTGTCTGTCTGTCTATCAGGAGCTCAGTGTGTAGGATGAGCAGCCGAGAAAAGATGAGTGTGCAGGATCAGTCAAAGGAGCGAGGAGTCTCTGGAGGCCTGGAGCTTAATGAGGAGAGAGAGAGCAGTCCCGGTAAAGCTCTCTTGCCCGATTTACATCACCAACACAATTAAATCCATCAATTAAATCCATCATACTGAGAAGCACAGCTACATGGACATTTATTTGCTCAATTTATTAGTATCTTAAACCTTTACTCTGCGTTCAGCAAAGCAACAGGCCACCATTCATTTCCTATGGCAGTGTGCAGCTCGTAGTCACGATTCTGCTGACAGCGACAATTCCTCAATTTTATGCAAATTAGCTTTGGCACGGTAAAGCTACAGTCCAAATGACTAGCTCAAGTGAACACCTCAGCCCAAGTGTGTGGAGCGGGTCTTGATGTCCCCCACTTTTAGTTCTTACTCGTGTTTCGTTCCTATAACCCTCCTTTTCAGCAAAGCTTGGCTAGGATTACAGAAAAATGGAAGAAAACATTTATAAAAACCGTTTCAGCTCCATTTCCAACACAGGTAAATGTACGGCGATCACCAGGAGCCTAGCAAGTGTTATCGTTGCTAAACAAAAGCAGTCAAATATGCCTCAAGTTTATAGTGAAGTTTTCCTTCCGAACGTAAAGCTAGCTAGTTAATCATGAAGCAGAAATGCACAATTGGATAGTCCATGTTTAATATGAACTATTCATAAAAAAATGGCTATATTAAAAAAAGATTTTTTACCAAAAGTAACAGTGAGAAATTATACAGTGGGTACTGCCATTTTTTTTTTATCAGAACTTCATAAAAGCTGGACAGTTCTCACTCACAAGCGACTGCAGTAGCGGTCATGACACGCACATCCTGATTTAGCCGGGTGACGGGCGTCCCTGGGTCAACAATTTGACCAGCCAATCACAAACTTGATATTATATCACCACTAGCCTTTCTTTTCAGTTCTTCGGCCCAACATAGTGCTTAGCATAAAATATTTGCTTTAGTCACACAATATAAAAGTTTACCTACTGTTAGCTAGTCTGCGAGCAAACTTGGCAAATGGCATGATGAGGCCGTTTTACTGACGTTGCAAACGACCAATCACAGAATGTTGTTTTTGCATATAGGGGGAGGTGATTGTGAAAACGGTGCTACAACAGAAACAGACCTGTGTGCAATAACATGGAAACCGTGTGGTTTACTATAGTCTTAGCAGAGATTTTAGAAATGCTTTTTCTTAGAAATTATTGAATAATGCTTGTAGACTTTGTAGCCAGTGAGATCGTAAGTGAGATCGTAAGATTCTGATAGGTGTGGCCAGGTAAGTGTAAAATATACAGTATGTCATGGACGTAGCGTGTGAGGCTGAGACTAGCGGTGATGTCGTACGAATTTGACTTAAGCACCTCCCTTGTTGATCGCGAGTTTACCTGTCACTTGGGAAATCAGGATGTGCCTTGCAACACGCCCACAAGAGACAAACTGAAGGCGACACCAGCGACATGTCGCCTACTAGTGCGTATGAAAGGGTAAAAGTGTAGAGCGTTCGGTGTAGAGTTCACTCTCTGATGTAGCGCATTCTCTCTCTCTCTCTCTCTCTCTCTCTCTCTCTATAGAGACTTCCACGTTGTCGAGTCCGGATACAGAGAGCGTCACTACCTCCACAGTCAGCCCTGCTGACAAGGTCAGATGTCACATTCACTATACTGCACACTCTTATGTTGTGTATTAGTATGACACAGAAATATACATTTCCTGCTTATATATACACAATGTATATATATCCGTGACCATATTTTCCCCGTCTTTCAAAATTTTGTAAAGTTTCCTCAGCTCAAGTGCAATTATTGACACTCTGCAACCACCCCAGACGTATGATGTGTGTGTATGATATTTTCTCCAGACCCCCGAAGAGAAGGAAGCGGAGGAAAGAGAGCAGGAACGAGAGAGCCGTACCGCTCGTGTTCCTCCCACTCTGCAAAGAAGCGACTCAGCCCCGGAGAGCCCCAGCGGCCCTTCCACCGACGGCAGGAAGTAAGAGCACCACCTACACACCAGCAGCTTGGCAGTAATGAGCGCTTTTGCAATCAAATCACACTGAACTGGTTTTGAGCTTTACCACATCGTGATCTCTCCGGATGTAGTAGAATTTTATTAGGAGTTGAGATTACCACGGTACCTGCTTTGCTCTGTAACACCCTGATGTTTTAACCATTAGCCTGTTGCAGTAGCTTTTCAAATCGCCATTGTATAAAAGATGATCTCATCTTTCTCTCCCCCTCGCTCTCTCTTTCTCTCTCTCTCTGTCTCTCTCTCTCCAGATACCAGGCTCCTGTTCGAGATGAGGAGTCAGAGTCGCAGAGAAAAGCTCGCTCTCGACTCATGCGCCAATCGCGACGCTCCACTCAGGTAAGCACACTATTCAACGGTATATACTCTAAAACAGGGTCGTGCACAGACATTTTGAGGGGCAGCAGCTCAAGCACGTCACTCACGCTGCCCTGTCCCCCGTCATTAAAGTTTTAATTTGTTCTAAGAATAGTATTCATAATAATAAACGATAACAGCCGCAGCAAAAACAACATAATTATCATTTTTATTAATTTATTTGGTCCAGAGGGGCATCTCAGCATAGGAGGGAAAAGGGGCAGTGGCTCGAGCCACTGTAACCACCCCACTGTGCACGTGCCTGCTCTAAAATGCTTAGAAAATTGTCGTTTTCTACCTTTAGCTCATGAGAGTGTAACCCTGGCAATTGAACACTGCAAGGTATATGCGTGTGCAATTATATGTCAGTATATTTGTAAAAATGGATTAATAGGACTGGTTTATGTTTATTTATAAGTAGACGTGTTGATTGGGGTTACAATACAGCAACTAGTTGCATCAATTTGATTTCACTAGCAATAGACATGCTAACTATGGCCATTGTCCACTAAGGGTACCTAAAAGGACCATTCGGTGTTTCTATGTGAAACCCATTGAATGTGTGGCTAACTTTTTTTAAGAAACAAAAACTAAAAAGAACCGATGTGCAAGGTACGAGTTTCTTGGTATCAAGCTGTTTTCAAGTAAACTATAGAAGGAACGATTTTCACCGGAAATGGGACAATTACCCCACCGCGGTAAAATGATTAATATGCTCTTGTTTGTGTCGATAAAGGGTGACGATAGAGATGCTTGTCAGGTATCAGATCGCTAAAAATGTATTTATTAAATTAGTAGCAAATGCTACTTACTCACTGGTTTGTATTATTCTACACAGATCTGAACAGTAACCGCCCGCTTCTCTTCCATTCATTACCTTCATAGACATTTCAGAAAATTCTAAAAAAGAACAAAAGCAACGAACCAAACCAAAAATATAATACGAAATAGAAATGTCTCCGATTAAAAATATATTTGAAAAACAGAAAAAGGCAACAATCCTGTTCACCTAATGCCTTTCATTAGAAAATGAACTACTGATCCTATAATCCATTGTGAATGGTGTCAACAAATTCAGTTTCCCTTCATATTCAACCTTCTTCCGTAAACTTTGCGGCCGTGAATGTTCGACGGTGTTATTGCTTTCGTAGATATGTTAGTGTTTTTGCTGTTTTGTGTACATATTGTGTTCCGTACTCTATTCTTCTATTATTGTTGTTCCTTACGTCCTATTGTTCCATTGCTAACTTGGCTAGTGGCCAAGAGAGCCACACTGTAGTGCTGCAGTCATGATGGTGCAGCAAAGGCCCTTAAAAGAGTGGGTGATGACTGTTCAGCTCCATTTCAATGGTTACATCAACGTTTCTGATTGGTGGGTCTCGCTTTAGGATTGTGGGTAGTCTTGTATCTCCCAAGGACTTTGGCAAGTAAATACGATTTTGAATTCACACTGGTCTTTGGCTTCTACAGGAGCATATGTCATCATTTATCTCGTAGCTCGAAGTATGTTCATATTTGAAGGTTTATACATTATTGCTGATTTCTTTTTAAATCGCTATGGCGATCATGAACTGCATTCTTACTTCCGGGAACCTCACTGATCAGCTCTTATAGCTTCATGTTTCTACTCATAAGCCTATAATCTTTCTCAGTATATTGACAGAAACTGTAGTACCGTACGTATTCTAGTACACATGAACAGATATTGTTGCACAGTACACAGAACTAACTTTCGTTTGTTTTTTTTAAACAGTGCATACACCCTAACCTGTATTCAGTCTTGTACTACATATTTGCAGCTTTATATCATTTTGCTGTACATACTCACAGACCTGTAATATTTTCTAGCACTTATTCACAGAGTTTTATTATTCTACATACGAACATGTGCATGTGGCTCCTCATTATCTGCTCTCACATGCTGTGCATTCTTTTATGAAAGGACATACATCGTAATCAGTCCCAGTCAGCAGTTGGTAAACGGAACCGATTTTGTAATGTACTTTGTATTGTTAGTGCTGATTGGCTTATGATTGTGTTTCGATTGGCAGGGCGTGACCCTGACTGACCTTAAAGAGGCAGAGCGAACCGTGAGCAAGAACTCTGAACCCCAGCGCAGTCTGCAGCCTGTGAGCCCTCTTGTCACGGTAACACCGGCAGAGAGAGGTAAGAGAGCGTGTTCACAAGCAATACTGCAGACATGCACGTCCTGCATTGAAAACATCAAAGCGTCCACGGGTCCTGTCCTGGAGGCTCACAGCACTGCACGAGTACATGCACTTAAAAATTTTATTTTTAAATGAGTGACCACTTGAATGGCTATTTCTGATTTAATAGACTGGTATTTGGGTAAAATGTGTTAATACAGTGCTAAAGTCACATTTAAAACAGACTTTCTCAGTACTGATTCGGGGAGCGTTACTTAGGAGCTCGGTTATGTTAGCTACTGTTTTGTAAAGAGCTGAGAATAATATCGAGTCTTCAATATTGAGATCCCACTTGTGTCTACCTGTAAGCTAGTTTATCAGCTGTTAGCTAGTTGGCGAGCTATGTGCTAACTACCTACAGTAAAATACAATTCAGTTGCAGCGTAGCAGTGAGCATTTTCAGTAAATATGAGTCGAGAACTCAATTCACCATTTTGATACATCAACAATTCCTGGATTTTGTCAATCTGAGGTTCAGACATTAAGGGTCTCAGTTTCCCAATGTGGCCTTTATGAGGGTAAAGGTGCAGAAATGTTCCTCTTTCATTATTAGTATTTTCTGTAAGAAATGACTAGTAATGGGGGCAGCAAGATAACTTTTCAGTATGTTTGTGCTTCTTTGCATAGCACTTCTTTGCAATTGTTTGATTCCAGCTGTGCTTTATTACGCCTGTGTAGATACTTGCAGCCCTGAAACCTGTGGCTTCACACATAAATAGAACAGCTGCTGTTTGTTGCTTGTCCTTGCAACCGGAAACTGACAGCTTGCTAGATTTCTGGGGGGGTTTTTTGTTTTGTTTTTTTGTCTTCAGGTAATGATAATCTTTAGTTACTATTATCTCAGTCCTACTAGTCAAACGCACCTGGCTTAGTTTGAGCAGTCTAGTATGTCTAGTGAAAAACATTCACCAGTTGTCTTTGGACAAATTGGCCCTGAATGCAAATGATCACACAAAGTCTTGTGTCCCCATTTTTCCATATGGGCGTAGATTAATTTTCTTACAAAATCCTTAATTCACAAGTGCACTATTAACTCCTATGCATTTGATTTCTGAGCATAGCTTTAGTTCCTGAATGCATGTTCACCCAAAAATTATATTTACACCAGTTTCCCTTGTTCCAAAATGTAGTCGAACAGTCAAAACATGTTTGGTGTCTGAAGTTTGCGTCTTTAGTTTTGCACTTGAGCTATGATGCTAACAAGTAATTGGAAGCTTATAGCTACCAGTTTAACGTTGTGCAAACTGCATGCCTAAATCATCACACATTTGCCTCAAAAGATATTGTTTGGCTCAGTAATACCATTTATACATAAACAGTTCCATAAAATAGCAGAATAAATCAATATTAAAAAACAAATTATTTACTTCTCAAATTGGAACTACTGTATACTGTTTTTTCATTGAGTGACACTATGTGCTGAGAAAGAATGTGCTTCTGGCTTAAAGATGGCTGCTATTGCTCTATTTTTATAAATAACATCATATATAACTCTTCTCTCGCTCTCTCTCTGTCTCTCTCTCTCTCTCTCTCTCTATATATATATATATATATATATACCACACTATATGGCCAAAAGTATGTGGACACCCCTCCTAATTATTGAGTTCAGGTGTTTCAGCCACACCCATTGCTAA
>JAOUQW010000011.1:2475860-2486867 GCA_028565825.1 Olivaichthys viedmensis
CCCCTGGAGCAGGGAGGGTTAAGGGCCTTGCTCAAGGGCCCAACAGTGGCAGCTTGGCGGAGCTGAGGGTTGAACCCTCAACCTTCTGATCAGTAGCCCAGTGCCCTAACCACTGAGCCACCACTGCCCTATGATACCATCGTAGCATGGTATGATACCACGTATGATACCATCTGACCTCTAAAGCATTAACACCACGTTGCTGTGATTGAGTCCCATTAATGTCTCATTCACTTTATCGTCCGAACTCATGTTCGTGTGTTTTTTAAACCAAATATTGCACTTTTATGCCACAAAAGCCCAGATTATGTTTTAAGGTATTTAACCAAACCAGCTTAAAGCGCATCCGTCTTCATCCAGCACATTAACACATCTCCTCTCCCTGCTTTCTCTGGCCAAAGGAGACTTGGAGAAAGAGAAGCGCAGGTTGCAGAACATCCTCGCTACAGGCCAGGAGGAGACTCAGCCCTCGCCATCCCACTCACGGCCTGCTGAGGGAACAGAGGAGAGCGAGAGAGACCGGTTCCAGGAAGGTGAGACTAGTAATACAAGGCATATTTATGACCATTTATAACCTTGTGCAAAACCAAAGCCGTTAGTGTTTTGAATTTAACAAATCTCTCATGTACGAATCCACTTTTAAGGGTGAAGTACTGCATAGTATGCGATTTGAGACACAGCTTCTATTTTATAGTTCTTGATGAGCTCGAGGAAAGGAGGCAGTTTTTGGAGGAGATGAACGCTCTTGGAAGAGGAAACCAGTACCATCACATCATTAACAGCGAGATATCTCAGGTAGAGAGACGCATAAAGACACTAAAAACCAACATAAAAGTGTGTTAGTAAGGCGTCGGGCCACCACAACAGCTTTAATGCACCCTGGCGTAGATTTTACACGTCTCTGGAACCGTACTGGAGGGATGGAGCACCATTCTTCCAAAACATATTCCCTCAATCAGTGTTTTGATGATGGCGGTCAAACACGGCGCTTCAAAATCTCGCGTAGGTGTTCAACTGGGTTGAGAATCTGGTCACGGCCAAGGCCATAGCATGTGATTTACATCATTTTCATACTCCTCAAAGCATTCAGTGACCTCTCGTGCCCTGTGGATGCACTCGTTCAAGTTTTTCCTTCCATATGTCACCCATCTGTACATTCACTGTTATGCAAACAGGGTTAATTAACACTTCACCAAGCTAATTCAGATGTCTTTCTTGTTCATGAGATGTTGGTGAACGTCCTTTCCCATCAGTCTCGGGTGTTTTGAAACCTGACCAGCATCATTTAGTCAATATGCTAAATTTGCAAATAACGAAGGAAGGGCTAGTAGAGGCAAAATAGCACGCAACATCATGCAAACCGGTCTACCAGCTTTCATTTACCCGTAGTCACATTTACAGATGATAACGCTGAACCGCCGAACTGATCTGAAGTTTTGAAAGCCGGGTTGCAGACATGGCCCGACATCATATAGACGAACAGTATCAGAATATATATGGTGTGAACTGACAGCTCGGTTCCATGGGGGGGAACATTTACATTTATTACATTTATTTTCTGACCATAGAGCCTTTTCATAAGTTCGATGGCTGTGGATATTTAGAGATGTAAAAGATTATTCTGCTAAGGTTTCCCTGTTTACTGATATCTTTTGCGACCCAAAAAATGAAACTTCATTAGGCTTGATATATTGATTGTACTGTATTAATTAGGTGGCGTTTTTATTTATATATATATATATAAAATAAATGAATAGTAAAGAAAAGTTTCGTCATTTATACACAGAAATAAGACGCATGCAATCTGTTATTGCATCCAAAAACAGCAAATCCAAAAGCGCAAAAAATTATTCTGATATGAAGGATTTACCGCAAACTGAATTCAATAACTGATGATGCAGAGACAATGTGCTTCTAACTTTTTTTTTCTTTTTTTTTTTAAGACCTCTGCTTCTAATCCAAGGGTTCAAAATAGTCTCAAACATTTCGATTCTGTCTCGCTTGTTTGGACCATCACCAATCACATTAACGCTTTAGTTTGTTCCGTCTCTCCCGCACAGAAGATCCGTGAGCTTGAGCTGATCGACAGGGCGCGCAGCGAGGCGGTGAGGTTGAAGGAGAACGAACAGGAGAACGGTGAAGAGCAGCAGTGAGGAAACACACTGCATTTATCACTTATGTACCTGGCTACATTACAGTTGTGCAATTCAATACTGCCTATTTAATGCCAAGTGGCCGGTTAACAGTTTGTGTGTTGTTTATTCCATTGCTTTTTATAAGCATTTTATTTCACCAGGATAAGTTTTGAGCAAAAAAAAAAAAAAAACAAGTTTAAACCTGCACTGCTGTGATTTAGTTACATTAATCCTTTTTATTCTTTTCACCGCCCAATTTTTTTAACACATCATTGCATTTTTATGCAACAAAAGCCCTTGGTTTTAAATTTTAGAGGCACAAAGACAAAAAAAAAAAAAAAAGATAGAATAAAGATATTAACACGATAGTGGACAAAAGACACAAACAGAAATGTCAACAGTTATATCAAGACACAGATATACATATTCTACAACATCAAGATTTCCTCCATAAATACATAAACAACAGTAAGCCTGCAGACAAATGCTCAGCTCATGACTTTCAAAATGAAGACTGAACCTCATACTGACAAATTCCGCACAGAACACGGAAAGGCGTTTCAAGAGTATATATTAAACAGAATATTGCAAGTTTAGCTTCTAAGGTGTTTTCTAAAATAATAATAATAATAAAAATGTAATTGGTGAGCAACCTTTGGTAATAACTTTTGTTAATAAAATAATCCTACAATAAAAAAGTTTTTTTTATTTTTTACACCAATGGTGTTAAAGAAATAGCTTGGCAAAAATGAAACCACATGCATTGAAGCTTTACTTTTTTTAGTTAGCGACATCAGCCTTGTAGCTCCAGTGCAAACCAAACCTGTCTTGGCTGATCAATTTCAATTTTGGCCAAACCATTCCTTTAATAGTCCATGTTAGGAATCGGTGGTTGTTACTTTAGGCACAGAGCAATCAATATAATAACATGAATATTCACTGTGGGTAATGGCTTACATTATTATAGGGATCTCATTACACCAAGGGAATTTAGTCACATGACCTCAATTGAACACAATTAAGCTTCAGCTCTTTCTCCCCACCAAGTTTATAATAAAAATATAACATCAAACCATCAATATACTATACAAGCCCCATGTTGCTGGAAAAAAACGATGAGAGAGGAAGCACAGTGCTGGATGGGTTATAGTTCTGCATAAGAGACGCATCAGATATGTTAGTAACCCTCTCTTCCACAAGCACCAGACTGTACAAGAGCATAAGTTGTTAAAAGTAAGCCTGTGAGTTCTGCATGTCAAGCTATTCTCAAAGCCTCAATTTTCATCTAGGTATACGCCCTAAATGCATGATCACACTTGCACAGCACCCTAAGTATCTAAAATGCAAGAATGAGCAAGCAAAACTTGTACATCTTTGGAACTTGGCTAATTCTTATTGTTCTTGCGTGTTTACTTTTCAACAAAAAGAATAAGTACTTACAATTTTAAAGCAATAGTTCTGTGAAAAACTGTTAGCTACATGAGCCTTAGTTCCAGTGCAAAAAAAAAAAATCAAAACTGATCAACTACAATTGCGCAAATTAGTTTTTCTGCTGAACACTTCCTTTATTTACCAGTAAAAAAAGAAATTCTGGGATGAAGGCCATCTTAGGCTTCGGTGTTCCTTATTAATTCATGATGCTGCATTGATGCACAAATGTACGTTAAAATAACATTATGCTGAGAACTGGCTGTGTTTTTAGGGTGTCGGTTTTCACCCAGCCAATTCATGTCCTTATAGTCATTACAGAGTTCAAAATAGACTCTCTTTAGCCTCATCTTTCTATTCATCTGTCCATTCATCTATCGTGCTCAGCTTTTCTCTTTCCGTGGGCTCGGGCTCTTTGCCACGTCGCTTTTAGTGCTCAGCCTCCTCAACACCTTCATGGGTTTAAACTTCCCAGCCTTCTTCTTCTGTTCACTCTCGCCATGGAACTCTGAATGGAGAAAAGGGTGGTTTGTTCAGTAAAAACATGGTACAGAATATTCTCCTCACTCCAAATGTAGTCGAGCGGCCAAGGCACGTTTGGTGTCCGAAGTTTGCTTCTTTGGTTTTGCACTGGAGCAGCAATGCCAATGTATCTAACAAGTAATGGAAGTCTAGCTCACCCAAAATCTTTTCTGTCAATATCTGCCTCAAACAGCATCCAGTTCTGCACTAATGTCATGCAGACTTGATGATGTGGTTTAGTATGACTAACTGTAATCTATATACAGTAAATAGCTGAACGCTGTAACCGTGTGGCCATCTTTGACAACAGGAATCACTTTTTTTCTTCTTTAAAGAGTAATCTGATATTCCACGCAAGACAAGAGACGGGGTTTAAACATAAATTTGTAAGTACGGACTCTCCTTGCTCTTACAAAATGATATGTTTAAAATGGGATTGTGTAGGTTAATGTTATTTAAAGCAAGTATATGACTTGCTTATGATATGAGTATAAGATTTGGGCATTATGGTAAAAAGTTTGGGTGAAATAGACTTCCATTACTTGTTAGAAAAGCAAAAGGTGAATAAGAGAAAAACAAACTGAGAGAAACAAAACGGTCCGTACCTTTTTTCTTTAACATGGCAGCCACTAGCTTGTCTTCTTCCTCTTCCCTAAAGAAAAAAAAACATGTATATCTTTTATAATCCTCTGGTTGGGAACTGTAGGATAACAGTACTAGTTCACGGTTCTTATCTGTATCATCTGTAAAATTCAAATGTATACCAGGGCCAACTGACACTCAGCGTATAAGTGTGAAGTAATTGAATACCTCTGTCTGTCCTGATCCATACTGTTGATGATCTGGTTCCTCTGCTCGATGATGGTGACCAGCTCGTCCATCAGCTGCTTCTCCCTGTCCCGATCATCACCACTCCACTCTTTCTCTGCCAGACAGAATGGAGAAAAAGAAAAGCCGACTCTTCCAGTGCACGGAGATTTACAGAGTTGTACTGATGTGTTAGAGACATGCATGTGGTCGTGAGTGTGTTGTTCGGTTGGGAGCCCTCAAACACGCACCTGGTTTGTTAAGGAGACACCTAAGCTCATATTCCACGTCGGCTTGCCTCTCTTCTAGATTCTGCTGCTTCGCCCTGACGAAAAAAAAAAAAGACCTCTCGAGTGCTTTCCCCAATCTACCGCAACTCATACAATGGAACGGATTTGAGAAAAATCTGTCAAAACTTGTTAAATGAAAACAGGTCTTTCGAGATGCATCATCAGTCTGTTTGCTAACTTACGTGTACACCAGCTCTGCCTCTCTGCGCACCAGTAGGTGTTTCTCATGAATCAGAGTGAACCAGTCCACCAGCAACCGCTCCTCCTCCTCCTCTTCTGAAATACAGAGTCAGCAGTTTAATTGGAAGAGCAATCGTCCTGGCATCTTTAAAATTATTTGAAACTCGGCTGGTTTAGCAACTCAACGTCTCGGCATTTTCTCAGCCAAACGAACAGCAGGGGGCACCGCAGAGCCACTCATTTTAGGTGCCAGGAGTTGCTGTTTCTTTCTGTCAACTTCTGAAATAATGAGAATTCTGACCTTTACATGAGAATGCAGACTTTAAATGAGAATTTTAATCTCAATATGTTTCCCATCTTGTTTTTCTCTAATCAGGTGTTCCACTCATTTTGCCCGAACCACAGAACAGTATAGGCATGTACTTGTATTGAATTTTAATATCACAAGTGCTTACACTTTCATTACAGTTTACAATATTATCACAATTATTTTATTTTTTTTACATTTTACAAAAAAATGTAAATGTTAATCAGGGTAATAAAAAAAAAGTGAGCTTTAATTCAGGCTGTTAACTTCCTCAACCAATTATCATTTGATCACAGGTTTTACTGAAATATTACAAATGAAGTGTACAGGCTTACTCACTACTTCACGTAGACTGACTCTGCTGAGTGATAAGATCTAGATTGGCTATAACTTATATATATTTTTTTAATTGCTTACATAGAGTGACGCTGTTAGTGACTAACAAAAAAGGCGTTTGATCCAAAAGCCTTTAAGCCAATCAATACAAAGTGGGGTGCGTTCATGTAGCCTTGCTCTACCAGGAGGTCTGGGAATAGCGTTTATTTGTCCACATGTGACACTAGCGCTTTCCAAACTATAACAGGTAGGCCTATGAATGGCTACTCAATCGGGGGAGCAGCTGCTGAAATACAGATGCATATTTTCTCCAAGTTTAGTCTATTTACTCATTATAAAATATGTAATCTCATTGGCTTAATAACCCAAACTTAACATTTTTCCAGGACATTTAATCAATTTTCTTATTTCCATGACAGGAAAACTAGACTATAAATTTTCAGATTTTCCAAGTTTCCAGGGCATGTGGGAACCCTGTTCAGCATTTATCTTGGGAATGCACAAATGCTACCTAGCTAGGCAGCCTCCTCCCGATTTTAAAATACACAGGTAGCAACAGAAATTTGTGTCCACGATAACGCTATTGTTACAACAATATGGTGCATGTTGAACATTGCTGTATACTAGATAACTGATTATTGGCACATGCCTAGAACAGTATATTCTCCATTGTCAGAGCCTATTCCCCCAACCCACTCATACTCATCTTTGACCTCAGACTAGTAGATTCCTCACCGTTAGAGCAGTCTCTGAGTCTCCGCTCCAGCTCCACTCCTCTCTGCTCTAGCTCGTCCAGATGCCTCTCAAGGGCCCCCATCTCTACGTGGATGTCCTCTACGGGGATGTACTGATCTGACTGCACCTGCACAGCCGTCGACAGGACAAAGAGTAAAGATAACACTGAGGAATCAGGGCGGAGGACACAACTGTGCTTACAAGGCAGAAACAGAACTGAAGGACAACGGAGCACTGCTCTCCCTTGTGTGGCATTTCTACTAGGTGACATGCAACGATGTTCTAGAACAACACGTGCGGTGCCAGTCAAAAGTTTTTATATTTGAGCTTATCTATAAGCTTTACTGGTACACATTTAGAGTCCCATTAGGATTTAAGAGTGGCCAGTTAATAAGTCCTTAATTACCCAGATTTAGGTCTTTGGCGGATGACTTGTTTAATATTTTTCCTTATTTAAGTGCCATTCTGTACCTTTTTGATTTGTCTGTGGCACTTATAGTGATTAAACTGTAATAAAACTTAAAGCTGCTGGAAACACACCAACCACGCACCGTTAGCTACTAGCCGGCTATCATGAGTTCCTTAGCTAAAACAGCTTCAAAACTAGTTAACGATACAAATTTCACAACAAGGATAAATCGGCTGACCATCATTCACTAGGTAGCCACCCAATTACAGAACAAATAAATCACTCCT
Source organism: Olivaichthys viedmensis (assembly GCA_028565825.1). Classification (NCBI taxonomy): domain Eukaryota; kingdom Metazoa; phylum Chordata; class Actinopteri; order Siluriformes; family Diplomystidae; genus Olivaichthys; species Olivaichthys viedmensis. Next base: position 2,483,297 of record JAOUQW010000011.1, read on the forward strand.
GAATCCTTTCTCTTATTGTAGTATTAGATTGGACTCTCTCACTCTCTTGCTCCTCTGTTGGGTTTATTATAGTATTAAACTGGACTCTCTCACTCTCTTGCTCCTCTGTTGGGTTTATTATAGTATTAAACTGGACTCTCTCACTCTCTGTTGTCAGACATGCCTAAGGCAGAACGTTATAACGTTTGACGTATCTGTGCTGGCGTATGACGTATGCATACTTCTGCCAAATCCAACCCAACACCCCTGATGCAGCTCTGACTGTGAATTACTATTACAGGATTGTCAGGGCGACTCACAGCTCAGCTCGGGAACATTGTTTAAGAGGGGTTTTTTTTGTTTTTGTTTTTTCCTCCCGATTCAATAACCCTTTTTTAAATTTTTAACAAAAAATCCCTACACAGTGTAACTTTAAGAAGCGTTCGGTGTTCAAAAACTTGACTGGCAGGGAATATCTTGGGAGCTCCTAGAAGGATTTTGGAACTTGATCTTTCTATTGGTTCTGTTACTTGTTTATCACAAAATAAATTGAACTAAACTGAAATCATTCAGGACTTTTCATTGTACGTCTGCCATCATAAGCACAGACACCACAACTTCCATTACCACTCAACTTTAATTCCAACAACAATTCTATTTTAAATATATCTACTGCAGTTGATATTTCAAACGCTGAAGAGATGTATCGCACCTTGCGTTTGATGAGAGGGAAGCCATGTCCAGGGGCAGGAGGGCGAGCAGGTCGAGGGCCTTTGGGGGGTCTGGACTGGGGGGCGGTGACTGTTGGGGAGGCCTTCCGATTAAAAGGATTCACCCGCTAGAGAGAGAGAGAGAGAGAGAGAGAGAGAGAAGGGGGGAGATTGGAGCGAACGTGAGGGAGGGAAGGAGAGGAAGGGAGAAGGATTGATGGGAGTGAGAAAAAGAGGGAGGAAAAAGAAAGTGAGTGGGAGCAAGAGACAAAGCGATAAAGCATTGGAGGCGGGGAGCCGAGAGATACCTCAGAAACCTTGAACGAAACTTTAGAACTCTGGTCTGCCCACATTATTCATCACAGTCACCTTGAAACTGTTTGCTAGAATTATGTCACCATGGTAACTTTCAAAACTAATCCATCTTATGCCAGTTCAACCACAGCCTCTGTTTTAGCAATGGAATTATTTTGGGAATTTTCATGATAAAGCACCAAGTACAAAATTTCAACCAAGGCCATTTTCCGACAAGAGCACCAGTCATATGGAAAATTGTTATCATCTTATCTTATTAAACACACTAGGGCTGTCAAATTCCTTTACTAATTAAGATTTCAGTAAGACTCTACTAAGTGCCTGTTGGAAATGGAACTACTTTCATTACTTTTAGGACATGTACTTTATTTGCTTTTTTATTTAATTAAAAATGTACACATAATTAAAAGAAATGTGTGAAAATAAAGCATGTCATGAATGACACATTCATAGAGAGCCCTTTTCCTACATGGAGTAATGGCCAAAAAGCTTAGGAATCGTGCATTTCTGGAGATTTAGGTTAGCCATCTAAAAGTAGGATGTGGGATCTTAACATTCTAATGTGGATTTTTTTGCCTTTGAATACATTATGAAAACGCCAAGTTGTGGTTTTGTTCACCTTATTGGGTGTGTTTGGCTGTGAGGAGGGAGACCCAATCAGAGGACTAGGACCAGCTGGAGGGCGGGGAGGGGGCGGCCTCAAAGCCTTGCTCCCTGCACTCCTGTTCGTCTCTGGAGTGGCAGGCGCTGAGCAGGTATTACTGTGGGGTGGCAAGGGGGAGGGACTAGGTGAGAGACGGGACTTGGGTTCAGTTGAAAGCGCTGAGGGGGAGGCGCCAGGACTGCTGATTGATGGTTCCGACACACTCTTGGTGAACGGATGTTCCTGTTCAGCAATGGTGGGCCGTTGGGACGCAGTGGGAGCAGGTCGAGAGAATCCGTAGTCTGATGATGAGGAGGAGAGGCTCTCGGTGCTCAGAGCTGGAGAAGGACAGGCAGAGGACGACTGAGAAGGAGGAAGAGCTGAAGGAACAGCAGGCAGGAAACGGGTTGGAAATGGAAATAAAATGGACAGTGATGGACAAGGGGAACATCATGGGACTTATGAAGACGGGTATCAAACGGGTATCTTTTTAAAAGTCTGATGAGGTTCTAAAATAATTTAACACTTTCTATTAAGCCCATATTCTTAAAACTTCATAACTGTGCTTATAACTATTTGTAATTTGGTAGTAAGCATTTTTATAAACTCTATTAATGCCTCATAAAGCTCTAATAAAACATATAATTAATTATCCAACCTATAAGCATATCCATCTGCTGTTCTGGATGATTACGTCCTGTGCAAAATTATAAAGCATCTTTAATATTCATTACCAATTAAAAAACAAATTCGACGTTTGGAAACGGTCATCACTAAGCGCTTCAAGTACAGATTAATACTTTGTTTGTCTTCATTAGCAGCTGTAGATTATGAAGGATAAAGCGGGAAACAGTCCGACAACTCCTGGATCTCTTTTAGCTGCTAATTCACAGAAATGATTTGCTACCTTTAACACCCAAGTTAATCAAGTCTCTCAGAATTCAAATGTGCGATATGAAAATTCAGGCCTCAGAACTGACATTTCCGGTCAGTAACAGTCACTGACCTGTGTGGACAGATTTTGGGGCTTTGGGCGCTGGACGTCTTTGACTCCTGCCACTTCCTGGACTCTCAGAGTGAACAGGGCTCGCTTTTCCAGAGGGTGTGTCTGCTCCAGTGACCTCAGCAGCCTGGGAAATCCCATACCACGGATGGACTGCAACCACAGCAGACGGAACAGATGCATCTGCGGATTCCGCCTCTGGCTCCTCATCGTCATCATCGAAAGGGTTAGGGGGTGAGGCTGGACGAGATCCCGCCGCCTCCTTTGCAGGAGTGGAGGTAGCGTGTGTTGGCGTGGCTACAGCTGTGGGAAGAGGAGGAGCCAACTTTTTCTTGGACTCCTGTTTGACAAGAGCCAGCCAGGGCGGGTCTTTGGATTTGGGAGCGTCACTGGATTGGCTGATGCCGAGTAGGCGACAGGAGCAATGGCAAAGAGAGAAATAAGAACACAATGACACATTAAGACATTCATAAACAGACAAACAGAGAAGTGGTGTCTGGATGAATAAGTAAATTAAAGATTAAGCCTTGTGGTCTTACCTTGCAGGTGACCGGGACCTTTCGCGGGGTACTGGGGTAGAAAGTCTGCAATCCCCTTTATCTCCTAGTTCAGCAAGAAAGAGGGACAGAATGTGGAAGATCAGCAAATCATTTCTAAAAAAAAAAAAAAAAAAGATCTAGGAGTTTTCAGATGCACAGATTGCGTTTAATGAGAAATCTTTTCATTGACGTGTGAAGAATTAAACTGTTAGTTTGAAAATAACTGAAATATGCCCACCTGGTACAGTACTGCTCAGTACGCTCAATAAGAAAATCATAACCAAGTACAGTCAAGCCAGAAAAAATGCACATCCCTTTCACCTTCTCCACGTTTCATTACATTACAGACTTATTCTACAGTAGATTGAGTTCATTTTTTGCC
>JAOUQW010000011.1:2486967-2506528 GCA_028565825.1 Olivaichthys viedmensis
AGGAAGCCAGATTAGAACCGGGAGTGTTGTCAGTTAACCCTAAAACGAATGTATCACCACAAATGGTCATGCACACATGAAGTAGGGTTTAAACTCAGCCTCGACCTGTTTAAGAAAGCAGAATGGACCCTGTAACAGTGTGCATGACCATTTGTGGTGATACATTCGTTTTAGGGTTAACTGACAACACTCCCGGTTCTAATCTGGCTTCCTCCCAGTCTGGGGATGCTACCACATGGAACTCCTTCCAGGTAAGAGAAACAGACCGAGAGACCATTTTCAGATTTTTTGCCAGTTTCTTACAGTTGGTTGCTCTTTCCCCTCATTAGCTCTTATCTCGTCTGTCTGTTTCAGTTGTCAGATACTGTAGACACACACGTCCTCTCGGTACCAGCCGCGTTGCTCTTGCCATCAGTTACCACCCCCCAGGTCCCTCCCAGCGCCCCCCCTCCTGCTACTAAAGCCATGGATGAGCTGGATGAGCTGGGGAAAACCCTGCTACAGCAGTCGTTGCCTCCCGAGAGCCTGCAGGTCAAATGGTACAGTCAAACCAAAATGCAAAGTAGTTCAGATTATAATTGATGCTGGCTACTGCTACAGGTGATGAGGCCCCTCGATCGAGTGGTAGAACACGATTCCAGTCGCCTCGACTTACTACAACCGAAGCCCTTCAATTAAACCCACATTAATGACAGTGATTTAAATAGTGATAGTAGCTATGAGTTCGTGTATCATGCATCATCCTACATCCTTGCAGACATTCTGCAATTGTGCAAACGGGCATCCAACCCATTCTTCCAGGCAGAAGGATCTGAGACATCAAATCTTTTTCTCACTTTGTTTACTCATAACATTTGAAGTACTTTTTTTTTTTTTTTTTTGAGACTTGACCATTTAAGTTGTTAACAACACAAACCAGGTGATTTGAAAACTCCGCGAACATGCTGAGCTAAAGTTAGCTACTTGTTAAACTATGGCGCTTAGGCTCTCGAGCTTTTTGTTGTTATGGCGATGGAACGAAATGGCGTTTCTCGCGTGTGCGTAGATTTTGTTCGGATTACGTGTAACGTGCGCGTAAACGGAGGTTTAGCGATAAATTGCTGCTGTACACGGTTTATAAACGGTTCATTTGGAATCTATCAGAATAAAATCCATTTGGATCGACACATGGCTTTGCACTTAAAAACACAGCCAGTGTGTTGACAGCGATTTCGTCTGTGTTCCCATTAGTTAAATAGCTATGCGTTATTCTGTTAAAGCGGCCTTGGAAAATGGCTGTAAAATATTATATTATAAAAAAAAGGCTTCAGCCAGAGCACGTGAGCAGATGGAGATCACAGACGGGCAGACCCACTCTGATGCCCACGCCACTCGCATGCCTTGCCAAATGTTTGATATGGGATCTAATGCAGCCATGATGATTAAATACAGAACGTAAGATGATGGGATGTAATGTGAATGCGTACTTTGCAGGGATAAACTTCAGCCTCAGTCCAGGCCTACCCTGAGAGACCTCCAGACCAAGTCGAACACGAACCCAGTTCCAAGCGCCGCCAGCCCTATCCTGACCTTTCCCTCCGAGCCTGCTGCTCTCCTAAACTCTCAACACAGCCACCACCAGGCTCCTGTACTGGGCATCGACGCCGCTTCCTCTCCCCAAGACGAGATGTCTCTGGCCAGTGTCACTGTGCCTCTGGAATCCATCAAACCTAGTAAGAAACTCGCATGCGTTTGCTTCATCGTACTGTTTTGATGTATTCCACTCCTGCTGTTTTATTATGGGCTTTTTATATTTTTTTGGCTCATGACCATTTGTCTCTCGCTCACTCTCACTTTTCTTTTTTTTTTCCCTCTCTTCCCCCACCTCACAGGTAGCATGTTGCCCGTGACGATCTTTGACAAGCACAGCTTGCGTGTCCTGATGCACTTTGCGCTCGACTGTCCTCCGTCTCGGCCCGACGTTCTGGTGGTGATCATCTCCATGCTGTCATCCGCTCCCATGCCCGTCACAAACCTCCGCTTCCAGGCCGCCGTGCCCAAGGTATCTTAGCTCTCCCTAACTTTCTGCCCCAAAAAAAGAAAAAGAAAAAAAGTGTGCCCTGCCCAAAGAACCTGACGAAAAGCTGGTTTGGATTGGTAAAATTTAGTAAAAACTTAACTTAAAAAAAAAAAAACATATTGAATATCATTGTTTCCAATCATCCCCAAATTTACTTTAAACATATCGAAACACCAAACGTGTCTGGGCTGATCAACATTGGGCGCATTTAATTTTTTGCCAAACTATTCCCAACAAGTCTAATTTGTTTTAAAAAATGGTCCAACTGTGCAGGAAACCGCTCATTTTGGATTATCCACTTAATTGCAGTGTTTTATAAAATGTGCTTTGAACCAGACTACACATGAAGCCAAAAAAATACCGTCAAGGGCAAAGTAAACGATCCCTTTCTTTACATGACTCGTGTCCTGAATCTATAAAGAACCTCTCATCTTGCTTTGTATTTGTGTTGCATGTCTGCGTAGACGATGAGGGTGAAACTGCAGCCGCCGTCTGGAGCAGAGTTGCCAGCCTTCAACCCCATACTCCCTCCTGCTGCGATTACACAAGTCATGCTGCTGGCCAACCCTCACAAGGTTACACACAGACGCACACAATTCCATATACCTTCTAGCGCTGTTTGAAGGTCTCACTGTAGCTTGCACATTAAAAGGAATACTCCAGCGTTTTTTCAGCCTAATCTCCTTCCTCCCCTTCTGTTGCACGCCACGGACAAGACTTTCGCCACGTTTTTCTTGTACTGAGAAAAACGGATAATTCAAATCCCCCCCTTGGTAACGCATAACCACAAAGTCTTTCCACTTGAAAAAGTAGTCCCATCTCTAAAAGGATGAATTCATAGATATTTCGGGGTTAACTTACAAACACCTGCACACTAAAGATGCGGTGGCTAGAGATTATGTTAAAACCCACTGGAGTATTCCTTTGAATTGTTTTACGATCTTCCATTTCTGTCCTGACACGTCCTTTCTCTCGTCCCCTCCTACAGGAAAAGGTTCGGTTGAGATACAAGCTGACATTCGATTTAGGCGACGAGTCCCACGACGAGAGTGGAGACATTGAACAGTTCCCGCCTCCAGAGTCCTGGGGGAACCTTTAGGTGGACAGACTGACTTCCTGCTGCTTTATCCCTCCGCTTCCTGTTGGTCTTGTCCAACGGAAGCCGCTCTCGTTGTCCGCGGTTCATTTCTGATCCAAAGAAAATTGAGCCCCTTCTCACTTTCCCCCGAATATTTGATGTCAGTATGAAGGTACACCAGTGTAATACTCATGACTTTTCTTTTTTTAAGGAAGAGCTTAAAGCATTTTAACAGAACACAAGTTGTTTGAATAGAAGTCATGGAAGAGGGAAGTCATGGAAGGAGGGTCTCTTTTTTTTTTTTTTTTTCAAATTGGAGTCAGGTTAACGTCAAAGGATCTGCCTTGGAACCCTATGCTGTCCTTTTCATCTCTCGCTTTCCTTCTCTCTCATTATCGCCGTCTTTAATTCCGATGAACGGTTTTAATCTTCGTCTTAACCCTCATCTTCCTCTGCTGCCTCTCTGGCTTTGTGTCTTGTTTTGTGAACCGGTTGACGCGATATCAGGCCTTCTTGAATTCGGGGGTGTGTGTGTGTGTGCGTGCGCGCGCGCGTGCTTGTCACTCAAATACTCCATTGTGCTGTCTGTAGTAGAGAGAACTGTTGGATTGTGCGTATTTGAATAACGGGACGGTGAACTGGACTTTCTATCTAAGCTGTAATGTGTCAAGTCGATCCTCTATGATGGAAGTCCAATCTCTCCCACTTTGCCTTTGGTCTAATAAGCACTGTATCCTCGTCACATCTAGAGTTAGGATGAGAGCTGCGCTTGATTTCTCTCTGCGTGTGTTGATTCTGTTCTTTTCTTTTCTTTTTTTTTTAAACTGAAGCTGCACATTTTCTTCCCAATCATCATTATTCTGTTGTATTGTTGATGATTAACCAAATGTAATGGGCCACGACGTAATGTCAAGTCTTCCCACATTTTAAAGAAATACACCAGCGTTTTTCAACCCACCTACTCAACTCACTTTCGAGGAAGGGGCACTTGTTGGGGAAGTCAATTATCGTTTACACAAAAACACGCACTTCGGTGGAACACTTGCATGAATTCTTCAGTCAAAAGTATTTGTCAATGAAGCTCCAAATCTTGTCATTTCAGAGGGAAGAATTTGTGGTTCTATATTACCAACGTAGCTCCAAGTAAACATTTAAAGCTGCCTTCCCTCTGAACCTCCGGAATGATTTTTTTTTTCAGTATTGGAAAGTTCGATAAAACTCCGTAATCGCTTTCATAAGACCGTTCTCTTAGTTCTGTCTCACTCTGAGAACTTTGTTAGTGCGTAACGGTTGCCGTTTTGAATTTGCGTTATGTAGTCGCGTATTTGGAATGTTTGTTGATTAATTTCAACAACTGCCCTCTAGACTTCCATTATAAACGAGTTTCGAGTCAACACGTTTCTCAACACGGGGGGAAAACTTATAAAAATTGTTCCGAAGTAATCGCACATGCACTACAGACGAAGTAGATTGAGATCAGGTTAAAAAACGCTGGGCTGTTAATGTGGTGTATATCAGCAAACGAGCCCCCTCGGAGTCGCCCTCTTTAATGAACGAGTGCTCCGAACCCCACTGCATTTTTCCCTTTCAGGCTGAATTCATTTCGACATTGATGCTGAAGTCTTGTTTAAATCTACCGTATGTGCCTAATCTAATGTTTTACATTGGCCCTGTACTTTTTTTTTTTAAATGCTGAAATGTACATACATATATTTACATTTCTATTTGTCCGTGTTCATTTTGGTTCAGGAGTTTGGCAGTAGCCTTTAGTTGTTTTATGTAGTTTTTTTTTTTTTTTCTTCTTCTTTGATGAGATGATTTAAAATGGCGTCATTGGTCTTGTTTCACATGACAGCGACGATGCAACCAGCTATTTATTTTGCCCCTTGTAACTTCTAAATGAGGTTTTCCCCCCCAATCCTCACAGCACACCGAGCGATGGATAAAGTGATTGCACCTCTGAGAAGTTCAAATGAATGGGAAACATGACGCCTGAAGAAATGTAGAATTTATGTTGGCAAGACGGCAGGTGGTTTTGTCTGGTTGTAAAACGCAGGAGATAAGCTGCAAGTTTCATGTCATGTTACAGCCGCCCAATCATGCTCCAGGCTACACACCTCCAGCCCTGAAGCCATGCCCACCACCCAGTTTTCCTACTGATTCTGACTGTAAATAGTATCCGTAATTGCAATTATGTACATTTGCCAAAAATAAAACTACAGAGAGCGGATAATGATTATGGAGGAGAATAGAATGTAGTGCAAATATGTATTTAAGGGGAAATAAAGTTATTCTTTTTCTTGGGGGTTTAAAAATGGATTTTCTTTCACATCGTCTGGTGTAATGATGAAGTATACACTTATTTCTTGTTACAGTTAATAAGTCTGAGATTATATCAATCTAGTGTTTCATTTGGGAAGAACGCTCAAGTGGTGCGAATGTTGAACTCTTGCCGCAGTCTTCCCCCAACACCTCAGTCAGTACTTACACACACCTGACACCCACTGCCTTCGTTTGGTGAACGATGTTTTGTGTAGTCTATGAAAACAAAAACAAGACAATAGCTTCTGTATGAAGTGCGTATTAATGTCATGCACCCAACAATGGTTTTAGGTCAAACCCTTTATTAAAAATGAAAACAGTAGAAATAGTCAAACCAGAATACAAATCCCAAACTAGCTTATTTACCTCTGGTACATCATGGACATGTTCACAAAAATGGTCAAAGTAATATTGTCTACTAGGCTGACAGAAGAAAAGAAAGAAGAAAAAAAAAACCACATGCCTAAATGAGATAAGATTCTACACACAATGGACTGATGAGTAATAAAAAAATAATAGTTACCCAAGCAAAGAAGCTGTAAAAGCATGCACAAGTAACTCATAGCCTAATCCTGGTAAATATTTCTCATTCTTCTCCATGTGAACTTGGTTCTTAACTCATCAAAACAACGATGCCATTTTCCACAGATTCTTACATGACCAGATAACGCTATAGGCATAGCCCTTACCTCCACGATCCCTGGACAGTTGGCCTGCCCAAAATGTCAAGCAGAAAAAACCTTTTCCAGACAGATCAAAGGAAATGCCTATGGATAAAGACAAACTGAGCGCTCACTGGTAGTGTAGCAGGAGCGGTTAACTGCCACGACTAGACGTATATAACGCAATCTGGCTTCCCTTTTAAAGAAAACGTTTTACTTCCTCTGCTGCTGTGGGGAAGGAGGTGGAAGGGGGCCGAATGAGTATGGCCCTGGGCCCATAAAGCCTATCATGGGCTGGGGGGGCGGTGGTGGCTGGAACTGCTGGGCCATCAGCGGCTGTGGTCCTGGTCCCGCCCCAGATTGGACTGGCGGTAGAGAGCCCGGAGGGGGTCCAGACTGGTTCTGCTGCCCTCCACCTGACCCACTATTGCCGCCCCCCCTCGAGCTGTACCCTCCCCCTCCGCTGCTGTTGTAGCTCTGGTACTGATTGCCTGAGCTATAGCTGCTCCGGCCATCCCGGCTACCATCTCGGTATGAGGATGACGAGGAGGATCTGTCGTCACGGCTTGAGCGCCCATCTCGGCTGTAGCTGCTGCCGCCGCCCCGGTTGTCTTTGCTACTTCCGCCTACGGAGCGCATGCCCCTATCGCACTCATCTTGGAACAGCATGTTGGGGTTGCTGGAGTTGGCGCCACGGTAACGCATCCGTCCCCCTACAGGATGGAATAGCTTTGAATTAACGGAGCTCAAATACAGCCACACTAAACATCAGCTGCAGCATCAAAAGCTCAGTCAATTTAATAAACTCAATCTTACCAGTTTTGTACTGTATTGAGATTAACTCAAGGATGATGGGATGTAATTCTGGTGGACTATTACTGCTACATTATGAACAGAGAACTTTATAACCCCACTACAACAGTGTGTCAATAAATTAAACTCACCAGAAAAGTGGGAGAATTGATCACATTTCATTAGGTTTACCGAAAACGCTGTAGTCCTAAAATCATCGCAATACAGCTCATCTCCTTTGAAGGCCGACCGTCACATAAAGCTGCCCATTGATGGAGATTTTGACAAAGTGAGAAATATTATTGAAAACATGACGGTTCAGCGATTTGATTATATCGAGAAATGGGTTGAGAATGAACGTCATGCTTACCGACTACATATATTTACATGAAATCGAATGACTGGAATCTAACAATTCATTACGATCACCTCAAATAATCCCAAGCATCTTAAATCATTGTGACGGGAATAGCAGAGACCACCTCTCTCGCACTCGGTATCAGAACGGCCGTTTTGGTCCGCACTTTAATCCGGTTGCAGTGTTCACGTCTGCCCAAACAAACCGCACTAAAGAGGGTAAACGCGCAGGGTTCGATTCAAACGGTCTAAACGCTGCGTCTGTGAAAGCGCCCTTTGGCTTTAAAACACAAGGGGAGAATTCCTGCAGTTTTCTCCGGCGCTCACCTCCTGACCCGCGTCCAGAGTCGACCATCTGCAGAAGTTTGGGGTTGATGGCCTGCCGGGCTTCCTCCAGAACCCGTACGAGGTCACGGGCCTGGCGCAGGTTTCCGGGCGTGAAGAATGTGTAGGCTGTGCCTTTGTTGGTGCTGCGGGCGGTGCGTCCGATACGGTGCACGTAGTCCTCTGACGAGTTCGGGTAGTCGTAGTTAATGACGAACTTGACGTCTTCCACGTCTTCAGAGAGCGTAGAGGGCAGAGGATAGTGTAAAGGAGGTTAATCAGAAAAAAAAATAATAATAAATTTAATTAAAGCGGAAATGAGAATTATTACCAAGCCATGCTTACCATACGCTACATATTTTCTTTTTTGTATCTTAACCAAGAACTACCTACGTTGTGACCTACCTGCACAGGAAAAATGGCGGCAAAAGATTACACCTACTTAATAAAAGATCTTGTTTGCAGGAACCCGGCCTTAATCAAGTATTAAAATGCACAGCTGATGACAAAACACTAACATTGTATGCACAAAATATAGCACACTTACTAAATACACTGTAACCTAACGTCATATCATTCAAACTACTTTTCGTTCATCCTGTACCTTAAACATCATAAAGATGTTCGCTCCAGAAGACCATTTTGGTTCATTTGAATGTGCATCAGACACGGGTCAGTATTGGAGCTTTTTTACAGTTGGATGTGCAAATTAGTAACCAATTTAAATGCAACCAAATTCTGCTGATTTTTAAACAGATGTAAAAGGCTGCTCAATGCTTTTGCTGAAAAGTGTTATTGGAAAGCGAGATCCACAACGGGAGGAAGATTGGGCACATCCATGTGGATTATCAACTCTCTGAAAAGTCTGTTTCTCATTACAAAAGGTGGAGGCGGCTCAGACAACACTGTTAGTGACCCTATCGAGTACAGTCTCCTTTTGGCTGAGGGCAGTGGTCGACAGCTTCGCACAGGGGTAGAAATTTCAAAAAATATATAATAATAATTAATAAATAAATAAAAAAGGCAAATAGTCGCATCATAACATTTGGGCCTAATATGCATCATCGTGTCAGGCCTGATTGAGTCAAAGACCCCTTTACACCTGGTCGCTCATGCATCTAAGGGCGCTTTCATAGCTACGAGTCCATTTACCGAGTCCAAATCAGAGCGATATTTAAAGTTTTGGTTCGTTTGCTGTTTGGTTTGGTTTTACGCTGCACACAATTAAACAAACCAAAAAGGAAAAAGGAGCGTGCAGGAGGGGAGCGGGCTGAAAAAGTACTTGGTCACAAATACGGCGACAGAAAACCGCATACAAATCACAGAAGTCAGCAGAGCACAGAGAACACGAGCCGATGCTAAATAAATGATTTGATAATTCTATAAATAAGTAGTTCAAAACATTTTGTGTACCATATACAGCGTTTATTTTTTTGTTCTTCGGTCCAGATATCGAGAACACGTCGCACTTCTGCAGCGCTCCAGCTCTGCCCTTTGGCTCAATCATGGGGAAGATTTAATAACACCGGGGTTCGATTTAAACACCCTAAACGCTGCCTATGTGAAAGCACCCTTAAATATCAAGATTGTATCTGGATAGGCGTTACCCACAAAATCATTTTAAAAGTATTCAAAGCGGGTTTAAATCGGATCACACAAACCACTTCGGAAGACCCGAGACATTTTATACGCGTGTAAATACATCCGTCTACCCAAGCCACATTCAATTCATCTGTGGACCATATTAGTGTTTGCTATGGCTGCAACCAGGGTAACTGCTGTATATAACGGCGTAAACAGGCTCGTTGTTCTAAAGAGCCATTTGTTCTGAAGAAGTTGGGATTTAAAAAAACGGCATGAAAAACATCACGCAAAATTAAGACCCACACAGGACACAATCCAGATACAAGGAACATGAAATGACGAGGTGTAAACGGGATCAAACCTGCATGTGTATATACACTTTTTTTAAATTAGTGTATTAACGTAAAAAATAAAAGCAAAAGAAGGAAAGTTTGGGTCTAAACACAAAATGGTGAGAATTACAGAAGTGACTAGTTATGTCTCTTGTACCAAAGCTGTCATTACTGGGGGCATGGTCAGATACTTACCCTATATGTTAGGTTAGTCTCGACTGAGATCAGTCCCAGGTCCCGTGGAGAGGCCCGAGAGGAAGAGGTATATGTGGGCTCACGCGTTCAGATGCCCCCCCCTTCACCCTCGGCACGACACCGGCAACGCCTGGCGGGAGCAGAACCGGCTCCCCTCCAGTTCTCTCTCTCTCGCCGGGTTGCAGGGCCTCCACAAACTGGACCGGACTGGATCCAGCACTCAACTCTCTCCCTCTTTCTTTCTTTTTCTGCATCTGTCTTTCTCCCTCTCCATCCCTCCTGGAGCTAGCCCAGGTCAGACTTAACAGGTGCCTGATCCTAACGAGTCCCAAAGGGCCATGGCATCATGTAAATCGATCAACTTGGTTGTTTTTGGCCCCCCATTTTTATTCGATCGATTATCTTCGGAATGCTGTAAACTATGAAAATTTGTGCTTGCTAATTTAGGATAGAGTCCAATCAAGCACGGATCTGAAAGGTTACGAGAGACGCCACAGTCCCGGTTATAATGCTGCAGTCCAGTTCTAAGATTCTGCAGTCTTGAAGTGGAGGCTGATGTACGGAAGAAGTTGAGAAGTGGGTTTATCCAGATCAGGCTCTGTGCTAGCGCCTCACAGGGCTCTGCTTACATGGTAGAGGGCAGCCGCTGTACCAAATTAGCACAGCCTGCCTGAGTTGCCATTTAGGGAGTTCAAAAAGCCTGAGGGGGGGGAGAGAGAACAATAATAGAGTGAGACGTACTGTGGATCTGGCAACTCAACACAACCCACTTCCTCTTCTTCAAACCAGGTTTCTCCATAATAAAACAACAGACACAAATATCACACCCGCTTTAAAGCTCAGGCCTCTGACAGTAAAAAAAAATGTTTTAATAGCCTAGAAAACAAAACATTAATCATCTGCGGCATTCCGACTTCCTTGGTTACTTCTCAGGGTATTTGGATACAGTTTGGTCAAGAAGGAGACTGGTATTAAGACCCAGGGAAGACAAAGGGAGCCCAGCATCTCCCCCAGGTCCGTGTTAGGGTCAACAGTGAGCCAGCGAGCCCCGTTTTTGAAGGGCGATTTGTTTTTAACAGCAGTAACAAGAAACAGACAATAAGGCTTAACATGTAAATGGTGACTTGGGAGTTGTGAACTAAAGAAGGATCCAGCAACCACTGTCTTCCTCAAGGCTGTTGGGCATCTGAATTTTACTGATCGCCACTTAAAAGAAATAGTACAACATGAAGGGAGCAAAAAAGGACACAAAAAAAAGAGACATTGTGCACGAGAGTGTTAGGGAATGGGGAACAGGGAACGAGAGATAGCGAGGGTGAGAGAGAAAGAGAGAGTCGTTCTCGTTGACAAAGAAGACAGAGATAAAAAAAAAAAAATCATATCAGAGGCACAAGGGAGGCTTCGAAAATGTTCCTAAGGGACGATTCTTCCAGACACAGGAGGGGAAAGTGAAGGTTTTATATCTCAAAACTAAAGAAAAGAAAATAGCAAACATCATCACATATAAAACTATATTACTGTTGAGGTGAAATTGTGATTTCACCAAGTCAACATTTCAGTATTTATGTGCGTGTGCTTATGTGCGTGTGCTTATGTGTGTGTGTGTGTGTGTGTGTGTGTGTGTGTGTGTGTGAGTGTTCTTAGAGGGATCTCCCTCTAAACTGAGCACATACCCAGTCCACGCGAGGCGACGTCAGTAGCAATAAGGATGGGAGCTTTACCACTGCGGAACTCTGAAATGGCACCAGAGGAGAGGCACTAAGCTCGATGCCTATAACTCTTTACACAGGCATGCTTTAATATATTACATTCCCACACCCAGTCGTCGAGGATGTACAGCCTCTGACTGCCTGTAATTTGGCGCGTTTCCACCGCAGGAACCTTTTCAGGAACTCTGGGTGCATTTCCACCACAGGCACCAAGGCCGAGTAGGTACTTTTATGTCATGTTTCACCCTCCATTTTTGTGGTGGTGTTGTATTTTTTTACCGCGTGCTGAATTGTTGGAACCGTTGCGCAGTTTGTGTCACTGTTTATATTTTATATAAACCCAGTGAGTGCGGACCCGTGTAGTTCTCGTTCTAGAACCTCCGATGGAAACGCGCCTATTGACTGAGCGCAGTCCTCCTAGATGGGATACCCAGGTTCTAATCAAAAGACTGCTGCAAGTCCCTTAAAGCATTACCTGAAAGGACCCAGTCTCTCTCTGGCTGACTTTTGTCACCATGAATGCACATTGCCGGCCATCTACACAGACAGAAGCACATACAGTGGTATTAGAAGACATGCTTGCATCTACGTGTACATTGTTCCTTTTCAGTCTCAATCAAGTGTCCCAATAAGGGTCAAGTGTCGCACTCTCATTTTATATCCCATTATTTCTGATGCAAATTCATTTAGCGTTGCTTAGCTAACATGCTAAGTTAGCAGGTCGGCAGGTCAGCTACACTAGCTCATTAAACATTTCGAATTTAGCTAGTAAGCTCAATGATCTCAATTTCTTACACTTATTAGAATAATCCTAACTCACCCTCTGTGATATTTATAAATTATTTATGAGGTAGATAATTAGGACGTTATACAGCTAGCGACTGTTAGCTAGCTACCAGCTGTTTAGGTTTACAGGACGTTATACAGATAGCGACTATTAGCTGGCTACCAGCTATATGTTTAGGTTTATAGGGTGTTATAACTGCTGATTTACTTCCTTCTTTCAGCCCTATTTTTCTGCTGTGCAATAGTCCTCTCACCCATCTCTCCTCATCCTGCGAGTCAGCTCATCACAACGTTTCTTCGTCTCGACAAAAATGATGGTCTTGTTCTCCTTCTCGGCCATGATCTCCTCCATCAGCTGAATCAGCCTGTGAAAAAAATTTAAATGGACAACACTAAATTAGACTAGACACTTCTCAAGGCACTACACACCGGGAGGATAAACCTTGGGTTCTGTGTCTAATGTCCTCAGCCTTAGGCACTGTCCTCAATAGACAGCGCGTCTGCACCGCCCTGGAGTTCCACTTCACGGTTAAACAACGTGACTGTGTATTAGACACCATGAAACCCCTTTCAAAAAGGCTCATCATGTTGAATTCGCCGTTTACAGGGTAGACCTTTTGTTAATGCTTACAAACACTGGTCATTTCATGTTACATGTAATTCATTCCCAAACATCATCACCTTGTTGGGGCCTTGACTTAAGCCCTATTCGGACAACATTAGTTTTCCATGGAGAGATGAGCAGTGATTTTATTTCTGTCCAGATCAGCAATGTTGATGTTTTTCTCCCTCCGCCCCTGAGGAAATTACAGCCCAAAATACCTCCTGTTTTTCGACAAACTCAATGGTGGTCTGCTAACTTTAGTCCCATCGAAATGGGCATTTCTGCCATTTTACAGCCTTGCGCATTGGAAAATGTTTGACCGCTGTGACACGTCATACTTGGTTGCCTTTGCGCGCATATCCAGACAATGTTTAAATACTTCCGGCACTCATGAAATGGATGCTTTGGAAAAGTCTTTCAAAAAATTTAATTGCTACGAGTCGCATTACTTCGTCTCCATACTGTCCTCACCGCAAGGTCGTTAGAAGGAAAAAGAAAGCTCAATTCCTCAAGCTGAAAAAAGAAAAAAAGCCCCACTTAATACTTGCATGTACCACAATATCATGACTGTAGTTTTCTATAAATAAATTTTATAGAACCAATAATGTAACACCATGCTTGATAAAACCGTCTGGGCTCATAAGAAAGAGACCTGCTAGAAACGTGCCCGTCCCTTGTTAATTTATAGCCATCCGACATGCAAATATTTTATTACAGACGTCACCCTGAGAAAATAATACAGCCCGAATAGGGCTTTTCTCAAATTAACACATGGAATGCAGTAAAGCTCCGTCCTGAAAAGTCTTTCTCACTTGTTGTCTTTTTCGTTCTCCATGCAGACGTCCACAATCTGCAGGATGTTGTGGTTGGCACTGAGCTCAAGGGCCCCGACGTTGATTTGGACGTAGTCATGGAGGAAGTCCTCAGCCAGCTGACGCACCTCTTTCGGCCAGGTAGCGCTCCACATCAGCGTCTGCCTGTCTGGCTGTGAAAGACAGACACGCACATAAAGAGAAAGACGAGTCAATAAGCTCCAGGCAAGAGCCCTTAAATCTGCAACCAAAATCCAGTACGGATGAGGATCACGGAGTCGTAACCAACTGACATGTCCTCTTAGTTTTTACCCAAGTAAATCACATGCTGCTGTAAATGTGAAAGCTACTACAGGCTTGTGTTGAAAAGGTAACGTCTGAAACATGCTCAGAGTTTCAGGAATGTGCCCAACGTCCCTTAACAGCACATGAAGGCCACTTTGAGATTTGTAAACACGTCACTATTAGGGGTGATGCGATTTGACATTTTCACGGTATGATAACCGCGTCAAAAAGTATCACGGTATTAAGCGACTGTTTAAAAAAAAACACACAAGAAAGCTGTGAAAAGTAAAAACTTATTAGGAAATATGAACATATTAGTTTTAATTTAACATATTACGTAAGCATTATCCTCGACCAAAACTCCTTATCTCCTTCCACCTTTTCCTTTTCTTGCTTAAGCAAGGTTGTGGTGCAGCTATTGTTAGCTAGCTAGATAGTTTGGGGTTTTTTTGCAACTGTGAGCGACTAGCGACATTAAGAAAATAGCAAGACAAAAGTTACTTAGCTTCCAAAGTTTGCAAATTTGCAAGGTTAAACGAATTCAAAGGAAAATTTCCCTCGCCTTTGGTCTGACTGCAAAATCACATGCTGTCTCAACAAGCTCTTATCAAAAAATTCAATAACTAGCAACTCATCTGAAAATCTGAAAAGATGTTTCACTCACAGGCTCCTTTAACAGCACAGCAAAATCGAAGCGCGTGGCTTACCCGGATCTGATCGACGATTTTGCGGATCTGCGGCTCGAAGCCCATGTCCAGCATGCGGTCGGCTTCGTCGAGCACCAGGTAGGTGCAGCGCCGCAGGTTGGTCTTTCCTGCCTCCAGGAAGTCGATCAGACGACCAGGTGTGGCAATGCTGATCTCAACACCTGCAGGGAATGGGGACGTTCAAGGATAAATTCAAAATCAAACCGTATGGAAGACATTCCAATCTTATCAAACTATCTCATGCCATTGCAGGCCGATGTGCTCACCTCTCTCCAAGTCTCTGATCTGTGGACCCTTAGGGGCGCCTCCGTACACACAGGTGCTCTTGATTCGGGAGGACTTCCCGTAGTCATACGCCACCTGCTGCACCTGTTGGGCCAGCTCACGTGTAGGAGCCAGAACCAGACACTGAGGAGATCAGGGGAGGGTGAAGAAACACTAAGTCAGTATCAGGGAGCCATTCCAGTCCACGACACTGCACAGAAACTAAAATTCTCATTAAAAAAATGGAATAAAAATGAAGAATAAATAAATGAATCTCATTCTCGAACACAGGTGTTTTATTCAGCCCACGCAAACTTACGAAAAATGATATTAAAAGTAGGACTACCCAGCATTTTCACATTAGAGCGGTATTAGCGCATTAGTGATTGATTTCAAATCCTTAAATGCATCACCAGTGCTATATGTAACAAGTGCACCAGCACTGACAACGAGCGTGAAGCCTGGAGACGGGAGTGCATGTTTGTTCTTCGTGGAGATAAAAGCTGGTGTAATGTGGCAATCATTAAAGAACACAATTTACATCAACAAGATGACACAAAGCTAAATATGGTAACCTAACTCACAGCAAGAAACAGCTCGTTTGGAAAATGTTAAATATGGCCTTTGCACACAGCAGGGCGTGTTTACAGTAGTAACAGTACAAACAGATGCAGCTGTCTGAGCAAGTTTAATAAGACATATTCTTTGCCAATGGCAAAACAGAAATATGATTTATTTTATTTTTTTATTGTTGTATAAATGATCAAAAATAGCAACAAAAAAAATAAAAAGGTTTATTAAAACGGAAGCACTCACAATTGGCCCATCTCCTCTCTCCAGGTACGGCTGGTGGTTGATGTGGACAATGGCCGGAAGGAGATACTGTGGGAAAGAGGGGTCAACAACGACATCCTGTGACATAATACAAACAGTCTATATATTTTGGGCTCACATCCTTTTCATGCACTTGAGTGTTTTTTTTTTTCCACCAGCACTTTTTTTTTGTCTGTTTTCTCTGCTGCGTGCAGTGAAGGGGCAGGTGCTTACGGCGAGTGTTTTGCCGGATCCGGTCTGTGCGATGCCCACCATGTCCCTGCCACTGAGGGCCAGCGGGAATCCCTGAGCTTGAATGGCTGTGGGCTCCTTGAAATTCTGCTGTAGCAGGACATCCATCACATACTCTACAAAAAGCACAATAATGCATCTCTGACCGTGTCAAATTAAAGGTCCACCAAAATATTTTTAAATACATCCCAATATGTGGCAACACAATTCCAACAAGTTATCTTGGAACTAGTGGGCAGTCCTAAGGAAATGTTGAACTTGTTTTGAATTTTTGATATTGAATAACGGAATTTTTTACGTCAACACAAAAAAAAAAAAAGACAGAAGCACCTATACCTACCCTCATCAAAAAAATCCTATATGCTAAGTGGAACCCTACATGCTCCACCCCCTTCCCCCTTCATTTGCATATTAGGCTCCTACATTATATGATGCAATAACAATTGCCTGTCTGCACACTCTAATTTTCCCAAAAGAATTTAATCATAAAAATACGTTTTATAGAATTTAGGGTGACTGTAAAAATGTACAGATTTGTGTATAAGAGAGAACATAGAAAAACTTATCACTACATTGATGCTGTTACAGAAGACGTTGCATCTACAAAATATAATAATAATAAATACATACAAATTCAGGGGAGTAAAAAAATAATTATAATAAAAAAAAGTGCATTTGACAGTTTTGGTGTGGTAATAATTAAACTGTAATTACATAATTAAGAAATTATTAAACTGGTCATTTTTGGCTCATAAAATCTCCAAGGTTATGGCCTGGAAGAGTCACTGGAAATTACTCAGGTCATTACAATAGTATGATATTTAAAAGTCTGGAGATTTTATCTTTTAACCCTAACCCTAACATGTACACTACTTAATAAGCCATTCTTTAATCTATAACTCAAATCATATCACGCCTGTGCGATAAGTGCATGCATGTAAGAAGATGCCTGTATTAACTGCAAGTGTCCGTTATGGTCGGTTTACTCACGAGGAAACTGAGCCTGGTGGAAGTTCAGCACTGGCTTTGGGCAGCCAGAGCCCCTAACGGTGATCTCTTTCTTCCTGCGGCATTCCTCCACGTCATACTGTGAAACATACAGGAGCATCAGACAACAGTAGGACACCGTATAGGAGAAATATATAGGACTTTAAGGTGCCATTGCGAAAAGAACTTTGTACCAACAACTATATATATACCGTGTGGTTTCGAGCAGGTTGCGGGTTCTGTGCAAGTTGTTTGTAATATGCGCGTTGACTTAAGAATCTTCATATGTGTATTTTAATCCACGTTTCAAATTCATGTTACATAAGCAAGAAATACTGGAGGAAGAGAAAAGAAATATTTAACCCATAACGCCAAGCTGTATTTGTCTTTCCCACCGGAGTCATGCGCAGGATCTCTGGGTGCTCGCTGTAGAAGTTTTTCTCAAACTTGGGCAGCTCGTCAAGGTCCCATTTCTTCTTCCTCAGTCGTTCTCCAGGATTCCCAAATTTCTTCGGCGGAGTAGGACCTCCACGACTGGACCCAAAACGAGTCCTGGAGGGCACAAGAACAACAAATAACATTTATCATTCCCTCCCCCACCCCCACAATGGCATCCCTTGACTATGCACTGTGGGTATTGTGGTTCAACAATTGCACATATGAGTTTTAGTTGATGAACTCATGGCAACAATCATGATCAGTTGGGTTTAGGTGACCAACAAAAAAACAAAAAAGAGGCGGCAGTTGAGGGTGAAGGCAGGCGTTTAAACCCATCTCCAAAACAGAAGTCACTGATACTGAATAAGAAACTCTTAAACACAAGTGATCAGACTTGTTATAGGCCTTTGCTTGCTTTGTAGCTACAGTAACAAGTCTGGCCAACAAAAATGCACACAGGAATGTAAATGTAAGCATCTATCTGAAGAGGACAGCACCTTGCATTATATCTAGGGTGGATTTAGAAGCGATCCACAAGTTTATTTATCATCGTGTTACCTACAAAACAACACATTAAAAAGCTTATTTTAAGGGAATAGTGAAATAAAGCGCCCGGAGTCCTTACCCCCTGTCCCGGCCTCGGTCTCGGCCTCGGTCCCGGTCCACGTACGAGGAGTTGCCTCTCATTTCCGTTTACAGCGAGCTTTTCAACAACAACCTGGGACTTTAATTGCAATTTACACCGTTCCCTTTTCTTTTCTTCTCTTCTTTTTTTTTTGCAAATAAACGTGGGTTTATTGGATTAAACTGCGACTTACACTGCGCTTTCCACCAACACCCGTTGCTTTCCTTTTCGCCAATCCAATGCTGACGTCAGCCTGCTTAATGTTTAGCTAGTTAGCTACCTAGCTAGTTAGCTAGCTAGCTAAGCTACTACATCCAAAGTAACCAGAAATACGGGAATTTTCGTGTGTTTTTTTTTTTTTTACTGTTATTCGGCGGAAATACTTAAGGTTTATGCGAGGAACACTTCAGTCAATCACCTACAAAAGTTTCTTAGAAAGTTTACAAACTGAAAAGTTGTTGTTGTTGTTGTTTTTTCTCTGCTAGCCGAGAACAGCTTCCGCATCTGCGCGCGCGCGCGCGCGCGTTTCTCCCCCCCCCCCCAAAAAATAAAATAAAATAAAAAATAAAACAAAATGGAGAACCTCAGAACTGAATAATTTTTATTTTTCCACCCCTCTCAATTCAATGTCACAGCTGCAGATGAGTTATAAACGCTTCATAAATGTTTGGCCTAATGTTTTTGTGTGTTTATTTAAATTTAAAAAAAGAACCGAATTATGCGAATGGCAACCTAGAGGTAGGCCTTGGTCCCGCCCCACACAGCTAGCCCAGCCGTCAGGGTTGCCAGGTCCACCAGAAAGAACTATCTCAGTAGAAACCAGCCTAAAATGTGATGGTGTCTATTACCAACTGTTTGGAGAGAGAGAGAAAAAAAAAACTTACAGCTTGTTCAAAATGCCACTGCTAGAATTCTTAAACACTAGAAAGAGGGATCACACCAATCTTTTAAATCTCTTCCCTTGCTTCCACCCAATTAGAGTTTTCAAATGCCTCCATGATCATTCCCCTTTCTGCTTTAGCAATAAAACTGTAGAAGATGCTCCATGTGGAACGCTTAGATCTTCCACCAGCATCCCTGTTTGGTCATCCCTGTAACCCGACTGCAGTGTGGGGAGTCAGTTTTTACTTATTATGGGCACAATGTGTGGAATTCCCTCCAAAACTGAGAACCTTAAAATCACCAAGCACCTTAAATCCCATCGCCTGTTGTGATTAATTTTAACTAGGTGTATTTTTTTTTTCTTCTTTAGATTTTCTTCTTATTTCTATTTTATTTCTATTTTATTACTGAATCTGTTTTATATTGCCTTTGTTTTTCTTGTTCTTTGATCTGTTTTATAGATTTGGACTTGTATGCCATTCTATTATTATTATTATTATTATTATTATTACTATTGTTATTATAATCATTATTAATATTATTACTAATATTGCATTGCTACACAATAAAGAACAATGGCTTTTCTCTCTTTTCTCTCCCATCCTTTTATCTCACACACACGCCTGGTCTGATCAAGACCCCTTACCAACACACACCTTAGATAGTCACACACACCTCCTGACTATCACTGC